>CM033474.1:150869067-151312394 GCA_019447015.1 Hymenochirus boettgeri
ACTTTTGTGTGTACCCAGCCCAAAGTGGTGCTAATTTTGATCCAATCAATCAGAAAGCTAACATCTGATTGGTTAGGGCAAAATTAGCACCATTTTCAATGATAAGAACTTTTATTGAATTAGTTTTTTTGACTTTAGTTACCCTTTAAGTATGGCTGCCACAGTAATGGATAAGTAGATCAGTAGGTGTGTGTACCTGTGTCGGGTTGGGGATTAAAAAAAAAACTTTTTTGATGATTGGTCAAATTTTTTTTTAACTTTAGTTACACTTTAGGTATGGCTGCCACAGTAATGGATAAGAAGATCAGTAGGTGTGTGTACCTGTGTCTGGCGGGGGGTTAAAAAAACTAATTCTTTGATGATTGGTCAAAATTAGTTTTTTTGACTTTAGTTACCCTTTAGGTATGGCTGCAACAGTAATGGAGGGGTAGGTCAGTAGGTGTATGCAACTGTGCTACATGGGGGTTAAAAAAACAAACCTTTTTTATTATTAATCAAAATTATTTTTTTTTTTTACTTTAGTTACCCTTTAAGTATGGCTGCCACAGCAATGGATAAGTAAATCAGTAGGTGTATGTACCTGGGTCTGGTTGAGGGGGTATGTCTTTTTTGTGTTTACAACCATAAAACTATCTTTTATTGAGGATTGTCAGGAAAATGTGTAGTGACTTGGCAAGAATGGGTTAACTATTGGTATTAGTTCTTAGGACCAATAAAAATACCATTCCACCCTGGAACAGTCCTATTGTTTATATTACGATTAGTGAAGCATGGAACCAGATCTCCTTTTCTAGACAATGTGGAGCCGAACCGTGTATGTGGAATTCTCTTCAACTAGGGGTCTGGTGGGGACTAAGAGGTCATTTTAAGGACAGACATACATGTAAAATAAATATATTTCGGTATTGGAATATGTAAGACAGAAACCAATATTACATCTGTGAATGTAAAAGTATGCCCATTATTATGATACCCAACATGGAGCCCTTATTCCCTTGCCAAGGCGAGTTATTAATATCTTGGGAAATATGGATAACACACAGGTCATGTTTGGTATTGGAGGAATTGATAATTAATAAAGGAGAGGAATATGTGATCAATATCCCAATACAATGTACATATCTACATTTATAAGGAGTCTGTCTAACTGAGGGGGAATGAATGCTCTTAGCTAGTCGTAAATGTGGACATTCCTGGACACTCCCACCTCATGAGGAGGGCGTAGTTTCATCAAATAGTTTAAAAAGCCTGGTAGCCAAAATAATGTTGTTCATACTTGGGGACATGCTAAGAACGTGTGTATGGACCCAATGTTTCATCCTGCCCCAGGACACAGGACTTCTTCTAGTGAGTAGGGTCTGTGAATATTTTTATCCTTTTTATTTTCTATAACTGTTGTACTTATTGTATGTCATTTTATTATAACACCATTTTCTTTTATTTTTGTATTATATGCACTGTCCACCTTTTGGAATATTAAATCTAAAATTTAATAAATTTTGTCTTTGATGCTCTAAAAGAACTCAGTGAGCCTCTGATAAGTTTATATGTGTTTGAATGGAGTGTTTTGCAGTGTAAATGCTAATTAACTCTGTGACTGCTTGTGAAGGACTGATGCTAATTAACCAGTTAGTTGCTGGAGTGAATGGTGTAGTGTTAACCATTTAGCTGCCAGGACAGGGGTGTGCATAGTCAGTGAGAGTCAAGAGTGGGTTTTTGGGGCATCTTTAAGGCCGTAACTTAAAGTGGTGGCAGCGAATACCGATTAATTAGTCAGATCACGTGCCCAGCGAACTGGCGTTCGTGACAAGGATAAATCCAAATTTGTTTTTTTGACTTTAGTTACCTTTAAATATGGCTCCCACCGTAATGGATAAGTAGATTAGTAGGTGTGTGTACCTGGGTCTGGTTGAGGGGGTATGTCTTTTTTGTGTTTACAACCGTAAAACTATCTTTTATTGAGAATAAATCTAAATTAGTTTTTTTTTACTTTAGTTACCCTTTAAGTATGGCTGCCACAGTAATGGATAAGTAGATTAGTAGGTGTGTGTACCTGGGTCTGGTTGAGAGGGTATGTCTTTTTTGTGTTTATAACCATAAAATTATCTTTTATTGAGGATAAATCTAAATTTGTTTTTTTGACTTTAGTTACCCTTTAAATATGGCTTCCATGGGAATGGAAAGGTAGGTCAGTAGGTGGGTGTACCTGTGTCTGTGTGGGGGCTTGGGGGTATCACCATTTGTATTTATGACCATGAAACAAACTCTTTTGAAATATCCACATTTGAGGATTGTTACCATTATAGTACACTATTATAGCACACTTTTCCTATATGCCCCGCACGTCAGTACCGAATTTCATGTCTCTAGCTCAAAAACTGTGGGAGGAGATACAGTCCAAAAAAGCAGAAGAAGAAAACGGAAGAAGAAAAAGAAGAAATAAAAAGAACAGTAATTTGGCTTTTTCAAGCCAAATTAATCAGAAGGCAATAGTGGTCATAATTTCCACCCTCAACTTATACTCGAGACAATCAGTTTTCACTTATTTTTCATGTAAAAAATAAATACCTCAGTTATATGCGGATCAACTTATATTTGAGTATATACAGTAACCTATATTTATATGATATAGCTGGTTGGAATGATTGGCCATGTTGGTAAATCACGCAGTGGACAATTAAATGATCCAACAAAATGTTAATTGGCCAAAATATTATCCCATGTATACCAAGCCTAAAGATATAAAAGATATTTGTTCCTATGCTCTAAGTGATTTTAACAACTCTTACAGCCCAGGTAACTTAAACAATGGGGTATTCTACAATGCATATAATCTGAAGCTTTCTGTTTTTTCTATTTTGTGTACTACAAATCGTAAAAATATGTTTATTACACAGATGTGCTAAGTATGCAGTTGTTACATATCCACCCATGCTAATGACAAATCTACGCATAGTAAGAACCTTAAAATAAACATTTTACTTTATCTGTGAATGTAAAATAGCTGTTGGCAGGTGCATTTCTTGTTAAATTTGACCATAAGATTAAAAAGTGCAAAATTTATTTAGTAAGTTCAATACACACAAAGACATTGTAATATGTATGAAGATGGTTTGAGTAACATTAAATAATTTAAAGTGCATAGGATAAGGGCATGGTAAGATCTCTAAAAACTTTATGCTGGCCATACACTAAACAATGTACCTTCCATGTTCCCACAATGTTGGGACAACCTCGTGGCCCAAACATTTTGCAGTCTTCATTCAAACACAAAATGAATGGGACAAGATGGGGAACATCAGGAGGTAAAACTAATGGGCTTTTTAGATATTAGATAGATTTGACTTTTGAACATCATATATCTTACAAGTGTGTGGAGCATTTATTTCTATTTTTGCTTTGTATCATTAGAGTTGTCCACCATTAGATTCAATTGAATTGATGTAAAAATAAAGGTAAATATACAGGCAGTCCCCGGGTTATGAACCTGATAGGCTCTCTAGGTTTGTTCTTAAAGGATATCTGTATCTCTGTTTAACTGTTTAAAAATGGAAAGTACATGGGGCAGGGAGGTTGGATTGATTATTTCTACCTTACAATATCATTTCGTTGAGGAGCTACAGCACTAACAGTTTTCATTTGCCAGGTTAGTCCTGGACTAATCCTGTATTAAAAATAGTGCTGAAGCCAGGAGGAAGACTGGCAGAATCAGTTTTCTTTGGGATGGTGCTCCTCACAGAAACAATATTGGGAGTTAGGAATTACCAATCCTATATACCTGTCCCATGTACTTTTCAGTTTAACATTTTTAAATAAACTTTATACACAATAGTTATCCTTTAAGTTGCATTTGTATGTAAGTTAGAACAGATATGCTTGTGAAGGTTCTCATGTTGTATTCAGTTAAATCAACTAGACCTGAACTTTAGATTTTGAAGACATTTCTCTAGTCTGGCTTTCTCAATTCAGAATGACTTGTACAAGAATCTGTTGGTAGTAAATACCCTGGAAAGTCCCAATCAGCATACAACAGCAAGGTGTTAGGGACCTTCTAAATGCAAGGTGATGACTGCAGCATCGTGGCTTAAAGGTGTTACCGAAACAGGGTAAAGCGTCAAAACAGAATTGTACATGGCAGACCTATAGTCAGCAGCATCAACACTGTAACATACAAGGTGTCGAAATACCTAGCCAAAAACCTAGGGCCCTTGGTTGGAAGTCCTAAGCATCACATCCAGAACGCTCAGGATTCATTAACAAGGTTCAAGATGTAGTACTCAGTGCAGAAGAAACTATGATAGCCTATGATGTGACATCCCTCTTCACATGTATAACCACCAAGGAGGCTGTTGATATGGTGAGAAAATGGCTATCCCAAGACAACACCCTTACCAGCAGAACACATCTTAACCCAGAACAGGTGTGTTCCCTACTGGACTTATGCCTGAATACCACATTTTTCAAATATAAGAAAAACATGGATGTGCAATGGGATCCTCAGTTTTACCCATTCTGGCCAACCTTTACATGGAGGAAGTGGAAACACAGGCTCTTAACACTGTCAAGGGCATTGTACCCAGCCCCTGGTTCAGATTTGTGGATGTCACCTGGGTTATAATCCACTAGAAGGAAGTACAAGCCTTCACATAACACATCAATGCTGGGGACCAAAGCATCAGCTTCATAAGGAAATAGGTACAAAACAACAAACTGGCCTTCTTGGACTGCTTGGTAGATAGAGGTCAGGGAGAATGGTAAACTGGAAGTAGAGGTTTAAAGAAAACCATCCCACACAGACCAGTCTTTGATGTTTGACTTCCACCACCCTTTAGATCACAAGCTGGGTGTCATGAGAACCCTTCAACACAGAGCAGAAAATATCCCAACTGGGGGGGGGGGTTTGACACGACTGTCTGCCATGTACAATGCTGTTTTGATGCCTTAGCCTGGTAAGTTTTGATAACACCTCTTAGCCATAATGCAATGAACACCTTGCATTCAAGGTGCTGTTATATGCTAAATGGGACTTTCCAGGATATTTATTGCCAACAGATTCTTGTCCATTCTGTATTGCAAAAGCCAGTCGGATGACTAGCTAAATATCTTCCAAGTCCAGTTGATCTAAACTGAATATGACAGATTTAAAATATACCATTAAATGATGTTATCAGCATTTCATGAAAAGTTATTGTGGTGACGTTCCGGCTTTGCCATCAGCTGTTTTTAACAGCTGCTTCTGGTACAGTACAAGGTGGGTAAAGGAGGGGGCTGGGGGCCCATTAAACAGAGGTGGGTAGCCAACCACCGGTGGATCACCTAACTGTACGCTCCTGCAGACCCTCATTCTGTACAGTATTTGCCTTTATCCTTTGTAAGTAATATTTGGTATTTAAGTTGGATGTTTGTAACCCGGGGATTGTCTGTACTTTTGACAGCAGTGCATAAAGCGTAAATCTACTCCAGATGTAAACATCAAAGTGCAAAAAGGAGTAATTACAATGAGCACTTTTCACTTGGGCCTCACATGACGACAATTAATAAAGAAGCATTACTTAAAGCTATCTTGTTTTGCAATTTCATAATTACTGTTGCATTTTAATAAATTAATTGTATTTTTTTCTTTCCTTGTTTTTTTCTTAATTTTGCAAATGTTCTATATAGGAAAAGTCATGTATTAATGGCTTCCCAGAAGACTGGATAGAAATCCAGAAGATGCTTTTTTGTCCTTTGGATCATTGCTTGGTGTATGGTTTAGATCCAAATCTATGTCTTCCAGCTCTGATTGATCGAGCAGTACAAAATCATCACCTTCTTCTGTGTCTGTATCTTCAAAGGTCCTGGCAGGTGGAGCAAGTGAAGATAGCAAGACTGACTGTAACTGGTCTGTGATAGCTGTAGCAACTGCAGCTGTCATGGCCTCTTTAGCTACATCACTGATCATATTAAGTTGCTGCTCACTGCCAAGAACATGTGACATGGTTGTACTACTCTTCCCATGCATTTTCTTTGACTTGGTAGGGAGGCCTATACTGGAATCATCATCATTAGATCCAGAACCATTTTCTAGAGATGGAAATTCTGCAAAGTCTCTAGAAAAAGCTCCTTCTTCGTCACTTCGATGGTCAAAATCTATGAAAACACAAGCAAAAGAGAACCAGGTAGTAAAGTGTTAACACCAAAAAATTAAATGTAAACATTTTTTTTGTAAAACACTATGTAGGACCATGTATGGCCACATGGCAGACGGATCCCCATACCGCGTATGTGTGATCAGTCGGATCTGCGTAAACGATTCCCATTCATTGTGCCTGATAGTTACCAATGTGATCTGTCAGCACAATGCGATGGAAATGCATGCGTATGGCCACCTTTAGACAACAAAAAAAACCAGGCAGGAAGGTAAAGGGGGAAGGAAAGGTACAACTGTTATAAAATAAAAAATCTATAATTTAGTTAATCAGTGATTAATACATACGTCCATCAAGTCCAACCTTTTCACCCTCCTTTTTAACCCTACCTAACAGTTGATCCAGAGGAAGGGAAAAAAAAAACCAGCTAAAAAAAAGGGGGTGGGGGGGAATTCCTTCCTGACTCCAAACAGCAATCAGAAAGTATCCCTGGATCAACCAGAACTACAGTATGTGTAATAAAATATTGCTGCACATGGAAATAAAAATAATCTGATTTTAAAACTCACTTATCAAAGCTAGGGGATGGATCAAATAACTAATGTAAATGTAAATTATATTTTTCGTAAGAAGATCAGTGAAGCCCAGGCATTTGTTCTACAATGGCTGTGGGCGGCATGTGCAAATTTGGACAGAAATCAGCTAGGATTAGGAAGTTTAAAGGCAAATCAGGTTTTATACAAAATTTGCTTGGTATTTGCATTGTTTGTACCCACCCAACTAATAGCATTACAGACCTGTCCTCTGCTGTCAGAAAAACGGAAACATGCATGTGCAGAGGAAAAATGTAGATTACCCCTCCAAACCTAGGATTCGCACTACTAACTTACCGTATATACTCGAGTATAAGTCGATCCGAGTATAAGACGAGGTACATATTTTTACCTGAAAAATTTGTAAAAACTGGTTGACTCGAGTATAAGCCGAGGGTAGAAATTATCACCACTACTGCCTTCTGAATCTGTGTTGTTTTTAGGCACTCCAGATGTTTGGAAACTACAACTCCCAGCATGCTTTGTTGCTGGGAGTTTCAACTTCTAAACATGTGGAGTGGCAAGGTTCAGTAAACTTTTAATTAAGCTTACCATAATTTACAATTCTCCTGAACCCCATATAGTAAAGGGCCCTCTGACCCCCATATAGTAAAGGATTCTCTGACCCCAATAGTTAAAAATGTCACCTGAGTGTTGTAGTTTCAAGCTGTCCTTTGCACTGTACTAGCAGCTGTTTTTTGCCCAAACTGAGGATACCCATCAGATTTACAGCATCCAGTGACAGTGCTGAGTGAGTCCAGCAGCCAGACTGCAGGAAGTATAAATGCAGATCAGCTCCTGTAACTTTCTATGCAGGTTAACACAGCACCACCTACTGGTTACTATCTGTAATTGCAGAATTTGGATCTAAATTAGGACTTGACCCCAGTATAAGTCGAGGTTAGGTTTTCAGGCTAATTTTAAAGCCTGAAAAATTTGACTTATACTCGAGTATATACGGTATGCCAAAGATGCTCCAGAACATCCTTACCTGCCCCGGTCCCTCACCTACTAGATGCCGCCCCCTGCTCCTGTTTTGAGCTTGTTTCAAGCAAAAAAGGTGCAGTGGGCTTCTGTGCTAACAGGCGCTCCACTTCCTATTCACGGCTGTCAGGCGATTGGGCGTGATGTCACATTGTGCCTTTACTGACAGCCACAACCAGGAAGTGGAGCGGCTGTCAGCAGCAGCAGCAGAGTAGGAGCAACGAGGGACCGGGTCAGGTAAGGAAGCTCAGGAGCATCTTTGGCATATCTTAGTAGGCAAATCAGGTTTTATACGAAATTTGCTTTGTATTTGCACTGTTTGTACACTGTTCATACACAGCTGCCATTCAAACATCTTCAGCACCCATCCAACCAATAGCATTACAGATCTGTCCTCTGCCATCTGAAAAAGGGAAACGTGTGCGCAACTGCTCTGTGCATTGGCAGGATGCGCATTGGAGGACAAAACTATTTAATAACTATTTAATGAAAGAAGTTAGGAGCTTCAAACTTCTTTTATTCTATTAAATCTATTGATGTTGAGTTTTTTTTAACTGAGATTAATGAATCTGAATAAATCTTAGTGTTTGTCTTCTTTTGCATTGCCTACATAATTGTTAATAATTTGAACAATTAGGTTTTGCAAGATATTTCCTTATACTGTTTGGACTGTATATGCATGCATCAGCTGCTTTACATCCAAAATTGACAATATCAGGCTTGAATAATAAAATAATAAAGATATACTTATTACAAAGTGACAGTTCCTATACCATAGAAATTTAAAGAAATATAGTATCTGCATTAAGAAAAGAATCTCTAAATTTAAGGGCATGCCTACCCTTAAAACAAAAAAACTTGTTGGTTACTTGCCTACAACCCGAACTGCTATTTTTACCATTATATTAAATGGATTTGTAACCTATTTAAAAGATATGTTCTCTTCTGTTTTGGCAAAAGTATCTCCCTCCTTCCTCTGCTCAAAGAGCTTTTAATAAGATTGAGCATGTACAGAGGAGGCAACAGGGGAAAAACCAGTCATTCATAGGCTGTGGCATTATCAGTCACAGCCTTGACTGACTGCATGGAGGGAGGAGCCAGCATACTCTGACAGAATTGTAGCAATAATTATTCTTAAAGCGAAAGTTCAGTGGGAAATATAATTATTTTTAAAATTCTTAGTTTGTATTATGCATACCTAGTTATTCTACATAATCCCGTCCATTTTGAAAATCAGTTTAATTTATACCCCTTGCTATTACCTGCTGTTGACATTAGTGAGCTGACATTTTAGGTTCCGTAACGGGCCTTCCTCTTTCCAGAATGGATGGGTCAAACATGCTCTGATTTCTACTGTGCAACTGATTCAACCCAGGTGCTGAGTCAAGGGAAAAACCAGAAAGGTCTCTACTAGGGGTCCTGCAAACAGGAAGTCAGTATTTTGGAAGCATTTTTTATACACAGACAAAATGCTGAATGGGCAGTTTACGGTCATTAGAATGGCAAAATACTGCTCTTTTATCTTAAAAGTATATGTATTTGCACTGAACTTCCCCTTTAAATATCTGGTTAGTAATACATCTACTTATGTGTTCAATATATTAGTTGGGGTTGGGGGAAGGTAAAAGACAAGTGACCAGTTTTTTGTTTTAAGGGGGAACATGTCTTTTAAAGCAAGTCTGTAACATTTTAATGTCCTCAATGTCAAATTCTGTTTAAAATGTAAAGATTTGCAAAGATAATATAAACATATTTAAAGGGCATGTCCACCTCCAAAACTAAAATTTAACGCACTACTGGCCCCACTGTGTAGTTTTCAAAAATCCTTACCTTACAACCCTCCTTATGGTTCTCTCCAGTGCCTGGAGTGGGAGCTGTCTGTGAGTCATCTCTTCCTTGTCCTCTAAGAGGTTTCTAGCATGCGCAGCCCCCCCCCCCCCCTCTGGATCAATCTTGACTTCTTCGCTCCCTACCTATAAAATCTTTTGTGTAGTGTAGTGTCTCTCAGCCAATCACAGATGTGGCTGCTGGTCCAGCCCCTGCTTACAACTTCCATCAAGCAGAGGGCCTGGAGCAGAGCGCGAGGGGAAAGAAATAGTGTAAGTACATTTCTAATACTTTTTTTACAAAACAAACTTTTTTTGCGTGAAGGGCTACACTACAGGAAAAGTTTTTTTCTGGGTGGAGATACCCTTTAAAAAGCAAGTCCACTCAAAAAAAACTTTAGCTAAAAATGTAGATTACCCCCCCCCCAAACCTAGGATTCGCATTACTATCTTATGCCAAAGATGATCCAGAACATCCTTACCTGCCCCAGTCGCTCACCTTCTAGGTGCCGCCCCCTACTCCTGTTTTGAGCTTGTTTCCTAGTCGTGGCTGTCAGGCGATTGGGCAGGATGTCCCATTGTACCTTTACTGACAGCCACAACCAGGAAGTGGAGCAGCTGTCAGCAGCAGAGTAGGAACGGCGAGGGACCGGGTCTGGTAAGGACGTTCTGGAGCAGGTAAGGACATTCTGGAGCATCTTTGGCATAGGTTAGTATTGCGAAATCTAGGCTTTGGGGGGGGAATCTACATTATTAGCTAAATAATAATTTAGCTAATAATGAATTTAGCTAATAAATAATTAGCTAAATAATAATTATTAGCTAAAGTTTACCCAGACATTAAAAAAACTTCTGGGTTGTAATAACAGGAAAGTGTATTGATTGATGGATGCTGTGGGATGCAAGAAAACACAATCTGTCATACCGTCTGATGTGTCTGTCTGTGGAGTGTACCCTTCTGAAAGATTGAAGGTTCCATTGTCTGTCCATGTTATATCTGATGGCTCTGTGTCAGATACAGAAAGTTCCTTGGCAATTGCTGCAGTATTAACCTGGGTAATAAAAATGGAATACTCAAATGGAACAAGTTCCATAAAAAAAAGAATGTATCATATTGAGTTTATCTAGGCAACAGTTAAATATTGTGTTCACCTAGGTTCTTCAAACGTGTTACTTATTTATTGTGTTATGGTATATCAGTATACAGTAAGCTAGAATGTATTAAATGGTGTAGCACCTGCGGACATAATGCAGAGAGATCCAGTTCACTTTTATCTTCTTGTGTATTTCTTTCTTTCCCTGTAAAATATAAAAAAAAAATATTTATAAACAGGATCATATGGTTGCATAAATTCAGATATATCCCTGGAATAATTTCAACAGAACATCATTAAGAAATTAGATTTGCCAAGTCTCCAGGGGTTACCATACCATGGGCACAGTCTGCCTCATGCCATTAACATAAAACAACCAATTATTTATTTTATTCTTGGGATGAACAAATGCTAAAAACAAAGACTACTTGGCCGAAACCACGTGCTTCTTATTTGTCTGCACACTATTTTGTGACTATAATAAGGCACCCAGCCTCTTACTCTTTTCCCAGTCTTTTTCTTTAATTAAAATTCATTTAAAGCCTATGCACCAGTAGTATAATTTTAAAATAGAGGGATTTTGTGTTTTTCAGGTTGTGCAGATGACTCGTTTTACAGGGTTGCAGGGTGAAGGAAAAATAAAAATAAAAAAGGATATGGAGTGTGTAAGTAAATGCTAAAATCAGATCAATAAATAATACCATATATTAAAATAATAAAATAAACTTGCCTTTACCTTATTCTCTGGTGTGTTCCTATTATTCCCTTTGCAGGTTGAAGTGGTTGGTTAACAGGCATGTGTTCCCTTATAACCCACTCTTACATATCAGTGCTGGTTCACACAGTTGCAGAGTTTTAAAAATGTATTTCTTAAATGGTCACTATACTCACTGAAACAACTTTACATTTTCTGAAACTACAATTTGAGACAAGTAAAATTATGCTTTGTTATTTAATTATTAATGTTTAGTGAGTACTCCTAATTCCCCCCACCCTCTCTTAGTCACTGCCTTCTTTTAGTGTCTGCGACACTTATGTGTTCTGCACAGCCTCACCATGGACACTGCTCTGCTTACACATCTCCCCTTCCCTCCCCCCTGCTGTCTTTCCTCTGCTGATTCTCTTAAATGTTGCAGAAAGTGTGCTGGCAGGCAGGCACAAAGGTCAAGCATGGGTTACATATTATAATTTCTGATTCTGGAGTGACAGGTCTTTCCCTGTAAATGCTGTGATTAAAATTATGATTTCTCAGAATCTACTGCTCAGATTTAAAATCTGTAAAAAGTTTTGGAGCAGTGGTACTTGCTGTATCTAAAGGTACTTTTTTTAAAATTTGATTTTTTAGAGTATACCCTTTTAATCAATATCAGGGTAAAAGAATAAAGGCATAAAATAAAAATAATAAAATATGGTTTCCCTTTAAAACCAATACAAAAGGATTACAAAAGGTGCTATTGTTTAAAATAGTGCAGTTGCTATGCACTTTAGGATCAATGCTATTTAATAGCTTCCTCAGAATCAAATATGGTGTCTTTCTCCTTGCTGTCTCTATTACTTTAAATAGCCTATTTTTGCGTCAAAAATTGGTGACGGGACTGGAAGTTGTGTAATGCATTCCACTCGTGGAACACATAGATGTCCGGGCGCCATCTTGGAGCTCCTTCTATTGCATACTAGGTGCCGGTTTTTATATATATTCTTAACCGCTTCCCGTCCCGGTTCCTTCCTGAGAGGGGAAGTGTCTATTATACTTATGGGGTGGACCGTTGCTTGATTCTGTGTGCTCCACCTGTGGAGCGCATGTATCGTGCGGTGGCCATCTTGGATTACTCTAGCTTTCGGGCTCAAACTGTCTTCTGGGAGATTTAGTACACTGCCGATTTTAACATTTATAGTTTAGAATTTTTTTTTTTTTACTGTAAGGCTTCTAGTCTATTTATTAGTCTATATGCTACCTCTATGGGAATGGACACACATAAATTAATACATGCATGATATGATATAAAAACCTATATAGAAGCCCCATATAAAAAGCAATATATAAAAATACTTTCTCAGGATAATATGACATATAAAAGAAATAAAAATTCATATAACATCTGGACTCTGATATAATCATATTCAGATCATGGTTTAAGAAATGTCATAATCTCTTGTTATAGAAAACTCCATAGGTCTATTTCTTTATTTTGACCATAGGGCATTAAAGTGTTCATTTCATAAATCCATCTAGTTTAATTTCTGGATAGTAGTGCCTGACTGTCCTCTTTCTTGGTTTTTAATGGTCTCTATTCCCCAGAATTTTAATTGGGGATTACCTCCATTACATAATTGAAAATGTTTGGGTAGGGTAAGTTCTTTTTTCTTTACAATGTCATTAATGTGCTCGCGAATTCAGGTTTTTAGTTATTCTAAGCAATAGCACCTTTTGTAATGCTTTTGTATTGTTTTTAAAGGGAAGCCATATTATTTTTACCTTTTATGCCTTTATTCTTTTACCCTGATATTGATTTAAGAAATAAAGCTTTTTAAAACTCTGCAACTGTGTGAACCAGCCCTGATATGTAAGAGTGGGTTATAAGGGAACACATGCCTGTGAACCAACCACTTCAACGTGCAAAGGGAATAATAGGAACACACCAGAGAATAAGGGCAAGTTTATTTTATTATTTTAATATATGGTATTATTTATTGATCTGATTTTAGCATTTACTGACTCACTTCCATATCTTTTTATATTTTAATTTTTCCTTCACCCTTCAAGTCACCCTAGTCACCTGCGCAACCTGAAAAACGCAACAATTAAATAGTGGAACCAAGGTCTGTTGCGACAAGTTAACATACAGGATTACAAACCACTGGCGCTGAGGACACCCTACATATAGTATAATTTTAAAATACTCTTAAGTTACATAAAATTTGTATGCTCCTTTATTATCAGATTTAAAGTATAACAGGGAGATGTAATAAAAGTTCTTATCTTTAAAATTGTGTTAATTTTGCCCCAACCAGATGTTATTAACCATTTGAAAACTAACATCTGATTGGTTAGGGCAAAATTAGCACCATTTTAACGATAAGAACTTACATCTCCCCGTTAGACTTTACTCTTCCTTTATCTGTATCACTGTGGGGTCACCAGCTTAGACAATGATACAATTCTTTCGGCTGTGAGTACTTCTGCACCAAAATACTTGGTATAGTTGGGAGAGAGAGAGCCAAAGAAGCTGTTTAGGCAGAAGGAAGGCACCAAAAGCTGTTGAGGCAGGGGGAGAACTCCCCTATAGGCTGAAAATAATCCTATACACATCTTAAAGGTGAACTAAAGTCACCAGACAACATTGTCCCAATAGACAGCGCACCACAAATATATACCAAGCTGAGTCTCACCTCTCCCTTTGCTGTTGCTGCTGGGTAAGTTATGAAATTAACCTACCCAGCTCCTATAATCTACTTTGCTGGGTCCCATGCATCTAAATTAATGCAGTACACTTCACAGGAATCTGCCGCCTTGCCACCTAGAAGCTGAAATCAAATCATGTTCTGCTCTGAGATGCTGCCTTGTATGAAAAGCAAACAAATATCACTGCTAGGGACAGAAGCACTTAAGTATGTTTAAATCCCTGTTCTGTGTTGTAAACATATTTAAGTGCTTCTGTCCCTAACAATGATATATTAATTTGCTTTTCATGCAAAAAAAGGAATCTTTTTAATTTCACTTTATTTCTTAGCTATCATGGATTTAAGAAACTGAATACGTTATTATGAGATTTCAGTAAAAATAAAAGTAAAAAAGCAGAGCATTAAACCATTATACCACCAAAGCTACTATGTAGAATGTCAGTATATGTAGTATATTCCTGGGAACATAACGTAATTAAAAGCAGTAAAATCAGCTTACTTTTTTGAATTGTTTGTAAATTTAGGGATTACTAATCTAGGTGATTTTACACAACTCTATTGTTACAGAAATAAAACACCAAATGTAATATATTTCATTACAGTTTGCTCATACATACAAACACATACTTACTAGATCTTGCTTTCATCCACTGGACCACAAAAGCAAAAATTCCAAAATCCAGTTTCTGCAGAACTGGTTTTACTTTGCTACAAACCCTCTGTCCAAATTCATTGCATTTTAACAACGGGCACAGAAAGGCAAATAACACTGTATTGAAAATAAGAATGAAGTGTGCATGTTTTATATCTTCTGAAAATATATATTTAATACAATATAAATGGTAATAGCATTAAAATCTTAATATTTTTCATTTTCTTGAGTTTAATTCACACAACTGAACAAAAGGCAAAAACTTCTAAATTTTACCTAAAATTAGTTTTAAATGAATGTCTATTGCCTAATAAAAATGAGTTTTGTAAAGGTTAACAACCCAGGCTTCCACCTATTAGAGCCTTTTGTGAACCAAGGGTGATAATGATGTTTTCTTTAGTTCCACAGGTTTTATAATTTTTATCAGGATAACTTCATCGAACTTCAAAACATTATCTCACCAGACATTAGTTTTGTTTACTGGAAATTCTATCTTAAATTCCTGAAAAATGTAAATGAGAACAAATGTTTTATACTGTTCTCAAAAAGAAGATAATTATCTTGCACATGCTGGCACTGCATTACTTTTGGAAACACATGAATCCATATTAAGGGGAATAATAATTAAAAAAGTAATAATTAAAGGGCATGTCCACCACTTTAAACATTTTTTGATATGTTGTAGGGCTTCCTCCCCCAGCCCCAACCACCATAATAGTTTTCAGAAACTCCCTTACCTTTCCTCTGCCGCACTGTCCTGGCCCTCTGCTTGCATGAAACTGCAGCCATTTGGAGCAGGGATGTAAGGTAAGGATTTTATTACACTACACAGTGGGGCCAGTAGTGAGTAAAATTATAGTTTTGGGGGTGGACCTGCCCTTTAAGCAATATTAAAGCATTTGTATATTTGGCAGCTGACTTTGGTAGTGTTGGTAGTGGATACTTACATAATAAATAGGAGACAACCACTCCTGGAATGTAGCTTCCTAAAATGGTGAAAAATAAGCACACACTGCAGACAAGCAGACAGAACTACAAAAAAAAAAATAAAAATCTGCTGGTTAGGATAATACCAAAACCTCGATCCTTAGATACTAACTTATTACAATAACATATAACAGCAACAGAGGGAATACATTTGATTAAAACGATTGTATAGAAAACATATTTACCATAAAATAAAATAAAGTGTGCAATGCTTTGAGAAAGTATAACCATATAGCACAAACAAGGTTATTCAATAAAAGATCTTAGCTAATTTTGCCACAACCAATCAGATATTATTAAACATTTGAAAGTTAAAGGAATAGTTCAGTGCAGAAAATAAGTTAGGTTTAACATGACAGATAATTTAAACAGATCCCATACCTCTTTCCTGTATGGGTGTGTGATGCTCCGTGCCCCCACAATGTTTCCCGGTAAAAGCCCCCTCTCCTTGCTTGCTGATCTTCTCTCTCTGCCCCTTGCCATATTCGCGACCATGCCTGCTCTGTGACGCCTGCGCAGAGAGAGGCCACTGTAGTCGAGAATCAGTGACCTCTCAGCGTGCACGGAGCGAATGGGGACGCGAACGGGGACGGGGACGCGAACGGAACGGGGACGCGAACGGAACGGGGACGCGCTGTGGCAGGTACACGCTTCTGCTGGGAACTGGGACTGGACATCGGCTGTTACGTTCGGCAAAGAGGAGAGAGAAACACACGCACAAAGAGAATAGAGAGACACAGAGAGAGGGAGAGAGAGACAGAGGAGAGGGAGACATTGAGAGAGAGAGACAGACAGAGAGGAGAGAGAGACACAGAGAAGAGAGAGAGAGGAGAGAGACACAGAGAGAGAGGGAGACAGAGAGAGACACACAGAGAGAGAAGAGAGAGACACAGAGAGATACACAGAGAGAGAGGAGAGAGAGACACAGAGAGAGAGAGACACAGAGAGGGAGAGAGACAGAGGAGAGAGAGGAGAGAGGGAGACAGAGAGAGAGAGAGAGAGACAGAGAGGAGAGACACAGAGAGAGAGAGACACACACAGAGAGGGAGAGAGACAGAGGAGAGAGAGAGACACAGAGAGGGAGGAGAGAGACAGACAGAGAGGAGAGAGAGACACAAGAAGAGAGAGAGAGACACAGAGAGAGAGAGAGACAGGAGAGAGAGAGACACAGAGAGAGTGAGACAGGAGAGAGAGGGAGAGAAACAGAGAAGAGCGAGAGACACAGAGAGAGGAGAGAGGGAGACAGTGAGAGAGACAGACAGAGAGGAGATAGAGACACAGAGAGAGACAGAGAGAGAGAGGAGAGAGAGACACAAGGAGAGAGAGGGAGACAGAGAGACAGAGAGGAGAGACACACAGAGAGAGGGAGAGAGGAGAGAGGGAGACAGTGAGAGAGACAGACAGAGAGGAGAGAGAGACAGAGAGAGAGGAGAGACAGAGAGAGAGGAGAGACACAAGGAGAGAGAGGGAGACACACAGAGAGAGACACGGAGAGAGAGAGACAGAGGAGAGAGAGAGACACAAGGAGAGAGGAAGACAGACAGAGAGACACAGAGAGAGAGAGAGGAGAGAGAGAGACACACACAGAGAGAGAGAGAGAGAGGGGAGAGAGGCACAGAGAGAGGAGAGAGAGACACACAGAGGAGAGAGAGACACAGACAGAGACAGGAAAGACACAGAGACAGAGAGACACACAGAGAGAGACAGAGAGAGAGAGAGAGACAGAGAGAGGAAAGACACACAGAGAAAGGAGAGACACAGGGAGAGAGAGACACACAGAGACAAGAAAGACACACAGAGAGACAGAGACACACACAGAGAGAGAGAGACAGAGAGAGGAAAGACACAGAGGGAGACAGAGAGAGACAGAGAGAGAGAGAGAGACAGAGAGAGGAGAGAGAGACAGAGGGAGAGGAGAGTGAGCCACAGAGGGAGAGGAGAGAGAGACAGAGAGGAGAGAGAGACCAAGTTCATGGGCAGTAGATTTCATCTGTGAAATTTTTTAACCACAAAGCCAAAACATGTCTACAAAAGGGGACAGGGCTGTACATCATGAAGGGCTGTCATTATCCTACCCACACTCCTATGCCACACTGAAAGGCACGGGCACTATGGGGAATGGGAAAGGATGTGCATCATGGGTGGCTGTCTCTCTCCTACCTACACTACTTTGCCACACTGAAAGCGATGCACAGGCACTATGAGGAATGGGAAAGGCTGTGCATCATAGATGGCTGCCTCTCTCCTACCTACACTACTTTTTCTTTTCCTCCCCATTGGTGGCTGTCTTCTCCTACCTACACTACTTTACCACTGAAAGCGATGCACTGGCACTATGGGGAATGGGAAAGGGCTGTGCATCATAGATGGCTGCCTCTCTCCTACCTACACTACTTTTCCACATGGGTGGCTGTCTCTCTCTCCTACACACTTCTATGCCACACTGAAAGCGATGCACAGGCACATATGGGGAATGCGAAAGGGATGTGTATAATGGATGGCTGTCATTATCCTGCCTACACTACTATGCCACATGAAAGCAATGCACAGGCACTATGGGGAATGGGATAGGGCTTTGCACCATGGGTGGCTGGCTCTCTCTACCAACACTACTATGCCACACTGAAAGCGATGCACAGGCACTATGGGGCTGTGCACCATGGGTGGCTGGCTCTCTCCCTACCAACACTACTATGCCACACTGAAAGCGAGCACAGGCACATATGGGCGTGCATCATGGGTGGCTGTCTCTCTCCTACCTAACATACTATGCCCACACTGAAAACGATGCACAGGCACTATGGGGAAGGGATAGGGTGCACCATGGGTGGTTGGCTTTCTCTTCTATCACACTACTATGCCACACTGAAAGCGATGCACAGGCAATATGGGGCTTGGCATCATGGGTGGCTGTCTCCTACCTAACATACTATGCCACAGAAAGCGATGCACAGGCACTATGGGGAATGGGATAGGGCTGTGCACCATGGGTGGTTGCCTTTCTCCTATCTACACTACTATGCCACACTGAAAGCGATGCACAGGCACTATGGGGCTGTGCATCATGGGTGGCTGTCTCTCTCCTACCTGCACTACTATGCCGCACTGAATACAGTTATACAAACACACTGACAGACACACAAACAAACTGAAAGACGTACACAGATATACAAACACAGACATACTCACAGTAATACACTGCTATATACAAACACAGAAATCAATATAAACAGTAATAAACAATATTATTCAATATCAATACCAAGGAGGGTAAGTTGTCTGTCAGTGATCCCTAAGGCAAGTAGTAGATGAGCTGTGTGCTGATAACCCCCTCTGTGTGTGCCAGCAAACTCTTATGCAGCAAAAAAAAGTGCACGTGAAGAGAGGGAACAGTCTATTAATCATTGCGGGGGGGGGTCAAAGGGGGTTCGGGGGGCGGGGTTATATACATGCTAATACTGCAGATGGAAAAAAAATCAGTGAGGAGTGGAGGCCACACCCCCAAAAAGAGCAGAACTTTACAAGCTGATTGCAGAGGCTACAAGCAGAATTTTCATAAGAAAGGGATCGGGGGCTGGGCACAGGGGAGTTATTATACAGAAGTTTGTAAAATATGTCATTTCTGAGAGAAACCAAAGTTCCAAGACCGCACAATGGCACATCTGGTTGGCTCTTTGGCCAGACAAATTAGTAGGTGCAATCCTCTCAGCCCCCTACTTCCAGGGCTGCAACATCCAAGCAAGGAAAAGTAGAGGAGCACACTACTAGGGTGAATGCTTCTTTATAGTGCAAAATATAAAGAAGCATTCACCCTAGTAGTGTGCTCCTCTATTTTCTTGCTTCCACACTGGACGTGAGTTCCTACAACCTACACTACTTTTCCACATGGGTGGCTGTCTCTCTCCTACCTACACTACTTTTCCACACTGAAAGCGATGCACTGGCACTATGGGGAATGGGAAAGGGCTGTGCATCATAGATGGCTGCCTCTCTCATAAACCTACACTACTTTTCCACATGGGTGGCTGTCTCTCTCCTACCTACACTTCTATGCCACACTGAAAGCGATGCACAGGCACTATGGGGAATGCGAAAGGGATGTGTATAATGGATGGCTGTCATTATCCTGCCTACACTACTATGCCACACTGAAAGCAATGCACAGGCACTATGGGGAATGGGATAGGGCTTTGCACCATGGGTGGCTGGCTCTCTCCTACCAACACTACTATGCCACACTGAAAGCGATGCACAGGCACTATGGGGCTGTGCACCATGGGTGGCTGGCTCTCTCCTACCAACACTACTATGCCACATGAAAGCGTGCACAGGCACTATGGGGCTGTGCACCAGGGTGGGGCTTCTCCTACCAACACTACTATGCCACTGAAAGCGAGCACAGGCACTATGGGGCTGTGCATCATGGGTGGCTGTCTCTCTCCTACCTACAATACTATGCCACACTGAAAACGATGCACAGGCACTATGGGGAATGGGTAGGGCTGTGCACCATGGGTGGTTGCCTTTTCCTATCTACACTACTATGCCACAATGAAAGTGATGCACAGGCACTATGGGGCTTGTGCATCATGGGTGGCTGTCTCCTACTACACTACTATGCCACACTGAAAGCGATGCACAGGCACTATGGGGAATGGGATAGGGCAGTGCACCATGGGTGGTTGCCTTCTCTATCTACACTACTATGCCACACTGAAAGCAATGCACAGGCACTAGGGGCTGTGCATCATGGGGCTGTCTCTCTCTACCTGCCACTACTAGCCGCACTGAATACAGTTATACAAAACACACTGACAGACACAACACAAACTGAAAGACGTACACAGATATACAAACACAGACATACTCACAGTAATACATGCTATATACAAACACAGAAATCAATATAAACAGTAATAAATACTATATTTTATTTCACTATTCATACCAAGTGAGGTGTAAGTTGTCTGTCAGTGATCCCTAAGTGCAGTAGATGAGCTGGTGTGCTGATAACCCCCTCGTGTGTGCCAGCAAACTCTTATGCAGCAAAAAAAAGTGCACGTGAAGAGAGGGAACAGTCTATTAATCATGGGGTCAAAGGGGGCGGGGTTTAACATGCTAAAGTGAGGAGGGAAGTCTATAATCATGGGTCAAAGGGGGGGGTTATAAAATGCTAATACTGCAGATGGAAAAAAAATCAGTTAGGGTGGAGGCCACACCCCCAAAAATGAGCAGAACTTTACAAGCTGATTGCAGAGGCTACAAGCAGAATTTTTTCTAAGAAGGGATCCTGGGGGCTGGGGCACAGGGGAGTTTATTATACAGAAGTTTGTAAAATATGTCATTTCTGAGAGAAATCCAAAGTTCCAAGACCGCACAATGGCACACTGCTGTTGGCTCTTTGGCCAGACAAATTAAGTAGGTGCAATCCTCTCAGCCCCCTACTTCCAGGGCTGCAACATCCAAGCAAGGAAAAAGTAGAGGAGCACACTACTAGGGTGAATGCTTCTTTATTAGTGCAAAATATAAAGAAGCATTCACCCTAGTAGTGTGCTCCTCTATTTTTTCCTTGCTTCCATTTCTGAGAGAACACTTCCTTTAACACCTGATTGGTTGGGGCAAAATTACACCATTTTTAACAATAAGAACTTTTATTGAATCTCCCTGAAAGTGTTTTTAACATCAATACATTTTTTATGAACATTTCACTGTCAGTTTGACTTTTGCTTGTTATTTCCAACTCTGACCACATGATGTCAGCTGATGTGTATCTTGTGCTCCCAAGTCCTACCCCATAGAAGCCATGAATCTGTATCTTGCACTGATGAGATCTAACAAGATTGAAACATGTCATGTATGCAAACGGGTGAATGGCTCTATACTATTAGTATGTTTTTAAACTAACAGTTCTGGACACATGCAGGACATAAAAGAGAAAGTTTGCATGTTACATTTTTCTCTCATGCCAAATTTTCTTGGAATGCTGAGAGTGAGAAATTCTCTATTTTTCTGGATTACTTGGGCAATGCTATTTTTATAGCATGGGGCTGTGAAGTACCTTCTAAGAAGGCTCTATTTTTTCACATAAAATTAATTTGTTAATCATGTGCACTGGTAAGTGATTGTGATCTAAAGCTAACTAATTTAAACAGGAGTAGCTCTAAACATGGCCTGTTGGAAAACAGAAGCACATGAAATTGTTTGTAAAGGTTCTCATTCATCCAGGTCATGGTATATCTGTTGTATTCCTCTTAAGCCTCGTAAACAGTTGGATAATTTTCGTACAATGCAGTCAACGAACGTTTAACGACATTATCGTTAATCCTCATAAATGAAATGACATCTGCACACACAGCAACAATAGTCACCACGATAGTCGTTAGATATTGACATTCGTACGTAACGTTCGTATCTTCGCACAATTACGAAAGCAGCGCATGCGCCTTTTATATATTTTTTCGTTGAATGTTAACCATAATCTGCTGGCCATGTACAAATATACGATAATCGGCAGAACAAATCCGCCAGGCTGATCGTTAGAAAAAGCCGACAATAGTCGACGGTCGTTGGTCTTTGACGATCGTTGATGCTATATTTTCGTACGAATATTGTGCGTTTGCTTGTTCGTCGGCTGCTTCGTACGACAATTATCCAACATGTGTACGAGACATAAGGTGTGCACTCTAGTAGGGAAACAGTTAAAGAAAGGATATCAATTTTACTTACTCACTAATGAATTTATACTAATCTCCCAGACAAATTAAATTGAATGAACTTTGATGTGTAATACTGCTAAGCCACCCCAAATCTGTTTTTCAGGGTTTAGGCTGGGAAACTGGGGGAAACACAGATTAACTAATAAAAATAATGCACATTTAAAGGGGAACCAGCTCTCTACGTGCTCCACAGCCCAAGCTATACAGAAATGACTGACCAGAAAGTTAATGGGTGGGAGGCTGACATGTGACATTCCTAAGGCTTCTCCTGCACAGTGCCGCCGGCGAGCACAGCCTCAGACTCCCTCAGAAGACAGGAAGTCCCTCCTTCTCTCTGCTGTGTGAAGTCCTGACAGAGAAGGTAAGGGGGGTCTGAGTAACCCACGGCACCCGTAAGTGGACGGGGCTTAGACACTTGTGAGTGGGCGGGGCTTAGATGGCCGTGAGTGGGCGGGGCTTAGGCACCCACGAGTGGGTGGGGCCACATGGGACTGTAAGATAATGGGCCATGGGGGGCCTGCAACATGAGCGAGAGGGACCAGGGGGGCTGCAAAGGGGAGGAGGAGACACAGGACAGATTGACTGACATTTTCAGAGCAGGAAGTGCAGGGTTATGCTGCTGCCATATCACACACAAAAATGTAAATATCTTCAAAACTATGCAAAATAAACAATGGAAATAACAATGGAAATAAATTGCAAAAATTCCCAGGGGAGCAATTCCTATCAATTTACCTAAAGTCATTTTTGGACCACAGTTCCCCTTTAATGACCAAATCTCCCTGTCCCACCCTAGGGTTGCCAGGCGTCCCTATTTGGATGGGATTGTCCCGACTGCAGGAACAAAATCCAGAGTCTGGTAGTCAAGGCTGAAATCCCATCCTAGGAATAGACCTGGCAGTGCCCCTGAAACACCCACTCCAATCCAGAATGCCCCTTAAGCCACTTTTGCTCCCACCCCCAAAAAACTCTGTTTCCCAGCCTAAGCTCTAAAGGAAACTGTGTGGACCAGGAGATTCGCAATTGTGTGCTGTGAGGAACGTAAAAGAAGGAAATATGAGAAATATCTCTTGCCCATTGCTCAGCAATGCGCAGCACATTCCATACTTGTATCCCTGCTTTGGGGAATGATTAAAGATGCTGTGAAGAACTGTGCATAGAATTATATGGGAAATATATTTAACCCTTAAATGCATCAAATAATAGAAATATTTTGGAAGATCTAACTCTAGTCAGAACATATAGTGTGCGTTTCTCTACTATTTTATACTACTAACTGCAGGTGGTTAGCAGTAGCACCACCAAGTATAATTAAATAGGAGTGCGGGGGATACTAAATAATAGGAATATCGTGGAAGACCTAACTCTAGTCAGAACATTATATTTTCCCTGTTAAAAATCAAGTATATTTAAGCACATTACTACTGCAGGTTAAATTACACTAAAATTGTACCTTTTATATTACTTCAATATACTAATAGCCAAGGTCAAAAAATAAATGTATTATAACTATATCCATAACCTTATATATATATATAATTATATATATATTATATTATATATAATTATATAAACAATGTGTCAATTATTACAATATATATATATTTTTGTATATAAACATTCAATACTTCCTCACATGAAAGAAATACACATGAAAAACTGATTAAGGTAGGTATGTACGGCGATATTTTTTGAAAAAGACACATTTATGCATGCAAATTAAAGCTACCATATAGTATACTGATTAATATTCTGAATCAAATGGATAACCCCCTGTGCAAGAGTTACAGTGGAGTAACTAGGAATCACTGGGGCTTCATTCACAGTGGTTTTCTGGGAGGAGGCTATATCTTTCGTAGGAAAACTGAAAATATGCCCCCCCCATACCCCTCGTGTGTTGTAGGCCCTGCTCCCCTGGAGTTACGCCCCTGGGGAGTTATAAGGTAATACCAGAGGTAAGAAGAACTGTTACTTTGCTTAAAGGCTATGTCCACCCCTAAAATAGATTTTTAATATTCTGCTCCCCCATGTCCCCCAGCCCCAACCGCATATTTTTTTTTCAGAAAGCCCCCCAAACTCTTACTTACCTCCCCTCGATCCTCCCCGCACTGCCGGCCCTCTGCTGCGAGAATGCAAGCAGAGGCGGGACCGGCAGTCGCGTCTGTGATTGGCTGAGCGGCAGCCAATACGGACGCGGCTGCCGGTCATTCGTGCAGCGGAGGAAAGCGGAGAGGTAAGTAAGAGTTTGGGGAGCTTTTAAAAAAAAAAACATGCGGTTGGGCTGGGGGCATGGGGGAGCAGAATATAAGGGGGTTTAATGCTAGGGGAGGGATAGTAGAACGGGAGGGGGAGGGAGGGGAGGGAGGGGGGAGGGAGAAGGGCTGCAGCACGCATGGCAGGAATCTCCGGGAGGCCAGGTAGCAGGCAGTGTCCATATGGACCTGCTAGCCTCCTGGTGGGCAGTTTTTGGAACTTGGGGGGGATACAGGAGAACCAGATGGAGTTGGGATGTGGAGGTAAGGATTAAACTACACTACATGGTGGGGCCATAGTTGGGGGGATTATGTTTTGGGGGTGGCATGCCCTTTAAGCTAGGTACATTTTCCTCAAATCTATGGGGTAGCCTTTTGTCTTTTTTTCACTTCTATGAGAGAAAAGATCTGCTACTGACTGTAGCACCCTCTAACACACGAGTAAAGGGTTATCATAACTCCACACAAATGCCTTGTTTTTAAAACAAAACTTTGATGAACTATCAACATAAAATGAATTTTCTATTTCACTAAGCATTCTAATCTACTGACCATGTGTATGGTCTTGGAAGCTAATGATTGTGAAGGTACTCAAAGTGTTTTTTGAGGGGATTGACTGGCTGATGTTTATAAAATAGTGACCATTCTAGCTTGTAGCCTCACAAACCACTAGGTAGTCATCCAGGCTCGCAGTCCTCCAGGTATCTATCCAATCACACAGTCCTTTTGTGCCACTTTTTTCGATCACCATCTTCGCTCAACTTTTTCCACACGGCAACGTTTGATTTTGGGAACCTTTGTTCACCTTCATTGGCTATTTCTTCTGCTTTTTGGTCTTCCCCTGTGCGCTTCCTCTTCTTACCTTCGAAGGCGGGTCCAGCTACAACAATGACTAACCATCAGATGAAAACTTCGCCTATCATACTATCTGCTCATCTACTTATGTTTTGACCTTTTGTCATTAGTTATGTTCTCCTTTAAATTCTCCTATTCACTCTTGCCAGTTATAGTGGTTAATTTACTATCCTACTGTTGTGTGATCTTGTTTTGTTTACCTGTTACTGACCAATGCTTGTTATCTTCACCTTAATCCTGAGATGCCTGTCTTGACTCCTGCCTGTCCCCAGCTACGTCTTTCTCTCTCTCTACTCTCTGTACCCTGCTTGGCCATTTGATTTCCATGTATGACCTTTGCTCCGTCCCTGGCTTTGCTCTTGCATCCCCTTGTCTCAAACTCGTTACTCTGGACACCAGCTGTCCTCTGTCCAGTAGGTCCTGTGCCTTGCTGTCTATTTTGCTATAGTCTAATCAAGTATTCCTGGCCTCAGCTAAGATACCTTGCACTCTAAGTTCAGGGGGCAAATGTCCTAGGTGAGGTGCGTCAAGCCTCCCAGAAAATGGGGGCTTGTCTAATGGTTAAACTCAGGAAATTTGGGCGTTTCACATACGGCCCTCCAGATAGCCATCCAGCCTTACAGAAGTTACAGTAATTTAGGTAACAATCTGGCCAAGTGTAGTAGCTTTCCAACAGGCTAGTTGGTCTGTGTTACTCTGCCATCCAGCCTGCCAATTAATTAAGATTAGGCATGAAACAGTAAACAATGTATTGACCAAGGGCCAAAAAAATATTATTTCGAGGAATTAACATTTTTTAAAAGAAATGAAAGCTACACAATATATTTTTTAAATAGACAGTAGGCTGTCTTCTCTAAATGTTAAATTGACTGCCTTTCAATTTAAAGGTAGCTGTGGGTGCAGCTTTTATTTTCTTCCTTGGCCTTCTTTGCTGCTGGTATCAACCTTGTAGAAGAGAATGTGTGGTGTCTATAATTGTTTAATATACAGTATGTAAAACAATTTGAAAAGTTTTTAATACACACATTCAAGACCCTATTAGGTGGCAATTTCTTTGACCTTGGTTGTATTTTCCTTTTGTTTTGCTTTGAGCAACCTGCTGGATAATCCTTATTACCATTTTATCTGCAATCTAGTTTATAGAATGAGATTTCGTTACCTACTAAACTCAAATTCATAACTGAAGCTATTTATTATTATTAATGCTTAAATGTTGTGGATTGATAATTAACAATAGAATGTGTTCCTTCCTGTGACACAAGTATAATTTGCATGACAAAGCAGATAAACCTTTAATAAGTCTGGGGGGGGGAAAGTACTGAACATCTTATAGCACAATAACTATTGCAATTACGTCTACGTATACACATATTGTTTAATGCCAGAGAATTTCATCATCCTAACAATCAGGATGATGTACATACATGATGTATGTCTCATTTCCAATTTAATAGGGAACTAGTTATTAAGAATTCCTACTCTGTGTGATTGTAAAGGTAATTGATAAAAGGGCCATGTATCTACAAAAGGGAGAGAAACATACTGCCATGGAAAAGGAGACAGCCTGCAGTGAAATGTCACAACAAATAAACCAAAGTTTGTTAAAGGGCATATCCACCCCTTTTAATAAATTTTGGGGTACAGTAGGTCTCCCTCCCCCAGCCCCAACCACTATAATAGTTTTAGCAGAAACTCCCCCGATCATTACTAACCATCCCTCTTTTCTCCAGGGGGAACTGTCCTGGCCCTCTGCTTGCATGAATCTGCAAGCAGGGGGCCGGACTGGCAGCCGTGTCCATGATTGGCTGAGAGGCAGCCAATCACGGACGCGGCTGCTGTCAGTGGAGAACGCCGGGGGAGAGAGGTAAGGTTTATAGCGGTTAGGGCTGGGGGAGGCAGACCTACTGTACCTCAAAAGGGTTACACACTAGGGGAAGTGAGAGCAAAACGGGTGGGAGAGGGAGGGAGGGGCTGCAGTGCGCATGGCAAAATTCTCCTGGAGGAGAGACAGGAGGCAGAGTCCTATATGGACAGGCTCCTGGAGGCCAGTTTTTGGGACTTTGGAGGAGCATAGCAGGGCAGCCATTTGGAGGAGGGATGTAAGGTAAGGATTTTATTGCACAACAGAGTAGGGCCAGTAGTGGGTTAAATGCCCTTTAATTACATCAGAGCATCATCATTGTAAAATTCACTTCTTTATAAAGAGTCAAGAATTCTGGGCAAAACTGGTGTTTATATTAAAATACATAAACATTTTGTGGATTAAGCAACCACCCAATCCCAATGGAAAATAACAAGGGTGTCAAATCACATAAGGGGCCAAAATCAAAAAGACAGGTGGTGGGCCGAATATTTTTTGTTTAGATACTTAGCGGGTGCAGGATTGGGTCTCTGTCACTCTTGTGCCAAGTGCTATATCTTGGCAGGGAAAGGGTGTGAAGCACACTGTTTTCAACTGGAACCTACTGGAATGTGGAATGCCCACCTTACTCTTCTGGTGCGGTAATAGCCGACTCTAATTGAAGGCACTTTGTCACATCTCCCTCCACTCTGGGCTAGATTTGTAACTAGTTGTTACAGCGGTAACTGCATTCAAGCCTTACTATGCTGCTATTAATTTTTACAGTCTCAAGCAGTGTCATAACTATGGATCTGCCTGATCAATGTCGTTATCAGCTGTTTTTAAAGAGCTGAACACAACTAAAGGTGCATGCGACCAGCTGTTTAAAAAGAGCAGGTCACGGTATCTAGCAGGCAGATCTATAGCTACGCCACTACTTGGGACTGCACAAATGGATAGCAGCATGATAGATCTTGAGTGCAGTCACCGGGGGCCACAAACAACAGCCAGAAGGGCCAGATTCGGCCCACGGGCCTTGAGTTTGACACGTGTGGAATATAAACATGTGTGCCACTTTATATGGAATATTTCCATAGTTATATATTAGAATCTAGGGAATTATATATTATATTGGATAATGTAACTTCTACTTTAAATTATAAGGATATTAGAAATCACAGAGGAGTTCTATAATCATATAAAAGCATGAGGCTGCATGCCTGCGATTGCAAAATCCCATTCATTTTGCGATTGCATGTCGGTCGCATAGAAGAATGGGAAGGCAGTTCCGGCAGGATCGATCGAATATCGTAGGAGCGCTCGGTCAGATAAGTAAAATCTAACACATGTATGGCCACCTTAACATACAGATACAATGGAATGGGTATAAGTGCTGGAGTGAGACTTAAGAAGTGCAAATAAAACAATCATATACTGTGCTGGTTACCAGATAGGTAGGACGTAAGGCTAGATTCAAACCTGCTAATTGAGGTTTCTTGACGCAGAGAGAGGGGAATAGAATTCCAGAGGATGGGAGCCACAAGAGGACAGGTAACAACATGGAAGCCTTTTTAGTTACAGAATATATTACTAGAAAAAAATCTTGCAATATGTAATTGTTCTGGTGAGAAATGCTTTCATATTAGGATTTTTTAAATAAAAATTAAGTTTATTTTTCCTTTAAGTATCCAAAAAGCATTCATTATAACAAATATGATTCTTTTAAAAATATAATTGTGACTGTAACAGCATCAGTGCAAAGAAATTTACAATTTAGGAATCCATACTAAATAGCAATACCAATGAGTGGGAAACATTTTTACTTCCCTATCTGCTGCTCATTATTTATTCTGAGGCAAGGATGTTTTTATAAACAAGGCAAAAAATAAAAACATGTTGCCAGCTTAAAAATCAGTAATACTGAACGTTTAGAGAAGAAATTGAAACAAAATGTCAATCATTGGCATTCGATAACACAGCAATTCTACACCCTACATTATTGGATTGTACACACCATCCAATATATTAGCCTGATCACAAGCTCACAAACAATCTTTAAGTAAAATCGATAGGCTAGAGGGAGAAAAAAACACGTTGTTTGAAGATTGTTTGGATTGAGATATTTTTATTTCCAACAGGCATAAGTTTGAGATGTTACAGTTTTAAAGGGGCCTTCCAGAGTTCTGTTTCCCTGCAGCTGAAAAGAAATGTTTAGAACAAAATATTTAAAGGGCATGTCCATACCAGAAAGCAAACCTACATTTTCCTTCTTCACCCCTGCAAATCCTGAGATTGTTATAGTTAATTACCTCCCCACAGTCACTGAAGCTCATAATCCTTAACTTTACCCGACACAAGAAAGCTGGCATTACACACAGATGCTGGCTTTCTTTTAAATTGCAGTTGTCAGTAACTGCTGTGATGTGACTTCACAGCTAGTGACCGACTCTGCAAACCGGTAAGCCTCCTCTGCCCCACGTGCCTCCTCTTTAAATGGAGGACCAGCAAGGCAGAGAAATGTAATGGCATTCAGGAAGTTAAATAACTATAACAATCTCAGGGTATGGGGGGTGGGGAAGTATAGATTTACGTTCTGGCAATGGACATGGCCTTTTAAGATTGATGTCAGGGAAGGATTCAGCAACAATAGAAATATTGATATTGCAGTAAAGATTCCCTTAAAGTGACCAACTGTAAATAAATAGTTGGGAGTCATGTAACCTTACATTGCACCCAACTGAAAACAGATTTACAACATACCTTGCCAGGGTTCCTTTGTTTAAATTGGAACAACACTTGCAAAAATGCTGTGTAGCTGGACCAGGATTCTGCAATGCACTGACTCAGCTTTGGCTTGCTCATTTCATCCCACCTACACATAGGAAATAAAACATTTTTTAACCAATGAACTTAAACAGCAGAGAAAAAAAAGACAAACTAGTCTTGATTAATAAACTACATTTTTAAAATGATTAAAGTTTAAGTTATTAAAGTGTAACTGGTCCAAAAATGACTCATTTTTTTTACATAGTTTTGATATTTACATTTTTATGTATGATATGGTAGCAGCATCACCAGATTCCCTGCACTTCCTGCTTCCTGCTCTGAAACCATGTGACAGCCCTTCTTCCCTGTGTTTCCTCCTCCTTGTGGCCCCCATGGCCACTCCCCTTGCAACCCCCTGTGGCCCATCCCACTCCTTCTTTAGTCACTGTAACACAAGCTCTTCCTGGTTTCTTGTTTTCTCCTGCATTGAGCATGTGCCAACCACAGATTAGAATTAGGAACTAGTATTTCTAACCGCAGATTCAGAACCTCCTACCTCCAACCCCTAACTTTCAGATCAGTGATTAATTTTATGTCATATCGGGTTAACATTTTAACCTTGTTTTTGGGCACTGAGCCATTTCGAAGTTTTTTAAAAGGAGCACAATGCACCCGATACCATTCCCCATTAGTTAAGTTTTGCTCTGACTCGTAGCAAGAAACATAACGTGCAGTTGTATCAGGTTTTAAATTAGTGCAGCCAGAAGCATCTTACCTTTCCTCGATCCCGCAATGCAATACCAGATGTAATCGCGTTTACCGAAAGTTTTCTGTTATTTTTTCTTTTTTTCCATAATTCCATGCTTTGTACTAAATCAAAAAACTAAATCAACAAATCTTCTAATTGGTTTATGGGCCAAGATTCAGATTTTTGGCTTACGTACAGTATTTACCTAATGCAACAAAATTAAATAATCAGGCCTATAAATAAAGTCACCTTAGGCCTACTATCCAGATTCCCAGTCCAGGTCTGACAATAAAATGGTTCACAGGCATCAGAATTCATAGCAGCTAAAAAAAGTATGCACCACTGATTTTTCGGATTGAACTCACTTGTGTTTACACACCAACTGTGCTAAAAAGATACATCTAAACAATAGCAGTAAATCGGAATTAAGCCAGCCCACAGATCATTTAATGCTTTTCTTTTTCAGAGCCTCAGAGGAAACACATATTGTGGATATTAATTACGGATCACATGTGAAAACATCTGTCAAAGCTTTGTGACTTTAGAATTGATATGCCATCTCCCTGCATTATAAAGCTTAAACTTCTCTGGAAAAAGAAAGGCTTGAATGTCAGGACCCACAAGGAATGCTGCCATTCTGAGCCATCAACACCCGGAGGCTTAGAGATGTTCCACTGACTCATAATACAGTTTCTCACTTGTTCATTATCTATGCTGCAAAAAGCAGTAGTCAGAGCTTGACATAAAGGTCCATGGATTACACTATCCCCCCCATCCCAACACACACGTTTCTAGTTTATTATGGCAGGGAAAAATTAACCCACTGCAGTAATGGCCACAACTACAGCTTACACCATCCTTTAAGGTTACAGACAGTATCATTATCTCCTAAATATATTTTTGCATTTCTAAAATAATAAGCACTTTGTTCAGAAATCATTACTGACATTTATTACTTTTGAAATGTAACTATCTGTAAGAGTGTCTTCAAACAGAATATGTTCACTTTAGCACGGTATTACGCTCTTCGTTTATCTGCAGACAAGTCCCTATATGTATGCTGGATATTTATTTAAACTTCTTTACATTTATAATTTAATTGGTTATGATTTCCATAAAAGAAGTTCTAAATGTTAATACAAAAAATTGCTGTTCTACAAATAATTTGCCTGACTGACACATCACAACAAAATAGTGTCACTGTCAATTTTGGCGTGGAGAACCCCAAAACGGGATGAGAACAAACAAAACAAAAAAATTAAAATTTTATATGATCTGAACATGCAGTTAACTGGATGTTGGAAAACAGGGAGCCACCTTTTTTATTGCTCCACTAATTTTAGGGAACAGTACGTCATTGCCTAAAGCTGATGTCACATGCCATTGCCTGGAAAGTGTTTTTCAATGTGTCACTAATTTCAGAAATATTTGCCATTTTACCCATTAACTTACCCAAGAAAACATGTTTCAAGGAAAATGCCACTTGCATCACTGTCCTAAAGATGTCACTATGGAATAAAGTAGGATGGGGAGAGTTTAAAGGGGAACTGTGGTCTCCATACAAGTGCCCTCTATTATAAAGAGCACACTTCAACATTTAAAATGAATCCAGGGTCAGTGTTGGACTGGGCACATGGAGCATGATCTTGTTTACTACCAACCTCTAATAGGAAACTAGATATCAACCTTTGAGACATGCATATATACACAGATGCATATACACTGACCCACAAACTACCATGGAATCTGGTGGGAGAATAAATTAACTTTTAATATTTACAAACAAGCACAAATATAAACTGTCACACGCAAAATAAACATATACAGGTATACCCACATACACTGTTTACACACACTTTACTGGCTGGAGAACTGTCACACTGGCTGGACAATCGGAGGGCTGACTTAGCAAAGTGGTCTACAGAATGTCATTCCAGCCAAACTTTTCTGCTGGGCCCATAATTATAAAGTTTGTCTTTGCAACTTAAGCCAGGTAAGGGGCATATGCATAACCCACAGTATTGATCATTACTTTATGGCCACATTATTATGTTATCAGTCCCTTTTACCTTCTACTATCTACTTTTATGAATCTGTATACAAACAAGATAATCATCTGTCTGCCTGTCTATCTCTCTTATCTAGTTAATTATTATCTCACTATCAGGGAGATTCAATAAAAGTTCTTATCATTTAAAATGGTGCTAATTTTTTCCCCAACCAATCAGATCTTATTTAACATTTGTAAGCTAACATCTGATTGGTTGGGGCAAAATTAGCACCATTTTAAACGATAAGAACTTTTATTGAATAACCCTGTCTATCTATTTAGCTATTTCTTATCTATATCTGTCTACCTATCTATATTGGTTAGTCTGTCTATCTATATCTGTCTGTCTATCCCTATATCTTTCTATCTATCTCACTATCTCTGCCTGTCTGTCTATCTCTCTATATTGGTCTCTGTCTATTTCTGTCTGTCTATATAAATCTCAGTATCTATCTATCTATCTATCTATCTATCTATCTATCTATCTATCTATCTATCTATCTATCTATCTATCTATCTATCTATCTGTCTGTCTGTCTGTCTGTCTGTCTGTCTGTCTGTCTGTCTGTCTGTCTGTCTGTCTGTCTGTCTGTCTGTCTTGTCTGCCTGCCTGCCTGCCTGTCTGTCTGTCTGTCTATCTATCTATCTCTTTCTCTCTATCCCACACAAACTGAACATAATCTTCACACAATTTTTAACTGTACACAATGCTCCATGTGGCTCATTGCTAAACTTTTTTTTCCCCGCCAGAACCAGTTTGCATTTTGCAAACCCATGCTGTTGGGGTCAACACAGACGGTCAGGTTGGTCACAAACACTTAAAAGGCCAGTATTTGCTGTATAAAGGGGGGATATAACTGCTGTATAAAGTGCCCTTTCAGTCAGTTTTCCTGGTAATCAAACAGTGTCAGTTTATTATGATGTAACGTGTAAATTAATGGTCACTGCATATTTCTTAAACTCCTTTGTGGTAATGTGGGGGTTAATGGTCAATGTGCTTGTTCTTAAACTCATGACTTGCGGGGAGATTTATCCCAAGGCGCAACTGATCCAGGTAAATCTCCCCACACAAACACAATATCACGTTTGTGGAAATAACTGATGGTGCGGGGAGGCCGTCTGCGACCGAACTCGGTCGCCTGTTCGTCCTTATCGGGGCTGATCCTGTGGTTCCTTATGGGACGGCTGGTGTGTACCCAGCGTTAAGGTTCGTACACAAGTGCGATCGCGGGTCCCAACACGCGATGCACGATGTGTACGAACGAACGTTTCGGACGATAATCGGGCTGAAGAAGGGGGCACGTTATTCCCCCGAAACGTTGTGTTTGTGTGATGTGTGGTCCACAATAAAAATATAAAATTGATTGGAGTGTGATCCTCTGCTTCCTTAAGTTTGCTGAAACTATTGTGGTTGAAGGGAGAACCATTTGAGGTATCTGTACCCAGAATAGGACAAGAGTGCACCTCCAGCTTTATTCCTTGCTGGGCTGTGTATAGGCCCTTTATCGGCCAAAATGGACAGTCATTCGGATATCTGCTAGGTCGGTCGGGCAACGTTCCCCGGCCAAACGTCCATTTCGGGCAATAAATGGCCTACACACGGGCCAAAACGTTTGTTCGTACACATTGTGTGTCGCGGGACAGGACCCGCAATCGCACGTGTGTACCAACCTTTAGTGTGTCCATATCAGATCAGATGACCTGGAAAACCAGTGTATGAAACAAGTGAACACATTTCCATACATCTGTGAATGCAATTAACAAAACATATAAGTATAATTAATTTTGGAGGTCTATAAGAACTTGGAGGAAGAGATATTACTAATTATCATCAGATTGCTTGTGAGGAGGGCAAAAAATGAAATCTTTTCCTATCAGGATCCTGCCCACAAGAGTCCTCTATACTAGACAAGACATATTCATCTTGTCTATTCAGGTGACATATCGGTTGTTGCTATGTTCTCTCTTCTGAAGTCACTAAGTACGGTACCTTTATGAATTCTGAATGGTTAAATTACACACAAGGTATTAAACAATTGGTTAGGAGCAATATTCTATCAATATAAGATGGAGAGGGAGTGATCACACTTTAAACAGAATATATGAATGGGCCAGGTACAAAGTAGCCACAAACTCTTCAGCATCAGTACAAATATTTTTCCAACTAAATTAGTTGTTTTAGCAGTTTTAGATAGAGATACAACCAATGTGATCTGCTACCTATGTAAATAAATATTTACTGTAGAGAAAAAAGAAAAGAAAATTAGCATTTACGTAACTATGCATATTTTTTTTAGGATTATATTTGCAGAAAAATATAAATAAAAATAAGCATTTATACTAGTATAAAAATCTGAAGGTTCCTTAAACCCTTCCAATTCCATTGGGGGAGGCTTTCTTAATGTACTTACAGGAGATGTAATAAAAGTTCTTATCATTAAAAATGGTGCTCATTTTGTGCCAACCAATCAGATGTTAATTACCATTTGAAAGCTAACATCTGATTGGTTGGTGCAAAATTAGCAATATTATAATGATAAGAACTTTTATTACATCTCCCTGTTTGTGTCCATATTATAAATGAACTAAAGCTGGGTACACACAGTAACGATAAAGCCCGATACCGTCGGATCCGACGGTATCGGGGCTTTATCGTTACTGTGTGTAAGTTCGTTTCCCGAACGAGCGCGCGGCCGCCGAACGATCGGGTCGGCCGTACGCTCGTTCGGGAAAGGCCAAAAATTTCCATCGGCCGCGCTAGACTCCCTATAGGAGTCTAGCGCGGCCGATGGAAACACACAGTCCTGTGTGTATGCAGATCTTTGAAAGATGGCAGACAGGATCTTGCAGATCCTGTCTGTCATCTTTCAGAAATCTGTATTGTGTGTACCTAGCTTAAAGGGTTGTTTATAAACCACGTATCCTGCCCACAAAAAAAACATTTGCAAAACATATTATCCAGTTTGCAAGCAGGACCAAAGATCCAGCAGCCAGGCTAGGAGCAAGACAAGAGAAGTCTGCTCTATAGCAAGCAAGGATACAACAGTTCCTTAATAATAATAATAATAATTATGTTATGGTAAATAGATATAGATAATATGTGTGATTTCCCCCTCAGCTTTTTATATTTTCACTTTACACACAACAGTTTATTCTCAGGCGATAAGGCTGATATTTTCCTATTTATATTAATCTGGTCTACAACAGCAACATAGATACAAATAAACAGCCGTCAGACAGTCACCTGCCAGCTGGCGCACACAGCTGCCCTAATTCATCACAGTGTCAAATAGTTACTGGCACCAGTTAAGGTTTTTGCAGAGATGACTAATGGACTCCTGCTCTTGTATACTGAATATCTAGTGAGGCAATCCAGGGTTCTAAGAAATGAGTGACCAGCCCCCTGCCTCATCTACTCATCCTTTACTTTGGATAGTGGATTTCATATCTGTTACCACAAACTATTGGAACATTCTAATTATGTAAATAAATAGGAATCTGCATATATGCTTTTAAGTACATATCAACAAATGTGTAGCCTCTTGAACAGATCAAGTGAGCAAAAGGAACTAAAGGTCTTAAAGGGGAACTGTGATATCGAATTTGAAAGCATAATAAATGTTGTAAATGATGCCCTTACCCCTCCGCCATAATAGTAATCTGCATATATAAGCCTTTGACCCCTTTTAGAAACAACCCTGGATGCTCAAGATATATGTATATATAAACATTTGCTAATATAAATATAAAATATTTACTAATAGAACATAGTAAAACAATCCACAAATTAATAACACAAACAGTATATGTACAATAATAACAACCCTTCCAGCCCATTTTTCATTCCAAAATCAGCTAGCAAAGCATTGCCATGATGACTACTAGCCTTTTCTCAACTCATACAAGCCCTGACATCAGATCCTGGATCAATTAGGTAGAAATGATCTTCCCTTGTATACCAGGCCTTAAGATTTTACTTCTTGGAGTCACAGAAAAAACAAGATCTCAAACAGGATTTTTCTTTGCAACATTATCCAACATTATCCCATATATGTCTTTTCAATTTTAAGACAGGTATTCTGTGGGTACTATTTAATGACATCTCTACACATCCTGCTCATTTCTGTACCAGAGACTCCCATTCCCCAAGGAAGTACTTAGAGGGAGATTCAATAAAAGTTCTTATCGTTAAAAATGGTACAAAGAGATGTTAATTTTCAAATGTTAAATAAAATCTGATTGGTTGTGGCAAAATTAGCACCATTTTAAACAATAAGAACTTTTATTGAATCTCCCTGTTAGACTTAACAATGGACAGTTGAGAGTTGGGCCTAATAATGCAGGCAGAGACTGGTCTCAAGTGTTCAGAGAGTTAAATTGCTAAACATTTCCACCAATATAACAACTTTTACCTAGAGATCCAGGCACAATGGGAATGCTTTTATTTACTGCTAACATGTTCAGAGAATAAAGTTGCCCTTTAACTTATCTAAAGACGGACATTTTTACAAAAGGGGTTTCAAATAATCAGTTCACTTTATAACGCCTTAACAAACACAGCACTTCTTTGGAACAAAAGTGTAATAATGCAGAGGATGGGCCTCTGTAAATCTATGAAGATATTTCACAAAAAAGCCATTTATAGTTATCAGAGTCATTTATAAAAACATTAAAAATGATCATGCTTTTCTAAGGAACCCCAAACTTTGATCTGAAAAAACACAAGCACAAACACACAAAAAACGCAGCAGTGTGGCCTAGCCCTAACTCTTTGTTTCAAGACTAGATGGCTAGTCTTAAAGTACAATTATACTCACCGAGACCCTGCTTCTCTTTTTTTGCTAATTCAAAATACTCCCTCCAAGGGATGCTTTGCTCCACCCCCCATTTAGTGCTGTACTGGTTTGGTCAGGCATGGTTGGAACTTCCTATGATATTGATCATGCCAAATGGGTGGCCGAGCAAAGTGGCCCGGCATGGTTAACTTTTAACTTGTAAATTCTCTGGATTGCTGGTAAATCCAGTGATGAGGGGGGTCATGCCACCAAAAAGAGATACATTACAGTATGAACATGTGACCAGTTCAAAATATTTATTTAGTAAATGAAGATGAATTTCTTGTATACATTACAAATGTAACCTTTGCTTTTCTTTTTACATTAGTTAAAGAAAGAGCCTGTCAGGGTTTGACGCTTAGTTCTCCTCCGCTCCCCCGCTGATCCTTCTTCCTCCTCAGTTTGCAGGTGACTGTCTCTTTCTGTCATTTGGATCTTCAGCCTTTTGGGAAGTCCCATTGGGGTTCTCTTGGGAGATGTAGCTGATTTTTATTAGTGTTTTTTGGCGGAAAATTCTCATCTTCCTATCCTCTTCTTAAGGTTTGCACACAAGTGCGATTGCAGGTGCCAGCCCATGATGCACGATGTGTCTGAATGGTTGATTATCGGGCCGTGAATGTCCGAAATGACCGCTCATTCGGGGATCGTTGCCTGATCCGCCAGGCGGATCTCCGGACGAGTGTTCGTTTCGGCCGATAAAGTACCCATACACAGGCCGATTATCGGCCCTAAATGGCCGTTCGTACACAATGTGTGTCGCGGGTCGGCACCCACGTTTGCATGTGTGTACTAACCTTTAGTATGGTTTAGCCACTCTTTTCGTTGGTCTCCCTTTTTAACTTCATGCTCCAGTGACCATAACAGCTTGTGGTTTCCCTAGCACATGGTGCGTTTCTTGTCAAGCATTCCCTGGTTATCAATTCCTGTTCTTCGTTTCTGATTGTTCGCCACATGCTCTGACTACTCTTTCTCTTAATTCCTTGGTACCTTGCCCCGCTGATTACCTGTGTTCTGACCTTGGCTCTGCCCCTGACTACGAATTTGTCTGCAGCTAGAAGTGTCCTGCCCACCAGTGGCGTTTCAGTTTTCTTGAGTATCTCCAGCCTCAGATGTCTTGCACTTTAAGATTAGGGGACAACCGTGATTGGTGAGGCGCTTCTAGCCTTCTGGCAAACAATTGGTTAAACAAGTGGTGTTAGATAGGGATATCTGTGCTGAAGGGATACTTGGTGACTCTATAGTGTTACAGAACCTTAAAGGAGAACTATAGTGTGTATAAAGTTTTTTTTAAAAAAAAAAAACATTTAAAGAGCAAAAAAACCCTTTTCATTTAAATGCGGATCACCCCCCAAAAAAACAGTTTTGCATTATACAGAAATGCCAAAGATGCTCTGGAAGTGACTTACCTAGCCCAGTCCCTCGCTGCTCCCTGCTCCTGTATCGAGCAAAAGCAGGATCAGAGAGGCTCTGCATTGACAGCAGCTCTACTTCCTGGTTACAGCTGTCGGAATAATATTGTGAGGTAGTAATAATTATATTGTGAGGTAGGAATAACAATATTGTGAGGTAGGAATAACAATATGAGGTAGGAATAATAATAATGTGAGGTAGGAATAACAGTATTGTGAGGTAGAAATAACAGTATTGTGAGGTAGAAATAACAATATTGTGAGGTAGAAATAACAATATTGTGAGGTAGGAATAACAATATTGTGAGGTAGGAATAACAATTTTGTGAGGTAGGAATAACAATTTTGTGAGGTAGGAATTGATTATCTTTTCCATGTTAGTAATAACAATATTGTGTGGTAAGAATAATTAATCCCACCTCCGTGCCCCGAGTACTTTTCATTTTTAAAAAGTACATTTTTATAGTATAGATATCCTTTAATATATTTGACTTGACCTCTGAGAGAATCCTGAAACTCCTCTAGGGCCATCCTTATTGCTCTTAATTCCAGAAGATTTGACAACTCTTTTTTTCTGCGCCACTGGCCCTGAGAGAAGTTGTTTTGGAAGAGAGCTCCCCACCCGGTTGTTGAGGCATCCGCTGTTATAGAGAGGTTTTTCGGTTGCTCTAATGGAAACCCTGACACTGACACCCTGACACAGACGCACTGACACTCAAGCACTCCGGATAAGGTGTTGACCGGCTTGTACTATTTTGTGCTGTCTCACTAATGGTAGCTTTACCTCGTTCAGATGGGTTCGGAATAATGCACCTAGATAAATTAATTCCTGATTTGGTTCGAGATTGCTTTTTTCCAAATTGATGAACCACTCATGATCTTGGAGGATTCTGCTCACTATCCCGGCATGTTCTGCCGCTTTGGTCTTTGACTTTGCCACAATTAGGATATTATCTAAGTAATGGTAGATCTCTATCCCCTTCTTTCTGATCTCTGCAGTCAGGGTTATGAGGGTCTTTGTAAAGATTCTTGCAGGCTTGCAAACTGGAAGTGATTTTCTTTGGCAGTAAAGGGTAGAAATCTTCTGTGATTCTGATGAATTGGAACATGCAGGTAAGCATCTTTTAAGTTGATGCTGACTAACCATGAGTCCTTGTATACTGCTTGAATGATGGGCGAAAGGGACTTCATCTTGAACTTTTGAACGAACTAGAGTGGAACGTGTACAAAGTCCCTTGTTCTAAAGGACCTTGCTCTCAAGGACATAGAAAAAGAAGGACATTTAATCATTTTATGGTTGTATGGTGTGTGTGAAAGCTTGAAATTAAGTTTTAAAATAAGGTGTTTGTGCCGATAATGTGCTGTGTTAAGGACTGTGTGTGCAGGACTGTGAGTGCAGTAAGCAGATGAATCTTTCTTCCAGTTAAAAGGGTGCACTGGGCTTCTATATTCTAGTATTGAACCTGATGTAATCGCAAACAGGTTGTGAAAGGGTTAATAAGTGTTTTGTTTTTTCCCTCTCTTCCTGGCTCTTGCACTGATTGGTGTGGGGGCTGGGGCCTATTAGTTAAATAGGATTCACATTGGTTGGACCTGTGGTTTGAACCTAACAAAAGGAAGTTTCCTGTGAGTGGAACGAACTAGAGTGGAACGTGTACAAAGTCCTTTGTTCTAAAGGACCTTGCTCTCAAGGACAAAGAAACAAGAAGGACATTGAAACAAGAAGGGCAATTAAACAAGGTTAGTGTGTCACTGTGCTGGTGTTGTGTATTAGAAGGGACAGTTTTGTCAGTGCAATGTGGCCATGCAATGTGCATCCTGCAATGTGCATCCTGCCACATGTATGGGAACCTGGAGCAGACCAGGGGACCTATGTCTGTGTCAGGTGTGAGTGGGTTGTCCGTATGGAAGCTGAGGTGGAGATTCTAAGGAGGCAGCTTGCAGCATTGCAAGGAATGGCAAATCTGGGGGGACAGCAGGCACAGGCGGGGGCCAGTATAGAGGCGGGTGGAAGTGGGACAGGGAATGTTGAGGGGGGAGGTAGTTTTGTTACGGTTACTAGGGGAAGTGGGGGACAGAAGAGTAGGGTTGCTTCTTCCCAGATTGCCCATCCCAACAGATTTGCCACCTTAGGTGATGAAGTGGAGGAGGACAGCTCGAAATAAGCATGTGTGGAGCGGGCTAATCACTTGAGCACCCAGGGGACTGCCATCTCTAATACAAGGGAGGATGAACTTAGGATCAAGAATGCTAGGCAGGTGGTAGTGTTAGGGGACTCCATTATAAGTAATTTATAAGGAATCTGCTGCCAAGACCCTACATGCCGAACTGTGTGTTGCCTGCCTGGTGCTAGGGTTTGGCATGTAGTGGATCATGAAGACAGAATATTGGGTGGGGCCGGTGAAACCCAGGATTCTTGGTTCACATTGGTGCGAATGACAAAGTTAGAGGAGGAGGAGGGGTCCTTAAACATGATTTCCGAGAGCTAGGGGCCAAGTTAAAAGCAAGGACCTCCAGGTTAGTGTTTTCAGAAAAACTACCGCAGCCATGTGATACGCTAGGAAGACAGCGGGAGCTTATGAGCATTAATGTGTGGCTAAGAGGGTGGTGTAAGGAAGATGGGTTTGGGTTTATAGAGAGCTGGGCAGACTTTGCTGTCGGCTACAGGCTCTTTAGTAGGGATGGGATGCACCTCACTGAAGGCAGTGTAGCTGTTTTAGGGGAGGAGATGGCTAGAGGGTTGGAGATTTTAAACTATGTTTTGGGGGGGAGGGTATTAGCAGTCTCACTGGGATAGATAGCCCAGGAGGAAAGCAGGGTGTAGATAGGCCAGTGGTGGGTGGAAAGGGGCGTGAGGCTAGCAAAGGGGGTAGGGAGGTATAGCAGAAACGTGGTTGAACAGTTCTCACAACTGGGCTGTAAATTTAGAAGGATAGGCCTTGTTTAGGCAGGACAGAGAAAAAAGGAAAGGGGGAGGAGAATGTGTTTATGTTAAAAAAGAATTGCAGCCAAATTTAAAAGAAGAGATAACTGGCGATATGGATGTTAAAGCGGAGGCAATATGGGTGGAATTAGGCAACAGGAAAGGGGGTAATGTCATTGTTGGTGTCTGCTATAAGCCGCCAAACGCTTGCAGGAAGGAATTGAGTCAGCTTCACATGACGTTGGCAAGGGCTGAAAGTTTGGTGAGTGTACTCATTATGGGGGACTTTAATTACCCTGACATTGATTGGTGTAGTGGAACTGCCAACACAGAAAAAGGCAATGAGTTCCTGAATTTGCTGCAGGATAATTTTCTCTCACAGGTGGTTGAAGTTCCTACTAGAAAAGGAGCTCTGTTGGATCTGGTAATATCTAACATCGTGGAGCGCATTATAGATATAAAAGTAACTGGAGGCTTTGGGAATAGTGTTGTTTGGAGTATGTTATCAAAAGGAAAAGTGTGCTTTGTTAACAAAGACTTTTAATTTCGGGAAAGCAAATTTTCCCGGGTTAAAAGTAGCTCTTCAGAATGTCAACTGGGATAAGGTATTATCAGCTAAAGGTACTGAACAGAAGTAGACAGTGTTTAAGGGGATTTTAAGCCATTTCACATCTAAATTTATACCCTTGGGAAATAAATGTTAAAAAAATAAATCCGCGTCCATGTGGCTGAATTTTGATGTAAAGAGGCAAATGGAAAGGAAGAAAAAGACATTTAAAACCTTTAAGTCAGATAACCCATCTGACTTAAAGGTTTTAAATGCCTTTCTTACACATGGAGTGTAAGAAAGCAATCAAACTAGCTAAAAGTAATAATGAAGTTAGAATAGCTGTACAAAGCATCACTAAGCCTACATTTATTTTTAAGTATATTAATAGTAAGAAGATGAGGACTGAAAAAGCGGCACCATTAATTAATGGGGATTCGTTAGTTACGGAGGATGGCGATAAAGCAAATGTCTTGAATATTTTTTTTCCCTCTGTATACACTATAGAAGATCCAAGTACAGATATCATAGAATATAGTAGCAATAATGATATAAAGGATTCAAGTGCACTTTGGTTAACCGAGGATATGTTACAGAAAGAACTAAATAAGGTTAATATTAATAAATCTCGTGGATCGGATAAAATACATCCTCGGGTACTTAGGGAGCTAAGTTCAGTTTGATCTAGGCCATTGTTTCTTATTTTTGCAGATACTCTCATGTCCTGATGTGTGCCTCTGGATTGGAAAAAGGCTGATGTTATTCCAATATTCAAAAAGGGTAGTCGTTCGCAGCTGGGTAATTACAGGCCTGTAAGTTTAACTTCAGTGGTGGGGAAAATACTGGAAAGCTTAATAAGGGAACATATTCTAGAGTATGTTTCAAGGACTGAAATTATAAGTAGTAACCAGCATGGATTTAGGAGGAATATATCTTGTCAAACTAACTTGCTTAGCTTTTATGAGGAAGTTATTAGAAATTTAGACTCTGGCATAGCAGTAGATGTAGTATACTTGGATTTTACAAAGGCTTTTGATACAGTCCCCCATAGGCGACTAATGTATAAGCTAAGGTCTGTTGGTCTGGGGAAGCACATTTGTACATGGATAGAAAATTGGTTATTGAATAGGATGCAGAGAGTAGATGTTAATGGGGCTTCATCATTATGGACTAAAGTGCTAAATGGGGTGCCACAGGGTTCTGTGTTGGGGGCCGCTTCTATTTAGTCTATTTATTAAAGATTTGGAAGTGGGTATTGCCAGCAAGGTTTCAGTGTTTGCTGGCGACACAAAATTTTGTCGACCATTAAAAACTTCAGAGCATGTGCAATCTTTGCAGGAGGATCTAGATAGATTGTCACATTGGGCTGCTAAGTGGCAGATGAGATTCAATGTTGAGAAATGTAAGGTGATGCATTTCGGACTTGGAGTTTTGGTGGATAACAAACTTAAAGGAAGCAAGCAGTGCCAGGCGGCAATAGCGAGAGCCAGCATGGTATTGTCTTGTATAAAGGGAGGTATGGATTCAAGGGAGGAAAATGCTATTCTCCCTCTTTACAAAGCATTGGTCTCATTTGGAATATGCAGTGCAATTTTGGAATCCTGTGTACAAAAAGGACATTTTGAATGGAAAAGGTTCAGAGAAGGGCAACTAAATTAATAAGGGGATTGGGGGAGCTTGAATATAAAGAGAGACTGGTTAAGTTACAATTATGTACACTGGAGAAAAGGCGCTTGCGTGGGGATATGATTACTGTGTATAAATACATTAACGGGCCATACAATAAACTATCTGGGGCATTGCTCACCAAAAGAGCATGTCAGAGAACATGTGCACATCCCCTAAGACTTGAAGAAAAAAGGTTTAGGCTTCAAGTTCGGAAAGGGTTTTTCACTGTGAGAATGGAAAAGCTATGGCACTGTCTTCCGGTGGACGTTGTTATGGCAGGTTCACTGGTCAGTTTAAAAAAAAGCTGGATGAGTTTCTGCAAACAAGAAATGTTGCAAGTTACTGGTATTGATACATAAAATAGAGTTGATCCAGGAAAATTTCCGATTGCCACTTGGAGTCAGGAAGGTTAGGAAAATGAGTTAGGCAGGAAATGAGGATATTGCTAGATGGGATGGACTGGATGGATGTATGCCTTTATTCAACCTCAAATACTATATATTATATATACTTATTAATTATAAAAATATAATCAGACTGGCTTTGAATATATTATTTTTGCAGCACAACAAAAATAATATAATTATACAAACATTTTTCCAATCACTCTTGGTATTTAAAAAATGTTAAATATAGTGTAATACTGTGCTGAGATATGGTAATTCAAAATAAGTTGCTCACAACAACCTGTTATTCATAATATTGTTGTTAACATATTTTCTCAATGTTAGTAATAAAGGGTAGATTAAAAGCATCCAAGTCTTTTTTATTGGAGATAAATATAGTACAAGTTCTCAGTTACAAAAAATGATTAGCACACATTCTAATTTAATATTACTGATAAACTGACAAGAGGAGTGGTGGCTGCCTTTTACATATACATACCCTTCATTACACCTTTAAAGGGCATCTATTCCGAAAAATGTTTTTTTTTTTTAAATTGACCATAACTGGAAACTATAATTCTTCCCATCCACCACTGCATCATTTTTTTGTTGAACTGCCCCCTATTTCTTTAGATATCCAATCTAAAACTTCTTATATTTCAGCTGTCAATCAAGTTCCTTGCTCTCAAAAACTATTCTTCTGTGAATAGTTTTACTGTAGCTGGAATGGTGACAGTTTTGACAGTTGGAATGCTGTATGCTGTGTGCAGGCTTGACAGTTGGTTTGTGGGGAAAAAGTCAGTTCGGATGGAAGTGGGAGTGGTTAAAAGAGGGAGGGGGGATACTGCTCCTAAACAAAATGTGTGCTGGATTAAAGGCATGCAGCAACACACGCAAATCAGAGTAAGTGCTACTTACATGTATTCTATTATAGATTAAGATGAGGCAAAGTAATTTTTTCAGTATAGTGTCCCTCTAATAGGTAAACTTATAGAAACAAGTTAGTGCAGAGCATTAGGGAAGGATAATTGTGAAAGCATGAATCTGATCTTAGCATAGCTTTATGTAATGCATTTCTCAAGTATTAAAAGGTGAATGTTAAAGGGTATTTATTCGCCAGATACTGAATCTCCCATTAAAGGAAATCTTTAATGGGCAAGCTCACTCAAAAAAACTTTGCTCTAAAATTTATATTACTCCCCCCAAACCCCAGTTTCGCAATATTCCCAGCTTCCAAAAATGCTCCTAAACTTTCTTACTTGACCTGGTCCCTCGCCATCTATTTGCCACCCCATACTCCTGTTTCGAGCAAAAACAGGAGCAGGGGACCTCTGCGCAGAGAGCCACTTTACTTCCTGGTTGCGGCTGTCAGGTGATTGGGCGTGATGTCACATCACACCAGGAAGTGGAGGAGCTGTCAGCAGCAGAGGCAGCGTAGAATCGACAAGGGAGCAGGTCAGGTAAGCAAGTTCAGGAGCATTTTTGGAAGCTACAAAGTGGGGTTTGGGGGTTAATATATATTAAAATTAAAGATTTTTTTTAGTGGACATGACCTTTAAGATATATTTTTCCTGACTTGAGCCCAAAATTGCTAATTAAAAAAAGAAATATATTAGGAAGTTTATCTTTCAACCCAGTAAACAAAGCCCTTCTTGTTTGGAAGCCCGGGCATGTTCAGTGTGCTTCAAGAAAGCTTAACCACAAACAACTATTGTATGCAGTAAAAAGTTGATTATATTTTAGTGAAATAGTTAATATGTTGTTTTAAGCCTCTATATTTCTGAAGAAAACACATAGAAAATGTGGGGTAAACTGAGATTTACAGTAGCTTAAAGAGTTCCTCCTATGTATGTTTAGCAAAAGGAATAAAAAAAGCCATATGATCATACTTATCCTATGGGTAGGACATCATTTCTGCTTCTGACCAGGGACTGTAAGGATTGTGTATAGGTGTATAGGTGCATTCCTGTTTGGACAACTGCTTTGTGTCTGATGCACACAATCCTGACTAAACTAAAAAAAACTAAAACTTTGTTCTTCTCTGTATATATAAAAGGTCCCTTATATTATATAAATATATTTATATCTTCATAGGAGATTGCATTGAGTTTTTAGGAGATACCAATGTGGTGGTGGTGGGGGGGGGGTATAGGATATTACATATAGGAATGGTGTAAATGTATGTGTGTACTATCTCACTATTACCATTTAAATGACAATCAATAAATGTATATAAAGTATAGCACTGACTTATATTAGGCACAAGACAAAATATACAAAATACATAAACTTACTTCCAGAGCTGAGATTCCTATTTCAGAATCGAAGGGTCAAATGTCAGCTTAAACCCCCCCCCTGTGTCTGCTCCATATGAAAGGAAGTGTAATTTAAAAAAAGTTTCTGTCTGCTACACACAATGTGATGTGTATTGTAATGGACATATACACCAAGGCCACTTATATACCATCTCCAGCCTGCAGGTGGTGTCAGTGAGTAATAAAAGTCAAGATATCCGGGCTGTCTATAAAACCATATAAACAAATCGTGTCAATGAAAGCTCACTGACTGGATTAAGAGATAGGGGTTAAACAGTTCACCTGAATCTTGCAGGCATTGACATTATTAGGGATTTTGCTATATTTAATACAGCACACACAATTTTTTAGGTGATGTAAAACCTGTATAAAAGCAATAGTAATACATTTATTGCTTAAATGTCTGCCCAAGATCTATTTTGAATGTGCTATTCTTTAAAAAGAAAAAAAATCCACATGGGCTACTTTAGATAACACTCATCCCACATTCTGCCCAGAAGAGTGATGTGCACTCATTTGTATCAAAATAAAGACAACTTGCTGTAGTTCTCCCACTCTTACATTGCCTGTGTGTTTTTCAGACAGCAAAATGAATTAAACAGATGTACCATGGCCTTCAATGGAATTCCTGTGATCAAATTCTTGTTTTCACACAGTCTACACAGTCTATAGCAGTAACAATGCAGATTGTATTACAGTGTGTTTTGTTTGTTTTAGTGACAGCATTAAATTATCTTCCTACATTTGTGCCCTCTGCAACCAGTTCTTTTCTGGGTAATAAGCAAAAGTAAATGGAATGTGAACAATTGTATTTCATGCCTTTGTATTAAAAGTAAAACTCCCTGCTAGCACATCACAATAAACTTTGAGAATAAATGTGCCCAGAGAGTCTGAAATTTTGAGTCATTTTTTGAGTCAAGTATTTCTAGTGTCTTTTCAGCTGCCCGTCTCATGATACTGCCCTAAGTATTTAACGGGGAACTATATTTTATAACATTCAACCTGCCCTTAAAAGGACAACAGATAAGACCCAAACACTCGGTTCTCTGGTCTACCCAGACAGGGGCAGACCAGAGCGCAACTTTAAGCCACCTGAAATGGGCATCAGGGCATCTGGTGGTGAGGAACAAACAGTTTAGGTCCTCATCCTGGGTTCATTTAAGGCAATATTTAATTTTAATTTAAGTTAAAGTGCAAAATTGAAATGGAGCCATTAAAAATGCAGAATATCCTTTATATTATATAAATATATTTATATCTTCATAGGAGATTGCATTGAGTTTTTAGGAGATACCAATGTGGTGGGGGGGGTATAGGATATTACATATAGGAAAGGTGTAAATGTATGTGTGTACTATCTCACTATTACCATTTAAATGACAATCAATAAATGTATATAAAGTATAGCACTGACTTATATTAGGCACAAGACAAAATATACAAAATACATAAACTGAGCTGAGATTCCTATTTCAAAATGGCAGCTTAAACCACCCCCCTGTGTCTGCTCCATATGAAAGGAAGTGTAATTTAAAAAAAGTTTCTGTCTGCTACACACGATGTGATGTGTATTGTAATGGACATATACACCAAGGCCCCTTATATACCATCTCCAGCCTGCAGGTGGTGTCAGTGAGTAATAAAAGTCAAGATATCCCTGCTCTCTAGGGGGACAGAAAGTAAAAGTAGAAGTGTGTGGTGTGATCCCTTGCACAGTGTGATGAATGCAACACAAGATCCTGTGTATAAGATCCTGTTACCACATAGTGGGAGGACAGATTATTGGACAGACAAGTTACCTTATTGGATACAAACTCAGAGGCAACAGACAAGTGTACACCAACTTACAAGGACACACAATATACAGGCCTGGTCAATATTTAAAGTGGTGCACCATAGGCAGGGACTACTCCATTACTGCACATGTTATGTGAGGAAACTGTTTATGTTTTGTTATTAAATAATTGCAATACTTACTGTTAAATGTAATTAAAACTGGTTTATCTTGTTTGAAGAAAATAAGTGCACTGCCTACTTTGTGCCAGACCACCAGAGTAACCCACTGTGTGCTATACTACCCATAATCATTCCATAAAGCAGTGATCTGGTACAAATTGGTGGCAGTGGTGCTGGTAATACCATTTATTCTCCCTGTTTTCTCTGCGGCTGCCAGCAATAGAGAACGCATCAGGAGCAATGATCTGTACGTACAATTTCAATTCTATTTTTACACTTCCTATATAGCATTTGGGGATAGGATGCCCTGCAATATATATATATAAAATGTAACGCTATATGAAGGGCAGCCAAGGAGGGATCAGGAGGGTGGGAGGGAGGAGGAGGAAAGGGCTCCCCTGCGCATGCCACTGTCTTCTCAGAGGGCAAGGAGGAGGCAGAAACCTTTTGGACAGGAAGACAGCTACTACTCCTCAGTTTCCTGGACTTTGGACAAGCACTACAGGGGAACCATAAGGAGCAGAGATACAAGGTAAGGATTTATTTAAACTACCCAATGGGGCCAGTAGTGGGTTAAACTTTAGTACGGGGGGTCGACATGCCCTTTAATCTATGGAGGCTGCTACTGATAGTATTGATTTAAATCCTCGTGTCCTTGTACCTGCTGAAGAAACGCCCCAGTCAGACTCAGTAGATCAACCAGGCGCAATTGCCAAACCTTTCAGTAACCCAATCAGTATCTTGTGCTCCCAAGTCATAACATAAGTATCTATAGATGTGGCACTTGCAGTGGTGAATACTAATAAGTATGAACATCAGGTATGCCACCCCTCCTGGGAGTCGTGGGACTCTCCCTGGTTTTGGGGTGGTCTCCCGCACACCCGCGAGACCACCCCAAACTCCCGCGACCCGAACACACCTCTTATGTGACGTAAATTACACCACACGGGCCAGTCATGCCCCTAGCCATGCCTCTAATGTGACGTCACATAGTGCGTTCCTCCTCTAACTCCGCCCTGCTCCTTTGGTGACTTCAGTGAAGTCACGTCACTCCGTCATGCCTACTTCTCCTCACCCTGCACGGAAGCTGGATTCGTCAGGGTGGGATGACATAGCATGTTTAGTTTCAATCACATAGTGTGGCAGGATTTCCTGGGTCTAGTCTCAGACCTGCAGGATTATCCTATTTGGTACCCTGGATGCTTAAAATATACCTGTGTAAAGATTCTACATCCACTGTATCCACACATAGCAAAACATACACACACATAATTTCCACTGTGCACCAATGCTTTTGCTAGTTTATATATATATATATATTTTAGCCTGTGCAGTCACTGCATTTAGTCATGCTAAATTCTGTAGAGGTGTTAGGGAGACTTAAAAATAAGAGTCAAGTGCTTTAGGCGTATTGTAAATCTTAAGGTGTCCATACATTGAACTCCCCTCCTGATCGATCCCACGACATTCAATCAATTCTTCAGGAACCACCTTTCCTGTTCTTTTTACAACCGACATACAATTGTGATGGTCCCGTCTGGCCCACTCATTTTGAAATTGTATGGTGGTCACAATAAAGAATGGGAAAGGCGGTTCCAGAAGAATTGATTGAATGTCGTGGTATCCGCCAGGGGTTGAGTAGTAATGTTTGAGCACTTTTACTGTAGGGACCAGACACAGGATTTATCGATCAGCCTGTTTTAGCCTGTGTGTACCAGCCCTAAGGTAGCTATCCATGGTGCTGGATAGCTAAGCCAAGTATCAGTGAGATTCAACATAAAAGATTGCTGTTACTTACCTTTGCGCAATCCCGCGATACAATACCAGATGTAAACAAGACTACAAGATAGCGCAAAAATTAACGAAGGGGTTTTGTTTTGGTAGCACAGCACCATTTCCAAAAACATTTGGAAATAGCACTGAGCTCTAAAATCAGTCCAAACCACACATTTTAATGTGCATATTGAATCTCCCTGATTGTATGTATTATTGTTATTATGGATTTATATAGCGCCAACATCTTCCATGCCGCTTTACAATAACATATGTATGTATAATTTTCATTTATAAAGCACCACTTGTGTACACAGAGTTGTACATGATAAATATAAAGTATACAAACAAGGGAAAACGTGCAAGCAATTGTACAGATAAATAAAAATGAAATTTAAAAAGTGTCATACATAGGTTAACAATACAAAAACACACACACACACACATATATATATATATATATATATATATATATATATATATATATATATATATTTGGAAACAAGATAGCACTCATGGGTTTTCTTTTCTGCAAAATTTTATATTTTTGCAGAAAATATTACAGCACTTGCATCGTTGTACGTGTTGTAACTTATGTTGCAATAAATATAAAATTTTGCTGAAAATAAGACCTGTGAGTGTTCCAAATATATACTACATGATGATTAGCACCCGGGCAAAAACCTTTGAATGGAGTGCCTGTCATTTGCCGAAAAGTATATATATATATGAAATGTGTGGGATGCCTTGACCCATTAGGAATGAAATCCCTGACCTGAAGAACTTACAATCTACGTTATACATTTTACCTTTTATCCTTAATTAAAAAGCTCAAAAATGGCAAATAAGGACACACAAATGAACTTATTAACACATTTACACAAATAACAAGTGCTATTTCTGTATATTTTATTCAACACTATTACTATGTGTAATAATAATGCAAAAGAAAGTGGCTTATCCGGGCAAAATACACTTGTAGGTAAGGTTGGTAGTAGTCTCTTGGGCCTCTGGGAAAATGTGCCAAACTCCGCCATTCAATGCCTATGGTTTGGGGACCCCTAGTATGGCCCTGTGTGCTCTCGTTGTAAAACCTACCCTTCTTGTATGGCTGCTGTTTCTGTCATATTTGAAAGATGGTTATCCACATGGCTGTACTTTTGTAAAATCAAGATGTGTCTAGTCTTAGGAGAAATGAACCTTAAACTCCAATTATAAACAAGAGATTCTAACAGAAAACCATAACGGGTTTGTTTAGAGATTTAAAAAGGTTCCAGAAACCTCTGTTAATTAATCCCAATAATGCTGCTACTGTAGCTCAGTGTCAAATTACTAATATCTATTTTGACAGGCCAACACACAATTAATACTACAGTTAACAATTCTTTAATACACTAGTTAAAATACAACAATTTAATTTCCTTAGCACTGTGAAACATAAGGTATAAACCACAATGCTATACAAATGCATGCTGGCACAAGAAGCAAATCTAACTCTCTCTGTTTACTAGATAATGACGAGAATTAACAAAAAAATTACTTGGTGATGAAAATAATATTTGAAATCCCTCCAAAGGACAGATTTTCCAATAGTCATATTATTAAGTAAATGTGATCCATTACCTTTCATGGGGATCAAAGTCTTTTCCTTCAGGCATTTCTGCCTTTTTTAAAAAGGCCTGGTGCTAATAAACGTATCCAGGTACAGACGTGTATTGTGAACTTGCATGTGACTGCAAGGAGAGCTGAGAAACTTTAAACAACTACGTAGGTCTTGTACATGGAAAGTCTGTGTTTATGATCCTCCCTGTGTGTTAATTTGTCTTGAATGGAGCTGACCATATGACAGACATGATTGGATGTTATTAATAGCATAGAATGTAAGCCTCAGATCTCATGGGCTTGGCTGTTGTTTCAAATTGCTAGGATATAATCTAGTGGCGTGAAAAGGAATCACTCATATTAATTACATTATTGTAGTAATTCCTGTTTTCTTTCATGCCTTGGCTTATAAACACAATCAATAAAAATAATTCATCTTAATAATTATTAAACTTTAACTCTTGTTTTTATTATTTTTATTATATATAATGTGACTACTGTTTTGACTATTAAAGACAAAAAAAAGGTAAGGTAAGGTAGAGATCGGATTATTTACTAAACCCAATTAAATAAATTCTTTCAAGGTTTTGTTTTGATACCTTGGCATTTCTGACTATCTGTCTATGGAATGCCATTAAAGTTGTTATTCAGTGATAGCCAAAACAGTAGTTTGTATACAGTTATATGCCTTTAAACCTTAACATATGTTTTGAAGGGAGGTGTGAGCCAATGCACCTTACCTAGCCGCAATCCCAGTGACTAATGCATCACAGGATCTCAGGCAGGCTCCCTGTAATTGCGATATATAATAACGCCCACCAATGTTTGGGGTGACAGCAATGTTTGAGGAAACCAGCAGTCTGGATGTGCCCCTCGTATAAATTGGGCCCCTGACCTGTGTTGGAATCTGTCCCTGGTGACTTTATATAGGAGAATGGAGCATGTTTAATAAGTGATTTAGTAAGCATGAAAGATAACATTTACCAAACAACAGTACTTAAGGTTCGTACACACATGCGATCACGGGTGTTGACCTGCGACACACAATGTGTACAAACACCTGTTTCGGCCAATAATTGTCCCGTGCAAGGGCACTTTATCGGCCGGAGCGGCCGTTCGTTCGGGGAGCCTTACTCGATCTGCCGGGCGGATCTCCAAATGAGCGGCCTTATCCTGTTGGTATACTGTCAACATTTACTGATTAAAACAAACCCATTTCTTTATGCAGTTGTCAGTTCAGAAGTGGGCAGTACAGTTGTGCCTTTTTTTCTCTTATTGAGTAATGTGTCAGAACATTTAATATAAGCACAGATCACATGGCTAGGTTACTCCCATTAAAAAAAGGTGCAAATGTTCAGGCTGAGACTGAAATCTCATACTCATTAGTCAGGCTCTGCACAGCTTTTGTGTCGCAAGCTTCTAAATATATCATCTGAAATGGTTTTGTATGGGATGATGGAAAACAAACATTACAAATGTTAGACATTTTTTTTTTATCAATCCCTGTTTGATGGTATTAACAATCATGCCCACTTGCTGCATAATCAGCATTTAGAAAAGAATTGCTTACACAAAGAATCAAACCTGTGTGTGCTTCTGTAATCAATTCATTGTCAGTACACATTCTTTCATTTTATTTACAAGTCATCTTGTTGTAAATTGATATAACACAGCATGGTTTAGCCCAGGGATGTACATTTAAATTTCAAGACGGGCCGTATGAGAAACTTAAGGGGGGATTCAATATGAGAAGTTTGCGTTACTTACCTTAGCCCGATCCCGCGATACAATAACTGACGTAAACGAGATTACGTCAGTTATTGCATCGCGGGATCGGGCTAAGGTAAGTAACGCGAGGAGCGGGACTTTAATGATCCACAACCCGTATCGTAAAGTTTGGCGCTAAGAAGTAGCGCAAAACTTAAAGCTACTGGTTTTGGATCGTTAGCACAGCGCTATTTCCAAAAACATTCGGAAATGGCGCTGTGCTCTAAAACCCACGTTAATCCGAAATTTCTTAGGGTTAACGTGGGTTTTAGACGAAAATGGGCCATATTGTATCTCCCCATAGACTGATGTGAAGGGCCGGACAAATAGATTGTCATTATAGAGATTGCAAAACTGCATTTTATAAACAGAATAAATTAATACCCCTGGTTTCTTGGATGTTTTGTTGTTTTCTAGTAGCAGGGGGCCAGTCAGGGGCACCCAACGGGCCGCATGTGGCCCCCGCCGGGCCTTAGTTTGCCCAGGTCTGGTTTAGCCCAAGACTGGCAAATACAATGCAGCTATCTGTCTCCTATACTCTGTGTTTGGCACGGGCCACACAAATACTGTAGCAATGTTATTGGCTCCCTAAGCTAGTTGTAATGGGAGACGAAAATAACCAATTATTATATAATTTTTCCATCTGGACCTATCATTTTCTCGCCATACAATTAAGATAACCCGATGGGATTTGCCTGATATTGGCAAAGTATGTAACCAACTTAAAGGGCATATCCACCATTAGTAGAAAAATCTATAATTACTGTCCCTAACCCTCCAAACCCCCAAATTATATTTAGTTGTCTCCTCATGGTCCCTGAAGCTCGATTTTTCCTCCCGGTCCTTGCCTCCTCTGTAAGCTTAATGAGCTATAAGAGAGCTCGCTCAGCTTCAGAGGAGGGCCGTGACTGACTGCTTCAACCCAGAACAAAACTGGCAAAAGAAGAAGATGATGGCTTTAACGTGGAGGAGAAAACTTTAGGGACCACGGGAAGAGAAGCAAGTATAACAATTCGGGGTTTCGAAAAGGTAAGTATAGATTTTACTGCTGGGGTTGGACATGCACTTTAAACTATGTCTCATGTATGCTAGAAATGCAATCTGGAACTTGTTAATTCTATAGACAAGCACTTTTTAAAATCTACAACAACCAGGTCGTTTTAAAACACATTATTCTAGCATTCTTTTTAATACAGATTTAGGGTCATATTTACAAAGTTGAGAAACTTTGTATTATACCCAGCCTTACATAAAAAAAGAGATGAGATGACAATGGAAAAATAAAAGCTGGTGTGTAAATAAGTAATGTGAAAATAATGTAAAAATATATATATTATATATTATATTATCTGTACCTCCTGGCTGTGTCAATAAAGCTGAAAAGGAACAAACATGTTATTGTGGTGATTTCTTAACATGCTGTGATATGCCATCAAACTAAAGGACATTCTGTGGATCATTGCAGACCAATAAGAAAGTAGTCTGACAAGCACACCCATAAGTGTCAAAAGACTGGATGTTTTCACACATAATCTAAGGCTGTGTTTCTCAGCCAGGGGTTCAGGGACCTCTAGGGTTCACAGAGAGGTTACTAGTGGTTCCTCAAGAGATAGCGACAAAAAATGCACAGAACCACACTAATGATAACATTGGGTGCATTAATATAGATATAATTATATGCTGTATATACTCGAGTATAACCCGACCCGAGTATAAACAGAGGCACCCACTTTTACCTCTAAAAAGGAGTAAAAGTGGTTGACTTGAGTATAAACCGAGGGTAGAAAATAGGACTACAACTGCCTTCTGATTTTGTATTGTTTTGAGGCTTTAGTTGCCCTTTAAATAGACAGCAGAATTCCCATACAGTAGTCCCATACAGTAATAGCCAAATCCAGTATGGCTAAAAGAAATACGTTGATTGGTGTGTCCCACTTGAAAAAGGACCGAGAGGAGTCCGAAACATGTTGTGTGTTTTTTCCGCAATAAATAAGCTTTTTGCAATTATCTTTTGAAGTTGCCTTTTATCGACTGATACCAATTAACGTATTTCTTTTACCATTGAGGTGTTGGAACAGGACACCGGGTATCCTATGACCACGCCATTAGTTATTACTGAAAACCCACTTTTTAAATCCAGTATGGCTATTACTGTATGGGACTGCTGTATGGGAATTCTGCTGTCCATTTAAAGCCTCAAAACAATACAGAATCAGAAGGCAGAAATAGATAACATTCTCCTTCTGATTCTGTATTGTTTTTAGGTTTAATTGCCCTTTAAATGAACATCAGAAGTCCCATACAGTAATAGCCATACTGTATTTGGCTATTACTGTATGGGTATTCTTATGTCCTCATTCCTTGGCACTCCAGATGTTTGGAAACTTAAACTCCCAGCATGCTTTAGTTGCAGTTTCCTCTCAGCTAAATATGGTTGTCCAACAGTGTCTATTCAAAGTCCAGGAAACTGAAGAGTAGGAGCTTTTCCATGTGTAAAAATGTATCTGCCCCTTCCCTGTCTTCCTGGAGGGCTCTGGCATGCGCAGGGGAGCCGCCCTCCCACCCTCCGGATCCCTCGTCTTACCAAGCTTCATCCCCTCGGCTAACTCAATAGCCAGCAGACTCTCAGCCAATCACAGACTCAGCTGCTGGTTTGGCCCCTAAAGCATCTCTGTTCCCGAAAGTAACATTGGCAGAGGCCAAGGAAACAAAGGTTGGTAAGTAAGTTTCTTGTCACTTTTTTAACATTTAAACATGGCGGTTATGGTTGGGAGGGGGGTCTCTACACTACAGAAAAAAGTAAATTTTGGGGTGGAGATACCCTTTAAAAAAACAAAGATCTCACATTCGTTATGTTCATAACAGACATGACACTGCTGTAGTACGGAAAGTGCAGGAGCTGCTTGATTCAGTGAGAGGAAACAATAGGCATTGCTTTGATGACTAATTGAACAGGCATGGGTATTGTTTCCTCACACTGAATACAGTCCCACTCCTGCATTCTCCTTACTCCCTAAAGTGCCTGTGTCTGTTATAACCTTTGTTTTTTGAAGTGTCTGTGCCCTGTCTGTGCATGTTCAGTATGCTTTAAGCTGGGTACGCACAGTAACAATCTTTTAAAGATGACAGACAGAATCTGTAAGATTTGCAAAATATACTGGGATTTATGCCCTTTATGGCCAGAATGAAACTTAAGAGAAGGCAGACAACCAACAAGAATGTTGAATTGCTAATTTTAAAAGGGTGAGGTTCTAAATTACATCACTTTAAATTTTAGCTTGCCCTTTCAATCTTTATCTGACACACTAAAGCATGAATTCTAAAGTAATTGTTTTCACACTTTTTCAGTCTGAGGCACATTTTTTATTGTAACCCTGACTATTACAGTAATAAAATGTAAACAACATTTTTTATTAAGGTGGGTACACACATGACAGATGTCTGGCATTTTTTTAAAGATCAGTATACACACAGTGCTGAGCGTTCTCTTAATACACAGCATAGGGAGGCTTCCTTGAAGACGACTGTGGCCGAGGGAAATTTTCGGTCTTTTCCGAATGACCGCAAGGCTGACGGGAATGTTTGTCAGCCTCTCAATCCTTTGGAAAATGTGCTACATACTGTGACGTACCCAGCTTTAAAGTTCTTGTTACTTTTGTGCATTGCTGCTCTGATGGAGCCAGAAATCATGTCCCTGCTTAAAAATATAATCCTGTAATAAGGAGCCACCGGGGCTATTCTGTGTTTCCCTGTCCAGCTGTTTATTTATGCTTTAAATGCAAAAATATTTTTGTATGCCTATTGCTATGTAACATTTAAGTGGGATTTTTAAAGTTGCTGTTTAAAAATAGATGGTATGAAGCCAATACAGTTCAGCTCTGGCATGTTAACCTTTTAGTAATATCCAACTGCCCTTTCAAGCAACAAAATGAAAAAGATGTATTACAAATGTTAGCATTCAACTTTTTAGACCATCTGACTGTTTCTTGTTTTCTTCACAATCTCCACAACATTCCTCTGAAAGGGCATGCTGGTGCTGGTGCCTGTATTAACTAGGCATTTAAACTGTTGAATTTAAGCTGTTGTGTGACTGCCAGATTCCTCTGACACTAATGGAACATGCCCCATGACACACTGATCCATCTCCCCGTCACTTGAACTAAGAGTTTTAGGCCTGCTAAAGCATGACTTTGTGTTGACCATGACTCAGGAATTGAATCACTTTAAAATGCTGTGTGACCAAGATTTTATTCTTATTCAAAAGTTATATTAATATATGCAAGCAGCCTATTTTAAAACAACTATTATGAATTTAACTAAAGGTGGGTACACACTAACGATAACGGGCTGATACTGTCTTTATCATTAGTGTGTAAAGCGCATTTCCCAGTACTCCCTAGGTTGAAAGTGGAATCGCTCCCTTGGTCATCTCCCTGTACTTAAAGTATATGGAGTCAGCTGCGGCTGAGGGAAATTTGCAGTCCTGGGTGTTCTCCCTATGCTTTACATAGAGAGAACACTTGAGACTGTGTGTAAAGGGGTCTTTAGAAAATTAAAAGATCTTTCACGTGTGTACCCAGCTTAAGACTACTAGCTGTACTAAAACTAATATTACTGCAGTACATGACATGGTAAGTAAAAAAGTTTTCAAAAATAAAGTGGAATAAAGCATATACGGTAGCTAGGAGTTTAATGATAAAAACGGTATAAAACATTGTTTAGAGATGATTAATGATATAATATATTTCACAGGCAGGGAGCCCAGCATTTACCTGAGAGCTCAATGAATACTCTACGACAATCACTCATATTTCACCCCTTGCCAGAAAACTCGATTACCATACATAGTTAAGTATTTATATCTTAGACCCACACTAAAAGGAACTAGCATGTTTAATAGCCACTCTGCCCAATATTTGATTGAATCAACAGACTAAGTATAAAAATTACCTTTAAAAACTGTAACTATATACCGCTGTTAGAAATAGGAGAGATAGTCATGCTCTGGATGCAGAACAATGATCTGTAAGCTGTCAAATGAAGTACATTGACAGCAAACTCTCCATGCTAGCAGCCACCCAGGGAGGAAAGGGGTTGGATTTCCAAATTTCTAGGCTTTGATTTAACAAAACTTAATTTTGTAGCCTTAACATTGCTATGAAATATTTGCCCCCTTATTATTTCTTATTTTTTGTATGTTTGGTTATAGATATACCAAGTAAACACAAAATGCTCTTTTTAAGCGAAAACCTTATTTATTAGAGGCCAAACAAGTTAAGGTTAACGGATAAGTACACTGGAAAATTAAGTTATGCTCAATTGGAAGCTGCAGCTTTAAAAATGCTTTTGGCATATTTTTTTCCCCTTAGCCCCTCCAGAGCCTACCTTTTTAGATTCAAAGTTGCTGACATATTGTTTATCCTTAGGTGCATGTTTAAGTCCTCTCCTCCGAGATTATCATCTACCTCCTGATTGGTAAGACTTGGTAAGGGTTGTTTGCTCCGTGCGCTCCATGTGCGCTCCTTAATTTTCCAGCGTACTTATCCTTTAAATGAAAGCCTGCAGTGTTTCCTTTAAAATGAGCCAACAATCACATCTCTGGCTGAAGCCTGTGAGAAATTATATTGGGGTGAATTTTGAAATTTCCTGCTTTCAGTAGGTTGAGTGACATCATCTGACTTCTGCCCTAGCCCTCTGCCCCAGGGGCAGAGCAGGCTCAGTTAAGACTTAATGCTGGGGAAAACAGGAAGTACCTGGGGAAAAAAATGACTGTTGAGATGGGGAGCCTATTAATGCAGGCAGAAGCTACTCATATGACTATGCGCAAGTGCGATGCGCATAGAATACAGAGTCCGTCGGGATCTGTCAGAGGACCTGGCGGAGGAGTGAGATTGCATAAGTTCCGAATCTTCTTTCCTGGCTCCTGCAGGTTTCAGTGAAGAACGGGAGGTAAAACACAGCTCTTTTACCTCCTGTTCTTCAATAAACTGAAAAGCAAAACATTATTCTACCAGTGGAGATACCCTTTAAACCATTCAGAGGTAGACTTGCTGGTGTGTTTTAGATCATTGTCCTACTTCAGAACCCAAGTGTGCTTCAGCTTAAAGTTACAAAGATGGCCAGACATTCTCCTTCATGATTTTGGTCGGAAGCAAAATTTATGGTTGTACAGGTTCCGAAGCAGCCTAGACCACCACCATGTTTGACTGTTAGCACAATTTTCTTTTTTTAGAAATGCTGTTTCTAAAGTGTTTTGTCAGTCTACTGAATATTTTCCCTAAAGCATTGGGAAACACCAAGATTCTTTTTAGCAAAAAGGCCAGGATTCACTTCTACAAATCATGACTTCTCATTGGCCGGAGTCGCAGACTGAGCGGAGGATGAAGCCACAAAGGAAATAACAGAAGATAGAAAGCAAGCTCAGCGGTGAGGACCTGGTTGTTTAGGTCCTCACCCTGGGTACTAAACATCGGTGGACTGCGGCTAAGGTGAGTATCAGCAAAGGTGCTGTGGAAATCTTCAATGGTTGGAAGAGGGACTTGCATTCTGACAATAGTCTACCAATGAATCTGCCAGTGCATGTTTTTACAAGTTTGTGATATCAAAAAGACAAGGGATATTAGGGTGATTGTTGATACACAACCATTACCTACTTTAGGGCAGGGTCTAAGGGCAGATATATGAGGGGATGAATTAGGGGTTTCCCTCCAGAACCCCACATAGAAACATTTAATATTTGTTAAATGTTATAAAGAGCCCTTTACCTTTACTTTACCTGAAAATTCCCTGTGAGTTTTCACACTAAGACCTGTCCTCCAAGTAGTGAATGTGCACCAATTCTAAAGACTGGAGGGCCTGTCAACATGATGGAATCAGAGCAAATATAGGACAACTAAAGTTCCACCTCTCCTATCTCTGGAAAGTTAAAATTTGACAGCTCACCGCTCGTGCTGGTGCCCAGCAAGGAGGGCTATTATGAAAGTCCATTTTTGGACCATAGTTGCCCCTCAATCCTATTTCACTTTCATTATATATTAAAGGTAAGAGGCTGTTGACACTATAATGTTCCTTTAAAAGCTGTGGTACCATTGAGTCTGGGCAGTGAGCTAAGTCATTTAACTCCTTCAGTGCTTGTTCAAAGTCCAGGAAACTGAAGAGTTGGAGCTGTCTCTATGTGAAAAGGCTTCTGCCTCTACCTTGTCCTCTGGGAGGTACTCAGGCATGCGATCCATCCGGATCCACCTTTGCTGCTTGGTGCCTTACATATAAAAAAGGTCCGAAGCAACGTAAGTACATTTCTGCTGCTTTTTTACCAAAATGAACATGGAGGTGCTAGGGTGGACTACACTACAGAAAGACTTTTTCTGTGTGGAGATACCCTTTAATTGTTGTTTATAGGTTCTGTAATAAGATATTCTTATATAAACAATTCAACAGCTCAACATGCACCTGCTGAGAGAACTGAGATAAACTGCATTCTACAGTATCACTATTGTTATGCTTGGAACATATTTACTTACTTCAGCTCAGATTAACAATGTAAATAAAAGTCTAAACTGAAAAGAACAAGACACTCATGCCAGTTACATAAACTGGCATGGATTGCAAATGTTATACAGCTTCACAACTGGTATAACAAGATCAAGAAATGGTTTAACTGCGACTGTTTACAAATAGGGCGTGAGTTGATGCCTGACCAGTACAGGCTGGGAACTGTTATTTTGCAATAGTTGGTTTACAAATCTTTCCGGATCTATGCACCCTCAGTTGGGGCCAAAATACTTTTAAATAGCAGATATAATCAGCCTTCATAAACTACATATGCTCTATAAGCTACAGTAGACATTTCTTTAACTTTAAGACTGTTCTTACCTGGTGAAATTCCTGTAACATCCTAACATTGGTTGCAAGAACATCAGCAGGTAAACTGCCATATTTTAAAAGGTGATCATTACTGCCGCGAAAAGCAACACCACGGTGATGTGCGGTGGTAATTTGAACTCTCTTCGCCGCAATAATATAATTAGCGCAATACACTAGCAGGGTTATTTAGTAAAAGTTATTATCGTTTAAAATTGTGCTAATTTACCCCAACCAATCAGATGTTTGCTTTCAAATGTTAAATAAGATCTGATTGGTTGGGGTAAAATTAGCACCATTTTAAACTATAAGAACTTTTATTGAATCTCCCTGTAAGTATAGTATTGCGGCGAAGGGCTCAAATCCCGACAAACGGGGCAGGGAGCTGGCAGGGGCTGCTGGGAAGGAGTTGTGACGTGGTTTGTTGCATCTGCTGCCAGAGGGGGCAGGGTGTACGCCCACCCTGCTACGCCCTCTGGCAGCAGATGCGACCACCCACGGCACAACCCCTTCCCAGTAGCCCCTCCCCATATGCTCATGGGGCGAAAGGGAGGATCCCCCCCCCAGCAGGCACTGACAAGTGCCTTTTGTGGCTTAATGGGTCCTGAAGCTCAAACCGGGACCACCCTTCCCCGGCACTTATAGGTGCCTTTGCAGCCCTCACAAGGGCTCTTTGGGGCATAAGGGGACCCGCAGCTCAAACTGAGACTAAGGGGCATTTATAAAGGATTGTCTTTTTCGCCAAATAATTAGCGCAGCACATCGCAGCGAAAATAGCGCCATTTGGGGCTTTGTTTCGCCTTATTTATAAAAAAGCGAAAAAAACACACTTCGCGGCTGAAAAAGGCGAACGGGCGCGATAAAGAGCGAAAAGTATCGCAGCGAAAACTTAACGCATCTAAGAAGACTGCATTGCGAAAACCATTCAAAACGAGAAAAGCCCACTAGAAAATGATGTCAAGTTCAAAATGGCCACCTCACAAGTCAGCCATGTCTTATTTAGTCAATCTTCTTAGAATTTCTCAATTGGAATACAATTTTCTTTTGCACTGCACATTCGCCTTTCTAATGCGCGATCGCTTTTCCAAGCGAAAAGGCATTCTAATGGGTGATCGCCCTTAAAAAGCGAAACCGCCTTTAAAAGGCATATTACCCATTAGAATGCCTTTTCGCTCAAACAATGACTTTTCACCACCTTCAGGGTCGCGCTAATCTTTCGCTCTTTTTAACGCAAAAACCACCTTTCGCTCTTTTATAAATCGTGTTATGCCTTTTCGCTCCCTTTTCGCTAAAATTACCATTGCGAAGTAAGGCGAAAAGGGTTTAGCGATAGCTCGCGGAAACGGTTTCGCCATTCGTTAACGCTACCTTTATAAATAGCGTTAACTGTCTTTTTGGTGAAAACCCATGCGAAAAGCGAATGCGAAAACATTTCGCTACTTTTCACTCTTTTATAAATATGCCCCTAAGTGCCTTTGTGGCCCTGACAAGAGCCCTTTGGAGCTTAAGGGGTCCTGCAGCTCGAACTGGGCCCCCCCTTTTCTGGCAGTTAAAGTGCCTTTGCGCCACTTAGATGTGCCCTTGGTGCCCCAAAGGGTCCTGCAGCTCGAACCAGCACCCCCCATTGGCTCTTAGAATAGCCCTTGGTCATGTCTTCTTTCTTCCCAGCCGGCAACACCAACTCCGCTGATGTCGCCAACACAGGGCGGTGTCACTGCGGTCTCCAGTGACTCCCCCGGCGCTGGCGACATCAACGTAGCTGATGCTGCCGGTGTCTTGATTTGAAGTCTTCTTCCATCTCAGCCTGCAACATCAATTCCACTGATGTCGTCAATACCAGGCGGTGTCACTGCAGCCACCAGTGACACCGCTGGCACTGGTGAAATCAATGTAGCCCAGTTCGAGCTGAGGGACCCCTTAAGCCCCAAATGACCCTTATTAGGGCCCCAAGGGCACTTCTAAGTGCCGCAAAGGCCCTTTCATGACCTGGGGAGAGGGGTCCCGGGTTCAGGCTGCTGGACTCATTAAGTCCCAAAGGGCCCTTGCCAGGGCAGCAAGGGCCCTTCTAGGTGCTGCAAAGGCACTTATAAGTGCCGGGGAAGGGGGGTCCCGGTTCAAGCAGGTACAACCATTCCTGGCACAGCTAAGTGCCCTTATGGCACTGAAAAGTGCCTTTGGGGCTTAAGGGGCGCCACAGCAGAAAACCAGGACACCCTCCCCGGGACTTATAAGGGCCCTTGTGGCACTATATAATTAACTTTTTAGCACTGAGGGTGGTTATGGTTTTGAGCTGCTGGACACTCTTATCTTATTAGAGCCATAAGGGCTCTCTTAAGAGTCAGGGGTCTTGGTAAGAATCCAATGGGGTCTCGGTTTCAAGCTGAGGGACCCCCAATGAAGGAACTTGTCAGTGCCACATAGGAACTCATAAGTGCCAGGAGGGGGGTCATGATTTCATGCTGCAGCACCCCTTAAGCCCCAAAGCCACTTGTCAGTGCCTGAGAGGGGGGTCCCGGTTTCGAGCTGCTGGACCCCTTAATCTTTTACGCCTCAAAACTGTTGCCGGCATTAAGTACAATATTGTGTAGAAAAAAGAAAATGGGCGCCAGCGCAAATAGCGTGGTTTTGAGATGTGGGACCCCTTAAGGCTCAAAGGCTCTTTTAAGGGCCCCTGGTGGGGTGCTGGGGCCCTACCTGTGGAGGTACACTAGAAACACTAGTTGATTGTATTATATATTGTTATTGGTTAAATCAAATTTTTCCTTCAAGGGGAACTAAAATCACCAGACAACATTGTCCCAATAGACAGAGCACATTCACAAAGATACAATCTGTGTGTCACGTCTTCCTTTGCTGTGGCTGCTGGATGATTTATGAAATTAACCTGTGGGTACTAAGAGTCAGCCCTGATAATCCGACTCTTTGTTTTCTAAAGGTGGCCATATATATGTGTGCGATATTACTTACCCGACTGAGCGCTCACATGTCATTTGTGCGATCTTGCCAGAACCGCCTCTCCCGATCTTATATTCGACTGACATGTGATCACAAAATAATTGAGATTTTGCGAACGCATGTTGGTCGAATATAAAATCGGGAGAGGGGGTTCCGGCAGGATCGATGAACATCGCGTGAGCGCTCGGTCAGGTAAGTAATATCGCACATAGGTATGGCCACCTTTAGTGTACGCAGAACACATCACATGCTATCTAGTTCACAGCAGATAAAAATAAGGAAGTTGTAGCTTTGCCCCCTAGAAGCTGGCAGCTAATCATATTACAGCTCAGAAATCCTGAGAATCACACTTCTAACAAAAAAGTGTGATTTTATATTAGTTTCAACATATTTCCTTGAAGATTATATATTCCTTAAATAATTTTACCTGCAACCTCATGTAATTTTCTTTCTAAAGACAGAGCATTAGTCCACTATCCCACAAGAGCTACTATATATAAAAAGTCTAAAGGCATCATTTACCCAGAGGTGCAAATTGCTCCAGGCAAATGTGGCTTCTGGTATTTAATACTGGATTTGCACCTGGTGGTAAATCCCAAAAGGGATTTTACCCCAGCGCAACTTTAAGACCATTAGCTGGTCTTAAATTTAGGAGTTAAAAGTGGCGCAAATCCCTTATTAGATTGATTGCACCGGTTGCACGGGTGTCTTTTGTGAAACCGGTGCAGCCAATGCAATTCTGGAGTTTATCTTGCGCTAACCTATTCAATATTGGTTAGCATAAGTTTAATCCCTATTTTTAGCACAGCACGCCTGGGTAAATCAGGCCCTATACATTTAGAAATTTTACCTTATCCTTGGAACATAATGAAAGCAAAAAAGCATTAAAATCAGCTGACTATTTAGTATTGTTTCTGGTATGCTGTTCTTTGTACCATGTGGTGAAAATCTGTATAGACAGTGAACACTGGGGTCAGAGGTATGGACAATAGGTGCACAGGCTCATAAAGGCTGTTTGAAGACTACATGGACAGAAAGATGTACTGGAAACAACATGGAAGCTTCCTTTGTTACAGAACTCTTATATGTACTGTACACAAATGCAATATCTTTCAATGTCTTTGTGTTCTGGGGAGGACTGCTTCCTCAATGAAAAAAACAAGTTTAGTTCTCTTTAAAGTTGCTCCTTACCCCTCCTCCACACCTTCACTTTCTAAGGCATGCATTAGATTTGACACAGGTGGTGTACTAAATTTACTTTTTGTCCCAGTATCATTTAATGCCTCATTGAGGATCCGTACGCAAGACCAAGCATTCAGAAAGAAGAGAGCATGCTGTATCATACGTTTACTTTCTCTCATTTATTTATAAATCACTGTCTTGATTCAAAAATGAAAAATTTAAGATTTAATCATAAATCTAATATTTGTCTTGCACTGACATGTACAATACATAAAATATAATGCCTAATGCTTTTGAGTGGTAAAAATAAACTGACAGTTGTTCTTAGAAGTTAATAACTATGTAAAGCACTTGCAGTGAATGAACATCAATGTTGGAATTTAATCTGAACAGTGGCTCTTAAAAAAAATAAGATTTATTGCCAAATACAGTATGAGGTGACACAAGGACATGTTGCATTAGATAAGGATTTGGCTCTCTGTGGGACTGCAGCAGGGATGGGTGGTTGTCTACAAAAGAAATTATAGATAAGCCTTTAGGGTAAAAGGCCAGACAGGCATATATTTTTTGTCTCTGTGTTTTCTAAAAATACAGTGCAGAGTCAGCAAAATGTCAAATGATCTAAACACCTTTCTGACAAATACAGTGAGAAATAAAGTTTGCATTTTTCTGCACATTTCGGTTGCTAGAGAAATGTTGGTCACTGATCCTAGAGCTTTTATGTCAAAATTATAAATTAATTGCTAATGAATTAATTTTAAATTAATAAAAACAATTGAGATATTTCTTTGGGGATGTGTTTTTCACTGATATTAATTAAATTGATGAAAAAGATTTATACAAGTTATAAAACATATCTACTGGTATTCCTGTACGGAATATTCCTTGCAAGTACCAAAATTTGTCATTCATGCCGGTCCAATAAGAGCAAAAATGGAAAAAGCTTACCTTTTAGTAATTTTTCTCCACAACTGTTCACCTAAAACAGAAAAGCAAAATATAAGAGAAAAAAATTTATATTTAAAGGGCATGTCCACCCCTTTTGAAAACTTTTAAAATGTGGTAGGGCATGCTCCCCCAGCCCCAACCGCATTAATATTATTGTTAGAACGTCCCCCAATCTTACTTACTTACCTTCCCTCTTTCCTCCGCCGCACTGTCCCGCCCTCTGCTTGCATGAATTGCAAGCAGGGGGCGGGACCGCAGAGCCGCATCCGTGATTGGCTGAGAGGCAGCCAATCACGATCGCAGCTGCCGGGAGTTCTGAACAGCGGAGGAGAGGGAAGGAAGTAAAGACTGGGGGACTTTTTTGCAATAATATTAATGCGGGGGGCTGGGGGAGCATGCCCCTACCGCATACCCAAAGGTTTTAACGTTAGGGGGAGGGAGAGAAAAACGTTAGGGAGAGGGAGGGCTGCACTGAGCATGCCTCAAACCTTGACGAGGTTGAGGCACTCAGGCACAGCCTGAATCACACACTGCTTCTACACAGCAGTTTCCTGGACTTTGGAGGGGCACAGCAGGGGAACCATTTTGAGCAGAAATGTAAGGTAAGGCTTGTTTTAAACTTCTTAATGTGGCCAGTAAGGGGTTCAATTTTAGTTTTGGGGGTAGACATGCCCTTTAAAATGGAGTACACATTACTTTGTCCACACAGGTTTCCACAAATATTTGGCTTTTAGCAAAACAGAGTACATGAGGTGGCAGGTTAATTTTCCTAGACTTATATTTATTTTTTACTGATATGTTAATATACTGTTTCTTACATCCTTGGTAGCCTAGAAATACACTGCAAAAATTTAGAGAGCTAATTTTTATAAAGTGAATAATATATTTGTATAAAGTGATTATATACCTGTGCAAGCACCACTTCTCCAGTGTAAACAGCCCTAACTTGTCTAATCTGTCTGCATAGCCAATCCCCACCTTTCCCCTTTTAATTAATTTTAATTTAATTTAGTCTTTGAACTTTTTCCTTTTCCAAATGCTCTTTTATATACGGGATTCGAAAACTGCACAGCATATTCAAAATGCAGCCTTACCAGTAGGCAGTAATAATAATTTCTCCCTTAAGGTTTTGAGAGGGTGGACATGCCCTTTCACATTGCAGATCTATGTAGTATATTAGTGGTGTTCCTTGTGTAGCTAACAGCTCTTCATCCCACCCCCTTCCTGGTGTATGCATCTTCATAAGAGATGGTGGTGGAGCTGACAGGGGTATAAATCATGTTAATAAACTTGTTTTGGGCACTGCACTTGCCCTTTAAGGGACTGTGAACGGCTTGAAAGACCAGACACTTACCTCTACTCCTGCACAGGATAAAATGATGAATAATTTGTCCCATGACAAGTCCAAGTAAAATTAAGGATATCAAATGGTAAATCCTCCAAGAAGTCAGAACAAGGAACCTAAAAAAAGAAATCCATTCACAAAGTAAAGTACCTCATAAAACACATCACAGGTAAAAGAAAAAAATTTTGGATTCTACTCCTTCCTACAAAAGTCTTGTGTTTACTCAATAAACTTAAAGGAGAACTAAAATCAATTTTACCCACCCATAGTTCAAGCTGCAAAGAAAACACAGAATAGTGGTCTGTATGACTCCACACCGTCATTGCATAAATAACTGCTCCATCCCCACAATGATGGAGAGCGCAGCCGCAGATGTATATCTTGAAAGACCTTACCATTACACATATCTTATTTGAATGAGGGGCATTATTAGTAAACTCAATAATGCTGCCAATAGCAAACCAGGAAATAGTGTGCAGACAACCAATCAGTTCTCGTAAAAAAGAACAATCTAAAATGTTCTAAAAGAACTTTGTCCAAAATTCTGCATGAACGAATAAAGAAATGTTATGCATATGTAGCTGAAGGTGTGTAAATCAGGGAGACACCTCTTAGTTTGCAAAAACAAATCAGAGAGATTCAATAAAAGTTCTTATCGTTAAAAATGGTGCTAATTTTGCCCCAACCAATCAGATGTTAGCTTTCAAATGTTAAATAATATCTGATTGGTTGGGGCAAAATTTGCACCATTTTTAACGATAAGAACTTTTATTGAATCTCCGTTGGTTTTTGCAAGCTAAGATTTGCAAGCGTCTCCCTGCTTAACTTACCTTTGTAGATGATTATTGAAGTGTGGGTGCGGCCACTTTGCAGGATTGGACACGCCTAAAGAAGTGGGAGCCGTTGGGACCCTTGGTTGTTATTGGAGTTAGCTGAAGGTGTGTATTTTCCAAAAATTTTTTATCTGGTTTTCCAGATAAAGAGGTGTTTAGTCTGAAAACTCCAAGTTTGCAGTTAGCACCCTAACTTTACACATGGCACCCTTTTTGCTATATGCTGACCATGTGTCTGTGTGCACTGATGTAAGCGGGGAACTGTATTCAGAACATGTGGAAAATGTAAAAAAAAAATTTTTTGTATTAAGCTTTAGGCAAGACTTGGACCTATTTTTCCTGGAAATGTGCTAGAAGTGTGAATTACGTAAGATGGCGTTAAAGGGTATGTCCACCCCCAAAACTATAATCCCCCCAACTACTGCCCCACCATGTAGTGTAGTTTAATCCTTACCTCACATCCCAGCTCCATAGGGTTCTCCGGTAGTGCCCCCCCAAAGTCCCAAAAACTGCCCACCAGAGGCTAGCAGGTCCATATAGGACACTGCCTGCTTCCTGGCCTCCCGGAGATTTTGGCCATGGTACTGCAGCTCTCTCCCCCCTCCCTCCCCTCCCTCTCCTCTCCCTCCCTCTCTCGATTCCCTCCCCCTAGCGTAAAATGATTTATATAGAATATTCCCCAAGGGCTTCCAGCCCCAACCGCTAGATTTGTATATTTAGAAATCTCCCCAAACTTTACTTACCTCTCCTCTTTCCTCCGGCGAAGTGAGCTGCCGGCAGCCGCGTCCGTGATTGGCTGCCGCTCAGCCAATCACAGACGCGGCTGCCGGTCCCGCCCCTCTGCTTGCATTTTCTAGCAAGCAGAGGGCCGGGAGCGCGGCGGAGGAAAGAGGGGAGGTAAGTAGAGTTTGGGGGGCTTTTTAAAAAAATAAATAATGCTGTTGGGGCTGGGAGCCCATGGGGAATACCATATAAAAAAATAAAAATTCGGGTGGACATGCTCTTTAAAGTCATTCTAACCAATATTAAATCAGTTAGCAAGACTTTAACTCTGAAAAAGAGCCCAATACCTCCTAAATGAGGCTGCTTTTTAAAAAAAAAAAAATTAGGGGTTTGTTTTGCAGGATTTGTAACTTTGAATCATGTTTTTCCACTTTATTTGCTAAAAGTGTAAATTTCCACAGAATTACACATGTGTAACCTAAAAAATACATACTAAACCATAGAGCATAGCTTCAAAATTATCTTGGCTAATTTGGGGCTATACCATACGATTTAGGACACATGTGAGTTTGATATTTAGTGGGTTTTATTACTTGTTGTAAAGTTTGAACAATATTCTAACTTTGAATTGTGTTTTTCTCTCATTTTTCAAAAAATCTGCTAAAACAAATCCATTGATTGGATGTCTTTATTCAAGCATCTCTGTGTAGCCTGCCCTCTACCAACAGATTGTATACTAAGACACCTTCATAAGGGTCTCTCTATTGTATTTATGGTCTGTTCTATTTAGTTAATGCAGTAAAATGTTCTTATTATCCACACTTTCTGATATTTTTAATCTGCTGCCAAAAAGGAACTCTAATTGCATGATCCGCAAAATAGACACAAGCGACTGTTACATATATTTTTTTCCTATGGATCGATTGTTGCCCAACAGGTCCCAAAGCCAACAATGGTAGTTTGTTGGCATTGGGATTTATTTATACATGTTCCCGATATTCAACCTATCAACATATCTCACCAGGTCCAATGGGATTTGCTGAATTATAAGCCATGTGTATGGCAAGACTTGGAAAGAAAGGAAGTAAAAAATAAACTGATATTAGACACCTATATTAAATAATGGACAAATGCATCAGTAGAAAATAAAGAATCACAGCTACTGAGAAGTTTAAGACAATAAGCATCACTAGCAGCAAGAGAAGGAGATTAGGCAGACAGTACAGGTGCATCCCCAAACGGTCAGTCATGCAACGATCCCCAAACAAATGGCGGTTTCGGTCGATAAAGTGCCTACACACAGGCCGATTATTGGATGAAACATTTGTTTGTACACATCGTGCGTTGCGGGTCGGGATGTGCGATCGCATGTGTGTACCAACCTAAGAACGCTTCTGTGTCTACAATGGACTCTGGAAGGGATCAAAGCGGGACTGCGTGGTGAAGTCAAAATTTACATTCTGACATACCAAGAGGCAGGAATTTGAAGGGTCACTATGCTCACTCAATGAACATTACATTATCCAAAACTATAATTTGAGTAAAATGGTGGTACTCCCTTAGGCTGGGTACACATGGAGGGACTATTTGTCCCGAGAGGGAGATCGGCTAGGACAAATGTTCGTCGGTCGCAGCAGAATTTGCAAACAATCGACCGTACGGTCCCATAGGGAACAGCACGATTGATCGGGATTTTCCGACACATCCGATCGTCCGTTCGTCCCGATCGTACATACGGACGATCGGATGTGTCGGAAAAACCACCCACACCAGGAGATATTTTCGGCAGACCAACCGAAAGTGCCGTGAATCAGGCGGTCAGCCAAAATATCTTCTGGTGTGTACCCAGCCTTACTCACTGCATTCTTGTAGTTGTCTGCAACACTTAAAAATTTTCTTTATTACCACACTGACATTCGGATCAATTGACATTTTTAGAGAAATCCATGATGATTTTATCTAGATGTAGATGCATTTTCATTGCTTACAAACATAATTAAATTATTCCTAGTGCACACAATGCTATATACATAATGCTGCCGCTATCTTCCTTTCCTCATCAAAACAGACAAAACATTACATCATGCCTAGGCGTCTACACTTATTTCCCACAGGTAGAACTCTTTTCCTCCTTCAGGAATTAATTGTATTGTATTTAACTGTCTGCGGGGAAACGGCAAATAGTGTTTATTCTTTTGTTGTGATGAACATAGATACAGCATTTAGAATTTACAACTTTGCACCATACTAGCAACAAGTATTTACTTTATTGCCCATTCTACCATTCCCTAAGCAACTGTATTTTAACCATACTTCTGGATTGCTAGCTAATACTCAATTTCTCATGTCTTAGACTTAAAAACATGTATATTATATGTGTATGGTTATATAGGTATTACATATTACGTATTTGATCCTATTTATCACATATGTGTAGTTATATTTCCTTGGTTGTGCATGATAACACGACAAAAAATATATATTTTTTTGCCCACCAAAAGGAGGGAGGGTCCCCTGCACTTTCCTGGGCTTTAAACAAGCACTGCAGGAGCACCACGAGGAGCGGAGAAAGGTAAGGATTTTTTAACATTATACATACACAGTGGAGCCAGCAGTGGGTTACATTTTAGTTTTGAGGATGGATGAGCCCTTTAAATCTGAGCTCTAGATCCTTAGTCACTCCAGAAGCCGAAATTATAATATGTTCCCCATCCCTAACCTCTTACTGGGATCTTTGGCTGCCTGCCAGCACACTTTCTACAACAATTAAGAGAATCAGCAGAGAAAAGAAGGCATTGGGAAAGGAGGGGGAGAAGTGTAAGCAAAGCAGTCTCTATGGTGAGGCTACGTAGAACTTAAAAAGTGTCACAGGCACTACACAAAAGAAGTGAATAAGGAGGGGGGGGGCAATTAGGAGCACCCAATAAAGATTAATAATTTAATGACAAAGCAAGCACAGATAAATATGTGAGTACTTATTTACTTATTTCAAATTGTAGTTTCAGATAATTAATTTGTTTAAGTGAGTATTATGACCCTTTAACATTGTTAATGGAGAATAAATTCATAAAGAAACCCTTTACATTTCAGCAGAGGATGGAAATTTTACTTTTAGAAAACGAATAAAGACCAATTATGGATTTGTTTCCCCCCCAAAAAACCTGCAATAATTAGAAAGCAAAATCATCTTCTACCCCTTCCATCTGACTCTAAAAAGGTTTCAATCTCCTCTCCAAGCTTTAGCCTTCCAAATGTCATTTTTTTAGAGCACTTCGAGATGCTCTTACTAAGTTCCCCTCTTAAGCTGGGTACACATGTTCTAATCCTTCTTCCTGAATGACCGGTGGGCCAGGAGGAAGGACTGTCGGTCACAGCAAAAGCACAGTTAGCCACGAGTGAGTGTGCAGTCCATAGAGTACCACACGATCAGCTGTGGTTTTCTGTCACATCCAATCATGTGTCCATCCGAACAGTCGGTGGTCATTCGCGGCCACCAGAAGCGCCCATTCAATAATTCGGCCTGACTGAAACACTGGAATTGTAAGGTGTGTACCCTGCTTAAAGCCACAGTGTGAATGACTGCTATGTTAGCCCGCCGATTTGCAGTCCTTCTCATTGAGATGGCACCTTCTTAAAGTGTGAGGAGTCGATTAGGGAGGGGGACATTTGTTGTGCATGAAAAAGTCCTTTAAATGGAGTAGGCAGGACTGATGACGTAAGCCCTGACAAAGCCCACAGTGTAGTAGAGCGAAATGCGCGTCGGCCATTACTTGTGGGGGATATATGCTGGAGTGATTTGTGATATGTAGCAAGAAGTTCCGTAGCCTATGATTAAGGACCGGGAGGTCTGAAATGCGTCAGGCATATTGTTAATAAAGCTGTGATTTCATTCATTCATGTTGTATCCGGAGTTCTTGTTCTTTTCCTGGTTGATGCAGTGCCGTTTCTTCTTTTGTTATATCCGTAGAAGTTCCGTAGACCCTCCTAGTACCAACGCGTCATAACGGAAGAATCTAATAAACTGGTTGGAGGTAAAGTGCTGGAGAAACACTGTTGTAAGTCCCGGTAGTCATCTGGCAGCCTAATTTAAATAGCGGGACCAGGGGCGTAGGAATCACTATAGCAGCCATAGCAGTTGCTATGGGGTCCAGAGCCAAAGGGGTCCCCTGCAGGCATGTCCACCCTCCTATGGTTCATGTAGTTCAGCCCCAAAAACCCCATTTTTGTATTACAGGGTTTATGGGGCTGAACTATGTGAGTTTAGCCAGGTTAAGTTGAACTGCAAAAAACTGTTATTTTGCTATTGGGCCCTGTGATATCTAGCTAGACCCTTGAGCAGGACTGCATAATTACTATATGGGAACGGTGTTTGGGATGGAACAGCTTTACAGTTCAGACTGAGAAACCCTACAGCCTTATGGTAGGGAAGCAACGTATCTGAACATTGGTGTTCAGATACGTTGCTTCCCTACCATAAGGCTGTGTTTTTTTTCCTCTGTGTGTGGTCGGCTGGGTACCTGCTTTTTTTAAATTTATTTTTTACAAAAATCGGCAGTTGGGGGTGGGCTACACACAGTGCCCTAAACACAGAAAAAAATGATTTTAGGGATGGGCATATCCTTTAAGTATATTCAAATAAATACCTTTTGTTTTACTTTCCATACTAAGAAATACACCTTAAAGGGTATCTCCACTCGTTTTTTAAGTTTTGTGATCCAGTTCTATTGAAAACGGGAGGTACAGGAGCTGTCCTTACCTTCCGTTCTTCAATAGAACACACAGGAGCCAGGAGACAAGGTAAGAAACTTACCCCTCGCTCGCTCCCCTGGCACGTAGTCTGACAGGTCCCACGGACCTTGCTTCTATGCGCATGCGCGATCTATGCGCATAGAAGACAAGGTCCGTCGGGACCTGTCAGACCAAGCGCCGGGGAGCGAGCGAGCGGGTAAGTTTCTTACCTTGTCTCCTGGCTCCTGTGTGTTCTATTGAAGAAGAAAGGTAAGGCACAGCTCCTTTACCTCCCGTTCTTCAATAGAACTGGATTCACAAACTTAAAAAACGAGTGGAGATACTCTTTAAAAATTACAACTCTTGTCATAGTCAGAGTTCAACAGAATTGTTGTATGGATAGGTCCCAAAGCTGACAAACTACTGCTGCCAGTTACTGGCTCTCTTTACCGTAGACAATGGGACCATATATACACATTTACATATTCTGCTACACACATATACATTACTACCCCACAGGGGAAGACTGTGCCCGTGGGCAGAGGGGCAAATGCCCCCCGGGCTGATCATCCGTAATAAAAAAAAATGGTCTGCAGCCTTAAATCCACATCCGTAATAAAAAAATGGTCCGCAGCCTTAAATCCACAAGTTACTGTGTTACCGTGTGTGTACTGTGATGTCATGCCGCACGGGCCGGTAGCGCACTAATGCTGTAGTTAAATGCAGCAAATGCCACCAATTGGCTGTTACGGCCTGTGACATCAACACGCAGTGACACACAGCTGCCAAGAGACCTTTCTGCCTGACGCGGCAATAGAGGAAGGAAAATGGGAGCGCAGGGGCAGTGATGACTGGAGAATGAACAGTTAAAAATGTTTCTGTTTAGAAGTGACAAATGGACCCAAAATGGAAAAAAAAATCCATCCTATAGTCTGTGCACTGCCCACTTCCCTCTCCAGCGTACAAAGTCCATCTGCACCTGTCAGAGAATACGGCAGAGGAGCGAGCGATCGGGTAAATTCCTAATTTTCTCTCCAGGCTCCTGCAGGTTTTATTGAAGAACGGGAAGTAAGACCCAGCTCCTTTTCCTCCGGTTCTTAAATAAAACTTAATGGCAAAAAATTAATTTACCACTGGAAATACCTTTTAACACCCAGTCAGACCCTGACCCGGTTCAAAGGCTTCCTCACCACAAACTTCCCTGATTGGTTGTTGGTGACAGCAGGAGAGACTGGTGTCTAAGTGAGTATATATGTGCAGTAAAGGAAATGCTGTGTGGGAGAGGTAGCAGCAGAACACGTTTAGGAAATATTTATTTATTTTGGTTGTATGGAGTCAGTGACTGGAACAGCATTATTGATCTAAAAGGTATATCAATAGTGCTTGCTTAATAAACTGTTTATAAACTACAATGCCCAGCATTCCATGACAACTGACGTATGTTATGGGGATGTTGTGAATTGTAGTTTAACAGCTGGATTACAGACTGAACATAGGATATTTAAAGGGCAAGTTTGACCCCCAGGCCATTAGCTGAAAACACCCTCACCCCGCCAGAAAAAACACTTAACGTACTAATGTACTAACGAATATAAGCTGTCCCTGTATTACAGTTTTTATCCCAATCTCCACCGGTGCCTCTTGAAGTTGTACTAGTTTGTACATGTGGAAAGGAGGTGGTTTGGGGAGCAGCCAGAAGTCATTGGCTACGACTGATGCCTGCTACCTGGATGGAGTGGGAATAAAACATAGCATATAACTTCTGAATTTGAGTGAGTCTGAGACAAAAAAAAGCTGCTATGCTATAATCTGCAAGTAAATGATTTCTGATTGGTGCTGCTTCTGCCTGGTGAAAGGTTTTTTTATTATTTATATAATGGCTTGGTGATCAGTGTTTTAAATTTGATTATTTTATTAGTTCATGTATTATATAATCAATAACACTGTCACAATTGAAAAATTAATTATAATAATAAATGAAATTGCTATGTATACAGAATCAGAAAATTTCTTAATTAATTATTGGCAAAAATAATTAATTTTATTTAATTACGGTATATTACTTAAATCAATAGACACAAATGGCGATTTTACCCAGGAGCGCTGCCGGCGCCCAGCACTCCTGCCCCTTCATAACATCGCGCTAAATGATTTACGCTCAGTTAGCGCGATATTAAGGCTTGCTTTACGGCGGCTGCGCGAGATCCGGAACAGGAACTTGCGCAGTCATCGCAAACCTATTTACCAGAGGCTGCGCGGCTCTTAAGACATAAGTATTTATCGCAACTAATAGCTGGCGTCAAATACTTACGTCCGGGTGAGATTCACCCAGTTCCGCACAGCCTCTGGTAAATTCCGTATGGGAGATTTGCCCAGTGCAATTGCGGCTCTGGGTGAATCTCCCTAACAGTGTTTTAAGGAGAACTAAATCTATTCTTTTACCCTTAAAGGGCAACTGTAATCACAGAACATGTTAAGAGTTAAATGGAAGTCTGCAGTTTTTGCTTTAAAATGAGCCCTAGATCACACCTCTGGCTGTAGTCTGTGAGTAGTTATATTGCGGCAAATGTTCAAATTTCCTGCTTCCAGTTGGTTGAGTGACATTAGCGGACCTCCGCCAGGCCCCTCTGCCCCAGGGGCAGAGCATGCTCAGACTTAATGCTGAGGAAAACAAGAAGTACCTGGGGGGGAAATTGACAGTTGAGATGGGCAGCGTATTAATCCATGAGGCTGGTCACATGGCTGAAAACAGGAAGTATTCAAGCAAGAAGTAATATTGCTAAACCTTTCCAGCAATAACTTCTCACAAATTTTATCTAGAGATGTGATTTAGGGTTCATTTTGAAGGTACATTGGAAGGGCATTTTAAATAACCCTAACTTGTTTTGAAGAATTGGAGAGCACAATTACCCTTTAATGTGAAAGCTTTTTACCCAGAACACCTAACCATTGTAAAATATTTCTTTAGTAAGCTGCATTTACATACATAGCAGTACAACTCACAGCCTATGTAGTCTTCAAAGATTCTTGTAAGCATGATCACCTATTGGCTATCTCTATGCACATATTTTCTATACAGATGTCTACACAACAGTCACCAAAATGGAAGTCCCTGATAAGACTTTAAAGGATTATAGACTTTAAACTTTACTATAAAAATTAACTTTTTGAAATGAAAAGTACATGGGACAGGGAGGTAGGATTGATTATTCCTACCTCCCAATATTGTTTCGTTGAGAACATACAACACAGTTTTTATTTTCCAGGTTAGTGCCCTGAACCTTCCTATATTAAAGCTAGTGCTGAAGCACACAGGAAGCCTGACAGAAGCAGTTTCTGTCGCTCCTCATAAAAATTATATTTGGAGGTAGAAAGTATCAATCCTATCTCCCTGCCCCAGGTACTATTAATTTTAACTGTTTTTGAAAGAAGTTTATTCACATTATAATTCTCCTTTTAAAAGGTGCTGTTACCCTGCAGTGTATTTTCCAGGTAAATTTATAGAGGTTGGATTAGAGGTATAAAAGGCAAAGAGGCAGATTGTACTGCTTAGGCGTTTATTCCATGTTATTTGATATGTTTCGGGCCACATGGGCCCTTTCCCAAGTTTATTTTCCAGCCAGCATGCATTATAATCAGCTAATCAGGAACAATACAAAAGTCAGCTGATTTTTTTTTTTTTTTTTATGTACCTGTTTTCTTTGTGTTCACTGTGGTGGGTCAATGGAATAATGCTCTACTTTTCAAAAGACATAAGGCTACAGGTTCAAATCCCAGACTTGCTTATCTATGCTGGACAGGAAATAAACTGCAAAGATAAATTGGCCTAGCCCTCTAAGAGTATTGGACTCAAAACTTTCAGTGCCAGCACTTTCCCAGAGTATTGCCATTAACCCTTCAGTGCCAGCACTTTCCCAGAGTATTGGCATTAACACTTTCAGTGCCAGCAAAGTATTACCTTTAACCCTTTAAGCTGCCAGCATTGACATGATATACAGTATGTACCTGCTTTCCATGTCTCCTCCATTGAATTGTTCACTCTTCACCCACTCTAAATTCTAATTGGAGAGTTGGGTGGAAGGAAAAAATAGGCAGGGATTAGGGATCTCATGGCTGCTAGTCACAGGGGCCACTGTCTCCATCAGCTTTTACCTGGCATTTTAAAATTGTTCTCCTCAGTTCTTTTAGCTGAGCTCATCCTCCCCCTCCTTCCTTCACCTTCAGTTCATTTACAATATTGCAAATTACTGCAGAACAAGGAGAGCAGTTCTAACACAGCAAGTAAAATCTGACAGGGAGAACCTAGGGAGAACACTTCACTTTGCCTGGGTTGCTTATGCCTAAAAATGGCCCTGCTCATGGAAATATGCCCTAACTCTTGAACAAACTAAGAGTCACTGTGCATCACATTCCCAATTCCCAGAATCTGCTCTAACTGTCATATAATACAATTTTGCCAATCAGCTATACAATCACCTCCAGGATCTCTCAATGTCCCTCTTCCTCATCACTAAACACCATCACAGCAGGTACAGTATTTCCTGTAAGTAAATCCAGTCTCAGCTCAGGCAACTTCAGGGTAAGAATTGATACAGTTCTCTATGCCGCCATAATAGGCCGGACTGGATACTTTTTTGAAACAAACAAATGTTGCTTCTCAATTAACAATTTAACAACCGATGTAGCAATTTATGTAACAACCAATGAGCACCAGGAGATGTAGAGAAGCAGACAGCATTTTGCAGGCAGAAAGGGCACCTGTAATTTCCCCATAAGCACACATCTGACCCCTCCTGGAGTTCCTGATCTGAGTCATTATACTCTTCTCCAGCTGTTGCTTCCTCTTCTAAAAGCTGTTTACAATCTTGCGCAAATGCAGAGGAGGTGGCCTGTTCAGCAGCTGTCATCCATTGGGGATGACATTATCTGTCACGGCCATGATTGACTGATGTGCTTGCTTGCTGGGAGTGGTGGACATGTTGCCCCCCTTAAAACTTTGGATTGCTTTGTGTCTGAATAAACTATAGGGGTTATCCCCCTTTTATCACCTGTTTATTCGAGTAGCGCTCTGTACCTCTTTTTTTCTGGAGTAGAGGACATGCCCTTTAAGACAATTCCAAACTCTGCATGCACAATATATACCATGTACTTGTATTCAGTTTGATCAACTGGACTTAAAGGTTAGTTCTTGAAGACTTTCGCTAGTCACCCGACTGGCTTTTTCAATTCAGAATGATGTTGACATTACAATATTCAAACGCATGTTCTTTTTTTTTTGGAGGTACACAGCAAAGACCTGACCCAAGGAATTTGCTCTTCTACGTTGGTTCAGCTGCTGTTTGGTCTCCCCCACATACAAATCAGAGCACGCTTTGCACTGTGTATATGATGTCACTTTTCTTGTGTTTCGGTATTGGGTCTTTCGGATGCACCAGTTGCAGCCTAAGTGTGTTTTTGGTTTTAAGCAGACAGGGATACAGTGTTTATTAAAAAAATATTTTAAATTTCTTGGAGACCCCTGCTGCATATGGGAGTTCTTTATCCTGTCTTGCTTTCTCTCTACACTGTTGGTATTTGTGTTCTTGTTTTTCCCTTCTACCCCTATTTACAACAGATCTTACCCAGAACATGTGTGTTCCCTACTGGATTTATGTTGGAATATTTCACCCATCGTAGAAAAAAGTGGAAACACATGCTCTTTAAAGAATAGTTCACTTAAAAAGTGAACTATTCCTTTAATTTATTGATTGAGGCATGGGAGATGTCTTTCTGACATATCCATAAAAACAATGGGAGGAGCAAGTAACAGAAAAGGCATGTTCCCCTGTATGGGCTGTAATTGTTGTGGATCAATAATTAACCCTTTCACTGCCACAGATCGTATATTCACGATCTGTGCAGTGAATGTCCTCCCCCCAAAAATTTGCCCCCCACTAGGCGCGATGGGGGGGCAGCATTCGACTGCCCCCCTACCCCCCTCGGTTTCGTCCAAATCCGAGGGGGGGATCGGGAGATATCCTACCTTGATTGCCGTGACCGCATAGGAGCTGCCGGTCCCACGTGGAGTTGGAGGAGGAAGCTGAATGGGAGACCCCGGTGACATCACAGAACTTCCTCCTTCACCGGGGTTTTCCCATATGGAGGTACAATGCTGCCCCTGGTGGTGGAGGTACTGCAGTGTGATCTCCATATAGATCATGCTGCAGTACCTGTATAGTACAAGCTGTCATGCTTGACAGCTTTACTATACATTTTGTAAATGGAACTCAAAGTTCCATTCACAAATAGGATTTTTTCTAAGTCTTTGCTACTTAGCGAAGACTTAGAAAAAAAATGGGGACAGAGATCAAAATTTGGTGATCACTTCTGATCACCAAATTATTGATCTTTGCCAATGAATTAAAAATCACTTCCTGGAAAATGATTTCTGGGAAGTGATTTTTCCGATCGGATTTCGAATTGGAAAACGGGCATTTATGCCCGTATTCCAAGTTCGGTATCATTCCCTGAGATGATTTGATGATCATCTTTGGGAATGATCCAAAAAAAAAGGGGGAAATGCACACAAAAAAATCTTAAAGTGATACACACACCTTTTTTTTTTTTTTACCTAAAAACTATAAATTAGCAAAAAAAATTGTCTTCTCCAAGCTTCCCAATGTCCCCGGTGATATCGCTAACGTAAACGCGGATCATTATTTCTTCGATTTCAAGGGAAACTAAGCCTATTTTAGTAGGGAATGTTGCAGAGGTACCAAAAAAAGACCATATTGAATTTTTAGGATCAGTAAAGTGTGCAAAAACTGGTTTTCACTAAAATACCACTAAAAGGGGGAGTGGGGATAGGGTTGGGGGGTGGGTTGTAGCGTTTTTTAATTTTTTCTTGTAATTGCAATTGCGCATGGATCCCATTTGAGCTAGTTGGTGGCCCCGTCTCTGTTTGCACCCACCCTTATGGCATACTGTTTGATTCAGGACATGTGGGAGATTGCCATTTAGTGGGGTTTTTTACTTGCCAAGTGGGTTTAGGTAGGATTTCAACCAGTGAGTCCTCTTATTTTATTTTTTCACAAAATCTCCTAAAAGCGCGGAGTTCTATGAATAATAGCGTCTGGAATTCTTCATGTATATATGAAAGCATGATACCATCACGTAGCTGAAGGTGTGTAGCTTCCAAAAATATATAGTTTGTGGGGGGTATTTCCAAGTTGATTAGGCTGTTCAAATTACAGAACACAATTTTTTCTTGTAATTGGACTTGTGCATGCGTCCCATTTGAGCTAGTTGGTGGCCATGTCTCTGTGTGCACCCACACATATGGCATACCGTTTGATTCAGAACATGTGGGAGATTCATATTTAGTGGGTTTTTTTGCTTGTCAAGTTGGTTTAGGTAGGATTTCAATCCTTGAATCATCTTACTTTATTTTTCACAAAACCTCCTAAAAACATGGAGTTCTTTGGATCACTGGGTCTGGAATTCTTCATGTATGTATGAAAGCATGGCATCGAAACGTAGCTGAAGGTGTGTAGATTCCAAAAATATATAGTTTGTGGGGGGAAGTTCCATGTTTTGGGACAGTTTCCTTAGAAAAAGTGTAGGCTGTTCAAATTACAGAGCACTTTGATTTTTTCTTGTAATTGCATTTGTGCATGCATCTCATTTGAGCTAGTTGGTGGCCACGTCTCTGTGTGCATCCAAGCATAAGGCATAACGTTTGATTCAGAACATGTGGGAGATTGATATTTAGTGGGGGTTTTATTTGTGGGGGGCATTTCCAAGTTTTGGGGCTGTTTGAAATTACAGAGCACTTTGATTTTTTTCTTGCAATTACACTTGTGCATGCGTCCGATTTGAGCTAGTTGGTGGCCACGTCTCTGTGTACATCCACGCATATGGCATACCGTTTGATTCAGAACATGTGGGAGAGTGATATTTAGTGGGGGGGTTTATTTGTGGGGGGCATTTCCAAGTTTTGGGGCTGTTTGAAATTACAGAGCACTTTGATTTTTTTCTTGTAATTACACTTGTGCATGTGTCCCATTTGATCTAGTTGGTGGCCACGTCCCTGTGTACATCCACGCATATGGCATACCGTTTGATTCAGGGCATTTGGAAGATTGATAATTGATAAGTTTTTTTTACATGACATGGAAATTTGCCATAATTTTTAACTTTGAATTGAATTTTAATAAATTTTTCCTGAAAATCTGGTAAAAAAGCGAAATTTTACATGAAACTGCGCCCACACCATTGGTGGTATGCATAAAGGAATCACACCATTGTGTAGCTAAAGATGTGTAGATTCCAAGAATATATAGTTTTGGGGGGTATTTCTAATATAGAGGGGTGTTTAGTCTGACAAATCTGAAAAGTTGCTGTAATTGGGCCATTGTTCATTGGCTTACTTTGTGGCTAGTTGATTCCACGTTTGCGTGTGTAACCATACAAAGGGCATACCGTTTGATTCAGGACATTTAGGAGATTGATATTTGGTAACTTTTTTTTACATTACTTGGGATTTTGGCATGATTTCTACCTTTTGAGAGTGTTTTTTTTCAAATTTTTTTGTAAATCTGCTAAAACTTCTACGAACTGCGCCCACACCATTGATGGTAGGAATGAACAAACTACAGAAATTCGGAGATAAAGGTGTGTGGATTCAAGAAATATATGGTTTGTGGGGGTTGTTTTGTGGGGAAAAATTGCAGACTGTTCAAATTCAGATTTGGCTGAATATTTTTGCTGTTTCTGAGCCATCGTGCATTGTTTCACTTTGTGGCTTTTGCCTTCCACGTCCACGTGTGTAACCACACATATGGCAAACCGTTTGATTCAGGACATTTTGGAGATTGATATTTAGTAACTTTTTTTTACATTCCATGAGGTTTTGGCATGATTTCTACCATTTGAAGTTGTTTTTTGTTCATTTTTTCAGACAAATGCGAACTTCTACGAAGAACTGCGCCCACACCATTGATGGTATGAATGAACAAACTAGTGATACAAAGATGAAGGTGTGTAAATTTCAGGAATATATAGTTTGTGGGGGTTATTTCTAAGTTACGGGGGTGTTTTGTGGAAAAAACTGCTTGTGATTATGGACTTTATGATTGGCAGTGGTGGACACAGGATATTTTCTTCAACAGCACAAGGAAATAGCGGAATGGTTGCTTCAGATTTGATGAACAGAATTTTTTACTTAATTGGGTCTTGAATTAAGGGGTGGAGATTTGACTCTATTTAATGCACACCTGTTGCCACTTTGTAATTGCTTGAGAAAGGATCCACTGTTATCCGAAACATGTCGCAATGCAATTAAAGTATTTTTGCAGTCACTCGAACTGTGCCGTGTTCCCTTCCTATAATCTAACCTTGGTGAATCTTGACTGTGAATTACGGGACAGTGGAGGGTAGAGCACACTTAGATTCAATAAAAGTTCTTATCGTTTAAAATGGTGCTAATTTTGTCCCAACCAATCAAATGTTAGCTTTAAAATGTTAAAATACATCTGATTGGGTTGGGCAAAATTAGCAACATTTTTAATGATAGGAACTATTATTGAATTTTCCTGATAGCCTCCACTGGATGGTGTATCAAAACTGTAAATATTTAACATGTTGCATTCAGAGGGTCCCTAACACCTTGCTGTTACATGCTGATTGGTACACATTCCAGGGTATTTATTGCCAACAGATTCTTGTACAAGTCATTCTGAATTGAGAAAGCCAGTCGGATGACTAGCGAAACATCTTCAAGAACTAAACTTTAAGTCCAGTTGATCTTACTGATATACCATGACCTTAATGAATGAGAACCTTCAAAAGAATATATACGTACCATGCTAACTCTAAAGAGGGTATTTGTTTATTATTCATATAAGAAATATATTTTTCCTAATTGTTTTGTAATATGTAGTCAAATCATGATTTCCAAATACTATTGTACAATGATTTAATAGTTAATGGAACAAATTTAAAAATGTCAATTAGCAACAATACTAACACATGTACATCCTGGGTAATAACCATAGTGCAACTGCGCAAGGTGAAGTCTCAAGTTCACTTCTGGGTTTATTAAAGAAATAAAGCCAAACTGTCAATCAACCTCTACAACAAATAACTGCATAGCAGTCTTTTGGATAGAATGATTTTATAGTTGACATTGCCTGTGTACAATCATTAAAGGCGGCCATACACGTGCGATTTCCACAGCATGCGTGCTGACAGATCACATTGGTATCTATCGGCATACATGCTGTAGGTACTGCACACACGGACCCAACTAATCCTCATATGCGGTATAGGGATCTGTCGGCCTATCTGCAGCCACACACAGTACGATCGGATCGTCTCTCCTTACTTAAAGTAAAGGGAGCTGATACCGACCAACGGCACTACCATTGGTCGGGAAGAGCCCCTACACGCTGGGCAGATCCTGTCTGTCATCTTTCAAAAATCTGGACTGTGTGTACCTAGCTTTACCCATTATCATTAGAGTGTATGACCACCGTAAATGGTAAATGGACATAGTCCCACCATTGAGGGGAGATCAATCACTCTAGAGAGGCACCGAGCGCCGCTATCGGCAACCCGGTGCAAACAGCCCGGTGATGTTATATGCCCATAGCGGCGCTCGGAACATCGCTACCTGGCGATTTTCTATTCCGGCATTTTTAACGCCAGCTATTAGCTGGCGTTGAAAGTGCCGCAATAAAATGTCGATTTCGGCATATAACATACTTGCGGCAGCTGCGCTGTTAACTTTTGCGTTAGCCACGCACCGCCGCAAGGAAGGAGTTAAAGTCACGCTAACCGATATAACATCGGTTAGCGTGACTTAAACTCCAAATCAGGAGCGATGCGCCCGTTGGTGCATCGCCCTGGAGATTACTTACTTGCAAAACAATTTGCCATTCACTTGCGCATTCGCCTGTTTTTCCTTTCATTGCTAAAAGTCCTAAACCGAGAGAGAACTGTCAGGTATCTACTGAGTGACCTGTGTGTGTCCTCTCTGAAATCACTGTGCAGTCAGAAAACCAATTGTTCCATACCAGGAAGGAGGGCTGCAGAAATCAGGTAATGCCATAAACCGGCAGAATTACAGATAATTCCTCAATGCTGCTGATTTCTCTGCTAGCTGGGTATTACAGAATCCATTCAGGCTTATAAACAATTTCACTTTCATTCTCCTTAGGTTTCACTGTCTGACACTGTCCCAGTAAATGTGCCATCCCATAATCCCCTTAGTGACTCCACCCTATGGGTGACATTATTCTCTATTCCAGTGATGTCGAACCTTGGCACTCCTTATGTTTAGAAACTACAACTCCCATAATGCCACTGTCGCTATCTGCAAACAAGGCATTTGGGAGTTGTAGTTTCCAGAACATCTGGAGTGCCAAGGTTTGACATCACTGTATAGCTGTCCGGCCAATTTAAACAGACAGTAACAGTCCCCAGTAACCACCAATGGGTCCCACGGTACAGTACCTACCAGAATACACCATTGGCACACAGGAAGGGGACCAGGGAGTAGAGGGGCCTGTGCCAGGATGCCCAGCTATGTCGGAAGATCAGACTCATTTCAGTTGCTCTGTGTAGCCATGAATGTCCGTCCCTGCCCTGGGGATCCTCTCCCCCTGCTAATTTCACCCGCCTCAGCATCGTCACTGACGGGTCCACATCTCCCGAACCATCCCACAGCTCCCCGCTCACACGGACCTACTGACAGGGCGCGCTCTCCACTACCACTACCCAGCAGTCCCAGCAAGTTAGCAGCTGATGCAGTGGGAGGGCGGACGGTAGGTGGCGCAGTTACAAACACATACAATACATACATATACACATACAATACATATACAAACATACATACATACACACATACAAAACATACATAAACACATACAATACATATACAAACATACGTACAATACATACATACATACACACATACAATACATACATACATTCACACATACATACACAATTCTACTTAAAGAGGGAGCAAGGGGGGTCCATCAGTGGTTAGATACCCACCACTGTTTATTGGGCCCCAACCCTCCCCTTTACCCACCCTGTGCTGTACCAGGAGTAGCTGCAAAGTTGGCACCACAATCCTTTATAAAAATGCTGCAAACATCTGTCTCCGTAGCATTTAATAGGTATATGTACCTGTTCCAAATTACATACAAATCCAAGGGCATGTCCACCCCCAACTGACATTTGCCCCAATATTAAGCACCTAGTGACTCAGGGTTATTCAATAAAAGTTCTTATTGTTTAAAATGGTGCTAATTTTGCCCCAACCAATCAGATCATATTTAACATTTGAAAGCTAAACACCTGATTGGTTGGGGCAAAATTAGCACCATTTTAAATGATAAGAACTTTTATTGAATAACCCTGAACTGTGTAGTGTTAAATGGCCCCTACCTTTCTCTTCTGCTGCATATGGTCCTCCTGCACTGCCAAAATAAAGTACAGAAAACTGAAGAGTAGGAGCCTTTCCCTGGTGTAATCCGTTTCTGCCTCTAAAGGTGCCCAAACATTAAACTCGTGTCCTGACCGATCCCGCGACAATCAAGCAATTCTTCAGGAACCTCCTATCCCGTTCTGTTTTGTGTGCTTGGTGGTTCCTGAAGAATTGCTCAAATTGCTCAATCGGGAGGTGAGTTCAAATGTATGGACATCTTAACTGTTACTCTGAGAGGTTTCTGGCATGCAAAGTGTAGTTTCCCTCTCTCCCACAGGCTGCCTTGCATTCACGGAACTTTATGTGCTAGGTCACATCAGGCCGTTTTGAACACGTGACCCAAACGCGTTTGCGATCTGATCGCGTGTTAAAAAGCGCACACTAGTGGTGCCCAATTGAGTGGCCACACAGATCGCAGTGCAAGCGGCCACCAATGCACACAAAGCATGTGCAATTGCGTGCAACGCTTGTGCTTTCTGTGGCCTCAGACTAAAATTAAGCAGCAGAAGGCAGCCGATGTAACAAGGGCTGGTAACATACTAAGGATCGTTTTGGCACATTTTAACCTAGTGTAGTCTAGGTTTGTGCGGTTTATGCAGGAACCTTGTTTTTTTGGGGGGGGGGGGGGGGGGGGGGGGTGGACATACCCTTTAAGAACAAACCTACAAGGCCTATAGTTCGTAACCTGGGGTCTGCCTGTGTTGTTATATTTGTAAGGCCTGGAAGGCTCCTCGCATGTAGGGAATTTGAGCGACACAAGATAAAAAAAACAACCCTACCTACTGCTAATTGCAAACAAACAGTTCATTATTATGGGCAGTCTGGTTTAGACCATGGAAAGCTGATATTCCATCAAAACAGAACCTAGCTTAATTTCCATTATTTCCAAGGAAGAACTATTTGGGGTGAAATTGGAAAAGGGAAAATCATGCCTCATCAAAAGGTTTATAACAATGGATTTTTTTAAAAAATGGGTGTTAAAAATATTGTCATCAAATAGAGCTTAAAGCAAATCCTGTATCACACTTTGGATGATAAATGCGAAGGTGATGCATTTTGCATTTAGGGCTAGGCCCCACTAGGCTATGTTGGTGTGCACTGTGTTAGCGCAGCGCTCAGCGCACACCAATAGAGGAGGATGGGGATAGCCCCACTAGCTCCGTTACCCAGCGCTGTGAGGTCTACCCTTTTTGTATCACATGCGATCTCCATTTTTGGTGTGCATCGAATGCACCGCAATAGGGTTACATCAATGGAATAGCGCGTGCGCAGGGCAGCGCGCATGAATTGCACGACATTGCACTGCGGTGTGCGATTCTTGTGCTCTGCCCTTAAAGGGAATGTTTACCCAGAAAATAAAACTGGTCAACTGTCAGTTACCTGCCTCCAACCACCACTGATATATTTTGCACTTTATTACCTAGCCCCGTGATCGCACGTGTATGAGCCTTAAAGGGCATGTACACTGTAAAAATATATTACTGGATAGCTGTGGCTTTACCCTCCCGTACCCTACCTTAGTGGTTGAATGTTGCTGGCTTCCTCTTCCACTTTAATAACGTTTTTAGGACTGCCCCCACGAGATTCTCCAAATCTCCATAATGCCCTGTGCCAGATAATAGCACAGGCGTTTGAAGAGTGCCCAAGACAGTGCAGTGCGATGACATCACAGGGGTCAACGCCAACGTGCACTGACTGACGCGCATGTTGGAGATTTGGAGATCTCGTGGGGGCATTCCTAAAATCAGGATTACAGAGGAGGAGGAAGCCAGCAACATTCAAGCATTAAAGGTTAGTGTACAGAGGGTAATAAAACAACAAAAAAAACTTTATATTTAAAGCCACAGCTATCCAGTAATATAAAGTTGTTTTTACAGTGAACATGCCCTTTAAGGCTAGGTACACATGAGCAGATGTCTCAGGAAAACCAACTGATATTTTGGTTGGTCGGCCTGAAATATCAGTGATATTTTTTTAGCCACTACTGACGTTGGTAAATCACGGCCGATTGTGCAGTCCGTAGGAAACCAATTGTGGCAAAATCCACTCTGTCCAATCTCGGCAAAATTCACTCTAAAGTCTGTGGGGTAGATAAATTGTAGAAAGTCTTTTCTGGAACCAGTACAGAAAAATGAATTTTTAGGCCTCCACATAAATCTTACTTGATACAGATGCCAAAAGAAAAAAGTCTGCAATTATAAATTCAGAGGTTCATTAAAAGACCAGTAGCAACAATAATCTGACAGAAACAACAACAGTTGTCTTCACTGCTTAACCTTCCATTTTTTATAGGTATACGGCAAGACTTTTAGTTGGTTAAAATATCTTTTATTGAATTCCAAGCCTTAAACAGAGGTAGCATGCTTGTCTAAAGGTTCGTACACATGTGCGATCACAGGTTCCATCCCGCAATGCACGATGTGTCTGAACGTTCGTTTTGGACGATAATTGGCCCATGTATGGCCAAAACGCCTGACGGCGGATTTCCGAATGACCGGCCGTTTCAGCCGATAAATGGCCCATACATGGGCCGATTATCGGCCAAAACAAACGTTCGGACACATTGTGCGGTATTCTACAAAAATGATTGGTATTTTACGATAACGATCGTTATTCTACAATAACGCCACCATAGATTTACGATAGCGGTATCATAGAATTACGATCCATAACGTAAAATAACGGTCGATATTGTAGAACACCGATTGTTATTATTACGATAACAATTTTTTAGAAATATGGCCCTAAACCACTAGAGCACTTTATATGTTTTTGTGATAGGTTGTTGTTATTGACTTTGCCAATAAAGTAATCAGGGAGATTCAATAAAAGTTCTTATCGTTAAAAATGGTGCCAATTTTGCCCCAACCAATGAGATATTATTTAACATTTGAAAGCTAACGTCTGATTGGTTGGGGCAAAATTAGCACCATTTTTAACGATAAGAACTTTAATTGAATAACCCTGAATTTGCATACCATTATGGGATTTTATTATAATTTTTGCTTTAAGTTTTCAAAAAGAGTACATATAAAAGTAAACCTTAATTATCAGTCCAAAATCATAGTTTGATAGGTAATACTCTAAAACCTATTTAAAAATTTATTTTCTGAAGTTTCAAAGATATCATAACTTTCATATAAGTTTTCAAGTATCACTAGTCTACTGGTGCTGGGACTGCCCCTGTGTTGTTTATGCAAGTTTAGCAGATTAGAGTTCGAAATTTGATTGATCTTTTAATGTGTGTTAGGGCTGGTACATAAAAGATGATATTTAGGGCCAATAGACTGACGCACCCGATATTTGATGATTGATATTGTAATTTCTTACATAATCAATTGCTTTTGACATGTGTTTGGTTACCTTTATACATATAATGTACAGTAAGAAACTTGCAACTATTTTTTTCATTGCTTTAATTTTACTTCATTGATCTCTTACATTTGTTCTGGTGGAATATCAGCACTCATTTATTTTTTATTTTTTTTGAGTAACAGATTAAGGTGCCGATAAATTATCAATGTCTCTGGATAGGTGGCGATCCCGATGAGCTACTACCGTCAGCATTGCGACCTATCTAGCCTAACGGAAAATGCTTGTTGGATCCTTAGCGGCTTCTTACACTAAAGTGCAAGTGTATGGCCAGAACGAACAATATAAAAGTTCCATTGGCAAATTTATGATCCTAATCAGATTGTGAGATTATGGTGGGTCGCATGTGTATAGGCACCTAAACTTTTTTGCCTTATCTATTGGTATACTGGTTAGAAGCAAAAATTGGCAAAGGATCTGCTTGTGTGTACCTAGATCTCCTGTTAGCAGAATCTGTGTTTTTGTTTATTTTTGCAATCCCACACCTGTAAAAAGTTGGCCATTTATGCTTTGTCACTAAATGCAAATTCATTGATCATAAAAATGAAAAATTAATGTTCCAAAGCTCATTCTTTATCACAATGAATAATATTTCGAATGTTATTCATGGACAGGAACCGCCTTCACAACTTGGGGTTTATGCTGACTATACACTATTAGACATACATGCTGACGTTCCAGCAATGGTCCGATAACCTCCTTGACCAATCATTTTGCTATTAACATTATTGCAAATAATGATCCAGTTAGGAAGGTAGGTAATATGGTATTATTGCAGTGGAGCCTGTCTGACAACTCCAGTCTTCTGACTGAAGACTGAATTGGTTCAAAGGTTCAAAGACATGAAAAGAAATACCTTACAAGGAATGCGATTTATAAAAAAGTGATTCATTAATGGCAAGATTTATTTTACGATTTTATAATTAAATTGGTCTTGCAAAATAACTATCAATACCGATAGTTATTTTACGATACCACTGGTATAGTTTACCGATGGCGTTTTTGACTAGATGGACATATGTCTTTATTTAACCTCCAATACTATACTATTAAATAACTATTGTTACCGATCAACTGCTTACCTGCAGTTTCCTGTAATTAAAAAAAGGCATGGTTCCTGTTCAAATAATAACTAGCCAATTTTGGCTGGTTATTATGGGAACCATGGCTGGATTCAATTACAGAAAACTGCAGGTAAGCGGACATGAGGTAATGATCAGTCATTATTAAACGTAAACACCGGCGGTAAACTACACCAGCGGTATTATAAAATAACATTCATTTTTTATTTTCTGCGACACCGAACGTTTAAATTGGCAGTCAAAAATACAACTAGTATCAGTATTTTGCAATTGCATAGTATTAGCTCATTGACTGACTCAGGTGTTATTATACTACCTAGTAATTGAAAAAAATTTTTTCGGACTCCAGCATTATTTTATCGGTTGCATCATAAAATAACACCAGTGGCAGTAAACATCTGAAATACTAGTCGATATCTGAAAACTCGAAACTGATACTCAAATTTGAAAGTTGAAAGTAGCAGCATTTTCCTGCAACGTCAGCCATGCAAGGGGTTCAACTCTAAAATGCCTAAATTTTATTATGAGTGTAGATTGTAAGTTCACTGGGTCTAAGCTATGTGCTGTAAATGAATAAAATAATTATATATTACCTTGCAATAAAATGACTAGTATACTGCCTGTACATACATACAGGAAAATTAAATATGGGTTAAATCCTTCTAAAACCCACATTATTTCCTCTAATGCCTTTTTTTTATAATTGCGTTAAAAAGAGTAAAGGTATTCAGCCCTCCCCATACATTTTTTCCTGATTTCGAGCCTCTCTCTGCCTTCAATTAGCCATGCTGTGAAGGGGGTGTAACAATTCTGTCTGCCTCTAACTGTCACTCAAAGCTAGCATACGAGAAAACCCATCCTGCATCTGCTTGATTATAGGCTGTATCCTAGCAACAGGACATTCCAAGTTTGTTTGACTGGCAGAGGAGGAGAAGAGAGGTTGTAACAGACATTCCCACCAGCCAACGTCAAGTGATAGGTTAACCATGGCCCTGGGCCATCTAGGAGGAGGGCTTTTAGCATCTTTGCTGTGTGATAACTAAGGGAGGGCAGGACGGTTGCAAATGTGAGTAAGCGATTTCAGCTACTGGAAGTGTGGACATGTAATGGGGGTGATGTTATTTTTTTTATATAGTTGTCCTTTAAAGGGCAAGTCCAGCCCTAAAATGAAAACTTACATACAGGTAAATCACCCCCCAAAACCCTAAACGGTAATAGTTTGAAATCTGAACTATATAAGTCTAACCTGAAATCCGGCACAATGTCCTGTTTCCCCTGTTTCTGCTTCCTGATTCTTCCAGTTAGTAACTGTCAGTTATGGATTTAGACAGTTGACATCACAGCCAATGATTGAATGCTAATCCCCTGTCTGCCTCTTCTGAGCATGCCCAGGCTCAGTAAATTCTCAGTACAGGTTTCTAAATTGTTTCCATGAGGCATCCAGAAGCATAGCAGGCATACAGTAATGAATTCATAGGACAAAGTATGATATATCAACATATTTTAAAGAGGCCATTCTTTCAAAAAGATGTTCTTATGAGGGTGGAGTTGTCCTTTAACATGCGTTTTACACAAATTTTAGGGCACAGTGCCATTTCCAAATGTTTTTGGAAATAGCTCTGTGCACCAGATACAAAACCTGTTTTGTTCATTTTTGCTCTACCTTGTGGCGCGAAACTTAACGGGGTTCTGTAGAGGGACTTTATTCCGGCGTTACTGGAATATATTACCTATACGCGATCTCACGATGCAATTCCAGATGTAATCTCGTTTACCCAGCATAAGCCTCTCATTCTAGCTATCTTTCTACCCATATCTCATTATCCACCTTCCATATATAGATGTAAACATTTTTTTAACATTTTAAAGACTGGCAAAGAAAAAAAGCTTATGTTGTTCTTATGCTTGTGAAGGTTCTCATTCATCCAGATCATGGTATATCTATGGTATGTGGTTAGATCAACTGGACTTGTAACGCGACTGGCTTTCTCAATTCAAAATGACTTGTGCAAGAGTCTGTTGGTAATATATACTCTGGAATGTGTGTCAGGCTGAGGCCACACTGGACACATCAACATTGGCGTGCATTTCATGCGCGTTACTGTCCGTTTGCGCTGCCTTTTCGCTAACAGTCTGGAATTTGAGTGTATGCGATTCTCAAAAAAAATGGTAACACATGTGCTCCAAAAACTGAACGCAGTGCAAAGTGGCCATTCACATTGACATGCGCTGATGGATTGCTAAATTATATCATGAGCGTGTGAGAAATGCACTAATCTTTCCTAAGCCCTTAAAGGGTATGTACACTGAAATTTATTTTTTTTAAATTGCCTATAATTGGAAACTATTATTCATCCCAACAACAACTGTAACATTTTTTTGTTGATCTGCCCCCTATTTTATTTGATATCCAATCTGAAACATCTTACATTTTATCATTTGTATAAGCAGTTTTGCTCAAGCTGGAATGGGTTGACAGTCAGTGTACTGTATGCTGTATGCAGTTTTGACAGTTGGTATGTGGGAAAATAGTCAGGTCAGTGGTCAGAGCCTGAGCAAAACAAGTATTGTATTGAAGGAATGCAGCAACACACACACCTCAGTAAGTGCTGCTTAGAGATATTTATTTATAGATTAAGATCATGCAAAGTATTTTTTTCACTATACATACACTTTAATCAGCATGTTCCAGCAATGTGTCATGGATCTCCTAAATGCAAGGTGATGATTCTATTGTAGCTATGATGTTTTATGATACTTCTCAGTTTAAGGCATCAAGACAGAAGACATACTTTTAGGAAAGAAAGAAAGCCCCTGGACTGAAGACTGATGTCATCAATGCGAACCCTTAATAGGCATGTCCACCCCCATACTAAAATCTTACCCACTGCTGTCCCCACTGTATAGTGTTAAAAAATAATTTCCTTACTCCTCTGCTCTTTAAAGGGCAAGTCCAGCCCCAAAATGAAAACTTACATACAGGTAAATCACCCCCCAAAACCCTAAACGGTAATAGTTTGAAATGTGAAATAGTCTGCACAACCTGAAATCCTGCACAATGTCCTGTTTCCCCTGTTTCTGCTTCCTGGTTCTTCCAGTTAGTAACTGCCAGTTATGGATTTGACAGTCGACATCACAGCAAATGACTGAATGTTAATCCCCTGTCTGCCTCTTCTGAGCATGCCCAGCCTCAGTACAGGCTCAGTACAGGTTTCTGAATTGCTCAGTTTCCATGAGGCCTCCAGTAGCATAGCAGGCATACAGTAATGAATTCATAGGGCAAACTATGATATATCAACATATTTTAAAGAGGCCATTCTTTCTAAAAGATGTTCTTATGAGGGTGGAGTTGTCCTTTAAAGTTGTCCTGCAGTGCTTTCTGAAAGTCCAGGAAACTGAAGAGTAGGAGTCTCTCTGAGTATAATAAGGTGTCTGTATCTGTCCTTTCTCTGTCCTTCTGCAGGACTCTGGCATGTGCAGGGGAGCTCTCCCCCCTGCCACCCTCTGGATCCATCTGCTCTGTACTTTGCTGTAGTGTAAGGAGAAATAACCCTAAATGCTGGGGTTATAAGTTTAAAAAGTTTCCAGAAATAGACTGAAAAAAGCCTGCAAATATAAGGAAAAATTTGTATTTTCGGGGTGTCACTGTAAATGCAGGCAGAGCAAAATGCAGGTCACATGTCTAAATGTTTTAACTTATTTATTTTCTTAACTAATTTTATTTAATTAGCACCATAACTTCTGACAATCTACCGTGAAATGCTATCCAATTCTCATGATAATTGTAAGATTGTTTTATTTAATCCTAAATTATTTTGTGACCACATTTACCCTTTAAGTCAGGAATGAGGTTGAAATGAAAATTCAAAACTATGAATATGGTTTTTAAAGATATTAGGCCTGATAGCCCAGAAAAGACTTCTACCCTATTGCCCCCAACAGATTTACTAATCAATATACCAACTTGTTAATTTGGTCATTCGGGAAATAAAGTGCCATGCAATATGTTGACCCAACAATTTGTTCTGCATATATACGTATGCAGGATTGTCCATGATGAACCACTGTGAAAAAAATGTGTCTGGAATGATTGGGTGATTTTACCATTGATCCCCGGTAGATGCAATCCAAATACTGTGATTCATTTTTGCTAAAATATCGGCCTGTGTACCAGAATTTTGTAATATCCTCTCTAAATGACACTCACAGGTTGTTATAATGTTATAATTGCCAACTTCCGGTGGAATTAGTGTGAAACACATGCTATACGCTGTATTACCTGATCGGTATCCTGTGATGCAGTAAGTCTGGCAAAGGGATTTACAGCATTGCGGGATTGCAGTCAGATGAGTAGTGTGTCTTATACTTTATTCACACAGCACAGTACAGATGAAAAAGATTTTTATTAAATACAATATTTATTAACAAAGGCTTATTTTACATCAAACAAATTTGTTATACTACAAAGCCAATCTTTCACCACCTTCGATGTAGTGCGATATTTCACTTCTTGTTAAAACTATTCATACAAAAATATAGCCCTGGCTTTTATTTACAAACATTTTGAGAAATGCAGATTAGATTTTACTATACCAAGTGCTAAACAAAATATTGCATTATAAGGCAGTTTATAAATACTGTTTACTAAAGCTATGTGATCTCTTCATTTTGAATACACTAGATAAAAAATGCAGACTGGCTACACAAAACTTACCATACAAATGGTTACCATACACTGCTCATTTTAAAACAATTAAAATATACAGAAATCATTGCACACTATCATTCCCTCTCCACAAATACATATAAAATATGGAAATAAAATTAGAATTTACATAGGCCAAATATTCACACAACCAGACATAAACATACTTGTACTGCCCAATAACAGGGTCATTAAATCAGAAAGGAAGGCTGCCTGCAGCATTCCGGGTAACCAATACTTTTCTTTAGAGAATTTCAAGATCAAAGTCTAAGACCTGTTAAGTAATAGTGTCAAGGCACTTTAACACTGCAGTTCAGGCAGTGGCTTAAATTTAAGGCATTTTTAACAGAAAGTTTTAGTAATGCTTTGGAAATATTTCTAGCTGAAGAATTTAGGCACTGGATCTTCCTGAATGAGACGTAGATCAATAAATTGCATAATGTATCTTGGTTTCTCTTGTTGCAAGTTTTCTTTAGCACCAAGCTAAAAGTCACTTTTGCTCAAGATATATACCACAAAGAAAATCATTTCACCTGGAGCTGCCTTGACTTCCATGACTGCTTTCAGAGCGTGTGGTGCTGTATCGCTTCTTCACAATCATGCTGATGTAAGCCTTCATAAGTTTTGCAATGTCAACCACCTTAAAGCAAAACAAGACATGTGAACCACTCCCCTTTTTTTCTACAAATTTTACCCAAAATTTCACCAAATTTAGGATATCTGTAAAAAAGTTGTTACACTGTGCTTAGGATTTACATGGTTATCACTGAGGTGAAGACTCCACCACTGAAGCTATTGTCATAACAGAGCCAGCAACTGAGCACCTAAATACAGAGCAAACAGAGGGGTCTCCTTTTCATCTTTCATCTCTGGATCACTCACTCTGGGTCTGCACGGTAATAGTTTGAAATCTGATATATACTGTATAAGTCTAACCTGAAATCCTGCACAATGTCCTGTTTCCCGTTTCTACTTTCAGGTTCTTCTGTCAGTTATGGATTTGACAGTTGACATCACAGCCAATGACTGAATGTCAATCCCCTATCTGCCTCTTCTGAGCATGCCCAGGCTCAGTACAGGTTTCTAAATTGCTCAGTTTCCATGAGGCATCCAGAAGCATAGCAGGCATACAGTAATGAATTCATAGGACAAAGTATGATATATCAACATATTTTAAAGAGGCCTTTCTTTCTAAAAGATGTTCTTATGAGAGTGGAGTTGTCCTTTAAGTTTTAGGTGAGGAGGAAAAAGAGGCTCAGGTAATGTCACTCAAGCTACTGGAAGCAGGAAGTTTGACATTCTCCACCATATAATTTCTCGCTGGCTGCAGCCGGAGGTGTGACTCAGGGCTCATTTAAAAGAAAAGACTGCAGTCTTTTATAAAACCCTAACTTCCAAGACCACAGTTGCCTTTAAATAGCCTCCTTAATTACATGCCATGGATTTTCCACAACTGCATGCCCAGCTGAAGATTTCTACTTGCAAGAATTAGGCTGGGTGCACACCAGAAGATATTTTTGGCCCGACTGACCGATTCACGGCACTGTGGAGCGGCCACTACTGACCTCGATCGGACGAACGGCACCGTGGTTCCCTATGGGACAGCACAGTCGATAGTTCACAAATTCGTCCGCGGCCGAATTTGCCGCGACCAATGGATATTTGTCCTGGCCGAGCGCTCGCTCGGAGCGAGTGCTTGGTTAGGACAGATAGTCCCTCCATGTGTACCCAGCCTTAGGGCATTTTAAACCCTTTGTACTCATGCAACACAAAGGAAGGTACAGTATTAAATAAACTGGACCCACTGACAGTTTAAGAAATTTAAATTAAAAATGAACGCTATAAAAGAATAAATAACTATTAATATAATAAGCAAGTCTTACCGCACTTGTTTCAAACAGTAGCTCCCTCTCATCGACAATTATCTTGTAGGTATTTGCATATGGTGCACCAAAAGACAGGATATTTTCATAGTGGAACACTTCGAGGGGTCTCCCTTCCCCTCTTTTGTAAACAGAAACTGCCTCAACACTAACACCCAGCCAAAGTTCCTGAGGAAATCCACCTTCTTTACACTAAAAAATACAGAACACAAACATAAAAAGTAATTGTCTGCAGTGCATGTACAGCATATAACATTGTTGTTCTTAGTATCTAAAGTATTAGGGATATAGGCTAAATTTGATGGTCTTATAAATTAAAATGATAAATTCCTGCACCCCTGCAAGCTGATATAATTAAGGTTATGTGTCAAATTTTAGGGGCTGTCTTACTCCTTTTTAAAATACATAAAATATGGTAAAATATTCTAAGAAACATATCGTTTAAATTAGTATTTTTAGTTACCTCAACATCAAATAGTGTTGATCCATAGCCAGGCCATTCCTTTACCAAAGCCATGTACTTTGTCATACATAGATCAGGATTCATACCCTGAAATCTTTTCCATTTGTCAATAATATTAGTTCTGGCTGAAAGGACCTCTTCTTTCACCCACATTTCAAGCATCTGCTCCTCTTCCATTTTCTGTTTGCTAATAGAGCCACTTCTAAAGCTCCTTCTTAAAGTTCCTTCCAAGAAACTAGACCTCTTCCTCTCACAACGCTCTGATGTAATGGACACTTTGGTCGATTGCGTTATACGAGTCGTAAGTTTTTGCAGGGGGTAAAATTCCTCCATATCAGGCACGTTGGTGTGTAAACTGTAGTCTCCTTGAGTGTACTGTAATCTCAGAGCTGACAGGATTTGCAGAGTTTCTTCAGGTGCTGGGTAGTGCCCACGAATGACAGCTTCATGGGCCTGAGAATTAAAGGACTAGTCAGTTTTATCATTATGACTTTAAGTTAAAAACAAGGAACTGTATCTTACATCTGTTAAATCTATTAAATATATTCCACCCTGTAAATCAGTAGAACCTACAAATTCCTTTATGAGATGGAATCCAGTTTTAAAGCAATTGGAAATGTATGTAATCAGAATGATACTTTTTATTTTCTGCCAGACAGTAGGATAGTAATAAACTGATATTATGAAAATACTAATATAACATTTTAAATTTAATGATCTTCAAAAGCAGGTGATATATTTTAACGTTTCTGAAAAAAAATCATTACTTGCCTGAGTGTCATAAAAATATGTGAACCCTATTTATCAAAAATACTGGGACAACTAAACTAATTGAGGAGTTATCCATCATTTTAATATAAATATATAAGGATAGGTACACGGGCCAACTCATTTGTACCATTTCCCTTCACAAAAACTACAGATTGATAAACTAATTGGTTAAGGAGAACTTAAAGGATAATTAAAGTCTCAGAACAACAATGAATTAGAAGGCAGATTTCCTTGATATAAAAACAGTAACCAGTGTCTCACCTCACATTATAATATGGTTGTTGAGAAATATAACTTTCTCACATGAGGTTTTTGTCTTATTTCCCAGTGTTCAGGTATCGCACAGCGTGGTCACTGACCATTATGTTCTTTACACATGCTCAGTCCTAAGATACTGCAGAAACTTGTTACAGTTGGTAACACCCACTAGTAGCCTCTAGCCAATCATTTTACAGGACAGAATAGGCAAGGGAGCATGTGAAAGATCAGGGTGTGGCCAGTCACTGTATATACAGTTCCAGTTCTCCAAGTGTTAACATTTATTGCCCTTTACTGTATTGCTATTTTACAGTTTATTAGTGCTTTTAGAGGCTATATGTTTAGATTCCGGAGTGTAAAAAATTAGGTTTTAGTTCTTTGTGTATACAGTTTTGTTTAAGGATGGTTAAAATGTACCCGTGGAAGTTAGGTAGGATTAATAATTCCTACTTTCCAATATTGTTTTTGTGAGGAGCACCAGCACAAAGAAAACTGCTTCTGCCAGGCTTCCTACTGACTTCAGCTTTATCTTTATTACAGTTAAGTCCAGGACTAACCTGGCAGTTAAAAACTGTATGTGCTGTAGCTACTCAAGGAAACGATATTAGGAGGTAGGAAAATGTAATACTTCATCCCTGTCCCAGCTACCATTAATTTTTAAAAAGTTATTTTTTGTAGTATAGTTGTCCTATGGTGGTGCAGACAATATTTCAGTGCAATTTACTGCATTGCCTATTAAAGACTTTGATTTCAGTTACGCTAAAAACCTGGTGTTATTTTGACGAACTTTCCCAAAATATTCCACTGGGTGATCAAAGTAAGATTTAGATTTAAGATTCATTATAAAGTAAATGTGAATATAATATTTCTATAAATCATTTTAAAAAACGCTAATGATCTCATTTAATTAGAGGTGCAAAAATATCCCTGTGTTGTTAACCAATCAGATTACATATTTTACTGGTCTACTACAGTTAGAAAACATTTAATAACATCTGATTGGTTGATGCAGAATAATAGCCCTTATAACATATAAGTATTCTGTATAATGCATACTATTTTCATGCATAACCTTGATTTTTGAGAAACTTCTCACCTGTTCAAACATAAATACATATTCCACACTATCTTTTGGTACGTGTTCTGTGTCTAGGAAGCAGTAGAGCTTAAAATAGAATTTCCATGGTTTATCTCCTGCTTCTGAACTTACAGCAAGTCTGTAGACAGGATAAATTTAATGTTACTATTAGTGTATAATATTTATTGTTATGATTAAAACAAAAAGAAATCAAATAGTATTTTTAATTCTTTAAAAACCAAAAACATTTTAATGTGTCATTAAATGCTCCAAAAGTACTTGCCAAGTTTCTCCATTATACCCAAGTAAACAGCTGACAAGGAAACCACTCAGAGGTGAAGAGTGTTGGCACCATTTTCACATTGACATTTGTTTGGAAGGGCAAAGGGTCACCAACTTCCACAGCCTTTTTTATTAGTCGGCTGGATTGGACAATACACTGCACCACAACTGACCAGACTTAATCATGCTAGCACACTCCTGGATTGACCTCCAAATGATACTTTACTAGACAGTAGTATGTTTTCTTTATGTTTACTGTTACTAAATGTTGTGCCTGCTATATTTTATCACATAAATATTGTTTTATAACCAATTAGGATTGCCATCAGAATTTTCTGGACCCCATACTAGGTACATTTTTTGAGTACAACCCTCCCCCACCACCACCCTATACGCCTATATTATACGTGGCTGCCGGTCCGGCCCCTAATGCTAATGCTACTAATGCTGGAAGTAAAGCGCTACGGAAGATGTTAGTGCCATATACATCTACAATAATAATAATAAAAAGTTGCAGTAGAGGCAGAGGGAACCAAGGTGGGTAAGTTTATTTCTGGGAAGTTTTTAAAGATAAAACCTTAGCGTTTAGGATTGGGGTGTCCCCTACATTACAGCAAAATTTAGATTTTGGGGTGGAGATACCCTTTAATAATATCTAAGGATATCAGGGCAAAGATAGATTGTATCTCCTTCCTGTCTGAAGATGTTCACTGACTGAGGAAGGTAGAGGTTGATGCAGTGTAAAGAGTGTAAAAAAGATTTAATTTAACTTGCCACATCATTTGGTCAGAGTGGCAGATAAAATGGCAAAAAGAACTACAATAGTGGAATAGGGCAAAAGTACCTCCTGTAACCCCCCGGTGCTGGCCCTGCAATATCACAACATTCGTTAGACTTACTTTTCAAACTTGGCTAAAATATCAGCTACGATGGTTCTGCTTTCAATAGCTTTATCAGTGATTCCATTATATTCAAACAAGGCAAACATGTTTCTGCTATCTTCCATGGCCAGTCCTCGAATTAACTTTTCAACAACCTATAGACACAGAAAATCAGCTTTATGGAAATCCAGGCTTTGAGTAACAAAATAGAAGATATATTGGCATATTATGAAATGGTTTTTGCAAAAACATATATTCAATTTTTCAATAGGATCTATTAAAATGCATTTTATTAAATACCTAAGGTCCATATTTATTAAAGAATGCTATTTTTGCATTTTTTTTATGCCAGACTTCAGTTTAAAAATGTTTTTAAGGGCAAGGTCACACTGCGACTTGTGTTCCTGCAATTTTCATTTATATTAAAAAAAGCCTGAAAATCAAACCTCGGCCTATACTCGAGTCACTCGCAAACTCACCTCTCTGCCGGCTGCCACTCGCTCTGCATCTCCCGCTGATGTCACTACTTGGCGCCTCTCACTTTCCGGCGAGTAGTGAAGTCAGGCGTGGAGATGCGGAGCGAGCGGCAGCTGGCAGAGAGGTGAAGACTGAAGATTGAAAACTGCCCAGGTATGTGAACACTGAACTGGGGGTCCCTGGGGGGGGGACAGTATCCCATACAGTAGCCCCCAATACCTTTCCACTATAGATGTTTGGAAACTATAACTCCCAGTAACTAAAGCATGCAGGGAGTTGTAGTTTCCAAACATCTAGAGTGAAAAGGTATTGGGGGTTACTGTATGGGATTACTGTCCATTTAAAGGGCAACTAATGCCTCAAAACAATAAAGAATCAGGAGGATGGTAATATTGTTAAACATATTGCCATCTGATTCTGTATTGTTTTGAGGATTTAGTTGCCCTTTAAATGGACAGCAGAATTCCCATACAGTAGTCCCATACATTAATAGCCATACTGGATTTGGCTATTACTGTATGGGACTACTGTATGGAAATTCTGCTGTCCATTTAAAGGGCAACTAAAGCCTCAGAACAATACAGAATCAGAAGGCAGTAGTGGTCATAATTTCAACCCTCGGCTTATACTTGAGTCGGTCAGGTTTTCCTGATTTTTGAGGTAAAAATAGGTACCTCGGCTTATACTTGGGTATATAGGGTAATAGTTTTGCACAAAGATCTATTGAAGGCGAACACCACGCTCTGAGCAGGATTTTCAATCCAGTATATACATATATCTCTTATCAGAAATGAAATTGCACTGACCACGAAAGATGCACAGAGTTTAAAGACTTGTTTTTTCGAAATAGTTTACCTCTCCTGCTGTTGTGTGGGAATTAATAGTGATCTTGCATGCTCCACCTCCATGACAATATACTGTGGTTGTAACTTCTTGTCTGTTGATTAATGCTTCGATTTCAGCTCTAGATGCCACAAACTCTCTACATTTGGATTTCTTTAGTGAATCGTAAATAAACATTGCATATTTTTCCATTTCTGAACCTTGATATTGTTCACGTACCCTAAAGGGAAAGTATGTAAAATATGAATTGGAAGCGTTATTATAAAATATTTGCTAAAAATAAAAACAGCAAAAATGTTGGTAGTGGTGGTAGTAATAACATTAATAATTGGGCTAAAAAAAACCCCAGACTTTTAGCTTAAAGGACAATTATACTAATCTTTTCCCCACTCCACACCTGAATAGTAACCAGGGTAAGGACCTAAACCGCTAAATCCTCACCCCTGGATACTTTACTGATCATCTGGAATACTTAAATTAATTTCCCTTACCACTCCACCCCATAGCTATTATCAGTGACAGTCCATGATCTGGCCAATCCAGAGCTTATCTTCCTATTGGCTACATCGATGAACTTCAGAGACCAGCAGGAAGAGGACCAAAGCAGCGAGGGAAGATTTGTGTAATTATAACAGTTGATCGGTAAACTATCCGGGGATGAGCACTTAGCGTTCAGGTCCTCACCCTGGGTACTTGGTAAAAGGAAGAGCCAGAGGGTGGTAAGTATTTTTGCCCTATATAAACAGACTGTAATGATGCATTACTTACCATTTTATATAATTCCTAATCATAGCTGTACCAGTGTGAAATTAATAAAATCTTCTACTACAGAAATTCCTACAGGTAAATTACACATGGGTTGATATTTTGACCAGATATGACAAAAAAAGCCTGGACAAATATTTTGGATGATTGGGCCAAAATATTATTCATAATTTCTGACATGATTGATTGCTTTTAGGAAAAATCTGTTGGTTCAAGATATTGGTAATTTGTAAATTACAGGTAAAATATTGGCACGGGCACTTCTTAAAGGGCATGTCCACCCCATTTTCGGAATGTCCCGGCCCTCTGCTTGCATGAAAATGTAAGCAGGGGGCGGGACCGGTAGCTGCGTCTGTGATTGGCTGCCTCTCAGCTGCCGGCAGTGGAGAATGCTGAGGGATAGAGGTAAGGTAAGTAAAGTTCGGGGGAGTTCCTGTAAAATCTTTTATAGCGGTTGGGGCTGGGGGAAGGAAACCTACTATATGGCTAAGGGGAATTACGCTAGGGGAGATATTGCAAAATGGTAGGGGGCGGAATTGCAAAATGGGAGGGGGGAGGACTGAACTGCGCAGGACAAAATTCTCCCAGAGGAGAGACAGGAGGCAGAGTCCTATATAGACTCTGCAGTACTCCTGGTGGTCAGCTTTGGGCGGCGATTCCAGGAGAACCATTTGGAGCTGGGATGTAAGGTAAGAATTTTTATTCACTACACAGTGGGGCCATTAGTGGGGGAGATTATAGTTTTGGGGGTGGACATGCCCTTTAAGAAAAGAAGTTCAGAAAGGGTTTTTCACTGTAAGAATAGTAAAAAAAACAAGCTCAATATTATGACTTTAAGACCCTTATTTAAACACAGAAAAATAATTTAAAAAATCCTTTATTAGTAAGGGAGGCATATTCAATATAAATAATTGAAACATCACCAATTGCACCCCCCCCCCCCGATGGTACAGCCAGAGCAATTTCCCAGCAGTAAAACCTGTAAATCCCATACCTGTCTACACAATAATACTAATTAGTCCCAGTTGTCTGTGCACAGAGGTGTACACTAGGGATGTAGGTCAGTCCAAGGCAAAACAGGGTAGCCACCGTTGAGGGGGGTGCCCTCCAAACGTGTTTTGCCCTTATAGAGAGCTTTCCCAATGGCGCTATTAATTACGTGCATGGACTATTAATGACTGACAAGTATTACTGTGTACACTGTTACGGGATGAAACTTATATACAGGTCCTGATTGTTTTAACACACCTGGCCACAGACACAATTGCTGACAAGCCCTGCCCCACAAGGAAAAACTCCCCAATAACAGGGTCCATTAACAACCTTTAGCACACTAATAATGTCCACTCATATAAAAGAGAATATGCATCAGATTCTTACCGCTTCAAATGAAATTTCAGGTACTTTAGTATGCTTCGGCTTGGAGGGAAGGTGCAGCTTAAGCAAGTAAGTATCTGCCAATGATAAAGATTCCCAGTGCTCCCTGGATTAGGGGCTTTATTTGTCTGTTTGATGAGTTGACAATACAATTCATCTCTTAAAGGTCTCAGATCATGACCTGTCTGAAGAATTCCTTGAATTATAGGGACAGGATCAGACACTGACTCAAGTTGTTGTAAGGAATTAAAAATTTTAATGGCTTCATCCTGGAGAGTTGTATAGCCTTTGTCTTTTAGCACTATAAAGAGCAAAAACGTAATAATGATTGGTATTGTTTTTATTTTCTTACATTGCACTAAATATATTTTGCAGCGTTTTAGCTTAATCAGTTATAGTCAGGGGCGTAGCTAGATATCACTAGGGCCCCATAACAAGATTTAAGATGGGAACCCGTACATAAAAACAAGTTCAGTACAGTTCAACCCAACCTGGGTATGTCCATACTCTATACGAAAAAAAATTTACCTCATGTAGTTCAGCCCAAAAATCCTGTTTATATTTTACTTAAACCTGGGGGCATCTTTGAAAGGTTTAAAGTAAAACGAAAATGGGGTTTATGGGGTTGAACTAGGGGAGGTGGACAAGTCTTCAGGGGACCTGGACGGGCCCTCTTTAGCAAACAGAAACTGCTATGGTTGCTATAGTTATCCCTATGCCCCTGGTTACAGTCCAGAAATGTTTACAATCTAAGCACCCAATTACAGGAAGAGTAAACAAACTCCTTAATAAATGACTTGCCATGAAAGTTTCTTGTTAAAGGGCATGTCCGACCCTCTTACAATAATTTAGTATATGATAGAACACCCCCAAAACCCAGGATCTGTTTTACTTAGTTACCAAAGCTGCTCCTAGACTGAGAAAAGAGGCTTACTATCCCACGATCCAGCACTGTGGCTCACAGCTACTTCCTGGTAATGGCTGTCAGTCATGGCTGATGGCCATTTCCGAACGAGCCTCTGCTACTCTGCTACTGCTACTTAAAGGGCACCTGCAGCAGCAACATTGGCGTAGATTTAGCGTCGCTGGACCATAGTAAGCCTCTTTTCTCAGTCTAGGAGCAGCTTTAGTAACTGTAATAACCAGATCCTGGGTTTTGGGGGGTGTTCTATCACATACTAAACTATTGTAAGAGGGGTGGCCATGCCCTTTAAATTCATCTTAATCAATTACTGGAATAACCAACCCAATCAACACATAACAAGATTAATATTTTGGTTCCAATGGGTTGCTACTAGGATTAAAGCTCTGTGCTTTCAAAGTAAGAAAAAAATATTGTATTGTAAAAGTAATCTCAAATACCTTATTTTGACAAGTCTTCAGTCTTACCCCTGCACTTTGCTAAATCAGCTTCTGTTTCTGTATTATAATTTGCAATCAACTCCACACAGAGAAGCTTGCACAAACTGGCTAACGTGCAGCACAGGGTCAGCCTCCCTGCATATGCTTTGATGCAGAATATCGCCGAGGGAGCATGTTAGGGATGGTAGGTTTTGTTGCAGGAGCCAATGGAGTACACAGATGGACTAATACAGTGATGGCCAGTGGCTTAACTAGGAATCACTGGGCCACCCAGCAAAACTATGATGGGACCCCTATCCGTGCTTTATCCACAGGAATAGAGAGGCTATATCTGTCATACTAAAAATAGGAAGATGGGACCCCTTAGCTCCTGGGCCCCCCTGCGGTTGCTCCCGCTGCTTCCCTGTAGTTACACCCCTGGTGATGGCGAACCTTTAAGAGGACGACTGCCCAAACAGCAACCCAAAACCCCACTTTTTATTGCATAGTGCCAACATGATCATTTAAAGGGTATGTCCACCCCTAAACGAAAATTTAGTGTCAGCTAGGAAAACTGTAAACCTCAACCTTGCAAGGCATGATGCCTTAGCCAATCACAGGAGCAAACGCTGGTCGAGCCCCTCCTGCCTGACTCAGAAAAGGCACGGGAGTTACACAGAAGGTGTCGGAGGAACAAAGGCTGGTAAGTAGATTTGGGGGCATCTTTGGAAGAGGGTGGACATAACCTTTAACCTGAATACGGAGATTTTACTTTAGAAAAAATTACCTCAAATAGATACAGACCAATACAGTAGAAAGAATTGATTAAATATTACCACACAGGAGTTTGAGATCTAAAACAGTGACCGTTAACCCTACATTATTAGACAGGAGTTTGAGATCCAAAACAGGGACTCAAGCAGAGCTGAATGTTATAGCATGTGACCTCTCTTTGCTGCTGGTAACAAACTCTGGTGTGCATGAGTGCCCACAGAGAGGGCTCGGAGTGCCGCCTCTGGCATGCGTGCCATAGGTTTGACACCACCGGACTAATAGAATATTGGTAAACATTGCTGTTAAAGTAAGTTAAACAGAGCTGTAACAAACAAGACAACTTATTAGTTATGCAATACTTCCATTGTGTTATCTGGGTGCCAACATTTCAAAACAAATAGGTAGGACTAGCACTCCTTGTAGGTTATAAGTACTGGGTGCGTAGTGATTTTAATTGCTGCTGAAGAAGCAATATGTAAATGATATGATGAAGGGTTCACCGCACACCAGATTTAAACAGATTTTTTTTTTTTTTTGATTTAATAAAAAGAAATATTCTGCTTAAATCTGGTGTGCGGTGAACCTTTCATCATATCGGTACCAACATTTCGTCCAGACTAGACAAGTTTATACTTTCGGAATGCAGAGTTCCAGGTAGGGTTGCAGATCCTGTCTGTCATTGTTCAAAGATCTGCATACACACAGTCCCGAGTGTTATCCCTATAGTAGAATGCTCATGACTGTGTGTTTCCCTCAGCCGCGGAGGGAGTCTACTGCGGCCAAGGAAAATTTCCTCCCTTATCCAAACATGCTCTCGGCCGGCCCAAACGTTCGGCGGTGTGCATTCTTTCGGAAAAGCAATGGAGCCGACTGTATCGTAGATGGCATTGAAAACTGATTAGTATGGTTCAATTTGATAGCCATTAATGACAGTTGGCAGGGTTTGTTTTTCTTTTCTCTTATAATTTGTTTTTATAACTATTCTGCACAATGTGCACCAGATATGGAAGGTGTAGTATCCCTTCGATATCTAACCATTAAAAGGCTCACATATCATACAACATTAGAACACAGACCTCAATAGGAGAAACAAACAGATAGATCCTTCTTGTTTGCTCATAATATAATAGAAATAAGATGAGAACACTTTGGGCTTTATTTATTTGCTTTATTCCCAGAAGACCTAACAGTACTAGTATGTTTTTGCCATGAACCACAGCTATTCTATGGATTCTTAAAGGGAAAGTGCAAACAAACATACTTACAATTAAGATTAATATCCCCATATGGTAGTGGTAGCAAGGGAGAATGCAAAGGATGATGGGTATAGCGCAAGATTGGATTCCTCCTGTAAATCTGTTCCACCACTTCATTGTTTAAGCAATTTTCCTACGAAAATCCAACAATATTCAGTTAAAAATCAAGCATATACAATATGGAGAGAAAAAAATGAAAACACCTATAACATACAGGACTAAATCCATATTATCTGTATCATTCATAATTTGTGGATGTTTTTATGTACATGAAATTCAGGTCCTGTATACTATTAAACAAGTTAAGTTTCTAAATATTGCAAATGGCCTATTATAATAGCTGAATGGTTAGCATTTCCAGCATATCCCAGAATAATGGGAAACTACAAACTAGCATAGTGTGTATTTTATGTTTTGCATGTTTTGAAGCATCCATATATCATTATACTTTCCTTTCCCAACACACATGGAAGTAAATTAAATAATCCAAGCTGAAAATGTTCTCTTATCTATATTCCAGCCAACATTAGCTTTTAAATTAGCAATCACACATTCATTTTTGAGGGAAGCAGGCACTGCAGGTGTTCATACAGGTTTGCCTCCAGATGTTAGAAAACTACAACTTTTTTTTCCTTCAAACATCTGGAGGCAAACCATTTGAGAATCGCTACCATACAACATTCCCACAAAGTTCTGGACATCCACCCGACCCAATCACTTTACGGCCTTTACAAGAGTGACACAGCTCGTAAAACATTATCTGGCTGGGGAACATTGCGAGAAAATCATCAGGTAAGAACCAATGGGGCATTAGACATAACAGCCAATTCGACTTTCGTCTTATTGGACATCAATTAGTGATTGGCAATTCTACTGTTTTTCATCTACTGTACATCTGCAGTCTGTTTCATATTGGAATTGTGATTTAAAGGAATAGTTCACTGCAATAGTGAACTATTCCTTTTCTACATTGATTGAAGCCTGGGAGGTTAAGGAGCTATCCCTTACCTCCTGTTCTTCAATCAATGTTTAGATAGCCAGGAACGAACTTCTGAAAATCTTACCTTTCACGCGATCCAGCGGGGCCGCTCTGACAGTTCCCGACTGCTTCCTGCTTCTGTTATGCTATAACGCGCATGCCAAATAATGCACATTATAGTGTAACAGAAGCAGGAAGCAGTCGGGAATTTCAGAGCGGCCCCACTGGATCGTGTGAAAAGTAAGATTTTCTGAAGTTCGTTCCTGGCTATCTAAACATTGATTGAAGAACGGGAGGTAAGGGATAGCTCCTTAACCTCCCGGGCTTCAATCAATGTAGAAAAGGGATAGTTCACTATTGCAGTGAACTATTCCTTTAATTAATTTTTAGAAGTATTTTACATTATTTGACAAAACTTTAAAATACTAAAATGATTATATAACTCACCTTAATGTCCTGAATCAGTTGCTGTGTAGGGGTATCTATTGGGGCTTTCGTATCAATTACATTCTGTATGGCGCTAGACCACCGAGTTGCTTCATTCAGCAGTTTTGTATGCAAGCGATAGCAATGTTTACGTCCAAACACTGTCACATTCCAATAACCTTAGAGTCACAGAGTAATTAGAAGAACTGGTAGACATCACACAGTAACATTTCATTCATTTAAAAATCACAATTACAAAATAGATTGCAGGGTCCCCTTATTATGAAGTTTAATTAAGGACAAATTATGAGCAAAGCATAATGAGCACTGTCATCCTCTTCAGTGTCTCCCTGTGTAATAGGGCTCCCTACAATTATACTGTTGTCTACTATTCTCTGTAAACCCCAAAATACAGACAGTTCAAGCAACTATATTGGTAAAGTCTATGGCTGCCTTAAGAGTAAATAAATAAAAGCTGTAAAATAAACAGGGCTCTTTTTGGGAGGATAAATGTTTTTTTCTTATATTGAAACGGGGAAAACATCTTTCCAGCCCAAAACTTAAAAAATATCATCTTATGTGTACATAGCCTTAGGGGAATATTTATAAAGGTTTGCTAAATTTTTCACCATTGTTATCGCTGCTTTTTCGCAATTTATAAAGTGGTGATAACCAGTGGCGAAAAGTTGTTACAACTGCTTGATCATATTTATAAAATGGTGAAAAGTGTTTTATTGCATTCAGTCCGCATAAGTGGACATTTATTTAGCCCGCCAATGGGCCCATGGTAGGTGTCAATACACTGTGGAGTGTTTCTCAATATTAATAAGTATCCAGGGGGGTGTTAGACTATTTTCTAGCATTTACTGCAATATGATGTGATTTCCGATTTTCCTAAGATTGCTTTTTTAAGGTTACGACTTTCTTTAGTTGCCAATAAAGTCAAATGTGAGATATTTATATAGGGGAATTATTTTCTCTTTTTTTTCCCCCCTGGACAGACTTCACCACAATTTTTTAAAACATTCTACTTTTATTTTTAGTCATAGTTATTAAAAAGGCAAATTTTCAGTGAAGGTGAAAATTATGTGGCAAAAAGTTAAAGGGCATGTCCACCCTTATACAACACTTTTGACATCTAATAGTATGCCTTCCCCCAGCCCCAACCGCTATAAAATAATTTTAAGAAAGTGCCGAGATCTTTACTTACCTTCCCTCTCTCCTCTGATGCTCGGCCCGGCCTTCTGCTTGCAAGACACTGCAAGCAGGGGGTGGGACTGGCAGCCACGTTCGTGATTGGCTGAGAGGCAGCCAATCACAGACGCGGCTGCCGGCTTCTCAGAATGCCGGGGGAGAGAGGGAAGGTAAGTAGAGTTCGGGGGACTTTCTTAAAATTATTTTTTTAGCGGTTGGGGCTGGAGGAACATATACTATTAAATGGACAAAGGGTTTTATGGTAGGGGAGGGATTGCAAAACGGGAGGGAGAGGGAGAAGGGCTGCAGTACGCATGCCAAACTTCTCCCGGAGGCGAGACAGGAGGCAGAGTCCTATATGGACTCTGCTATCCTCCTGGTGGGCAGTTTTTGGGACTTTGGGGGAGGGACTACAGGAGAACCATATGGAGCTGGGATGTGAGGTAAGGATTTTATTACACTACATGGTGGGGCCATTAGTGGGGGGGATTATAGTTTTGGGGGTGGACATGACCTTTAAGTTCAGTGCATATTATGGTAAATAGGTAACACTTATATAATTACATATATGGTAATAAGTGGCTTCTTAAAGTAGTGTCAAATTGGTTAATACACACTGAACACCTTTCTTTGTTTTTTAAAAATTGCCTTTTTTCAGCAAAAGATATGATAAATAGTGTAAAAGTCACCCAGGCAAATTTTCTCTTTTTTATTAATAGGACATTTTTTAGTATTGCTTATTTTCAGCAAACTGCAGCTAATTATCAAACCAGTTACATTAATATGGGAACATACTATAGTGCTGTGTAAGAAATAGTCATGTTAATGGAACATTCCAGTAAGCAAAATAACCCATTTCTGGGCCATTTCCCATTTATGCCATCTCAGACAAAAATCTATATTTTGGCATTTTATAAATACTGCTTTGATTTTCGTTTAATGCAATGAAAAGTGCCGTAACCGTGTTTGGTGAAAATTCTGGTAAAACTGCAAAAAAATGCAACAAAAGGTAGAAGCACCACTTTTAATTGCATTAAATGAAAATTAAATACTTATTGAAAGTATTTGTAAAGTGCCAAAAGAAGGAGAAATTCCACTTATTTATAAATAGCTTTAAAGGAGAAATTCCACTTATTTATAAATAGCTTTAAATAAACAATGTCAAAAATAGCTCTGAAATTTCACCTTCTTTGCTTTATAAATATGCCTCTAAATTCAACATTAACAAGACCCCCCTTTTAATGTTAGCAAATTTTTGCTTTCAGTCCTGGTCTTGTAACGGTCGACGATAGAGAGCAATTTATCTTTTCGCTGCAATACCAGACTTAACGCAACGAATAAAATGAATTTATCAGTGCACATTGCGGATACTACCGCCACACATTGCCACAGTGATACCAAGCGGTTTTATAAATACAGCGAAAATTAATTTTACATCTCATTCTATTCATAACTATTGAAATTCATAAATGAGAATCCATTTAGAAACTCACGTTCAGAAAAAAATATAATTGGCATTGCTATAAAATACCTGTTTCCTTAAAGAGCTTTTCTTCAGGCTGCACTACTGAGCAGAGGCTGTTAAGCACCAGGGTTCCCAGTTTTATTGCACTTTTCTCAGAGCTCTTATAATAATCAAGAGAGTTGTGTGTCAGGACAAACCAACGTTTCTTCAGCTTCAGGGAGGACATCTTGGGGCTATTTTTCACTTCCTTGTGTAACCAACCTTTAAAATAAACATAAAAAGACACTAAATGACTGCCTTTTTTGGCAATATAATATGTGTCATTAATTTGGAGAAAATGTTTAATCGTAGTTATTTCAAATTTAATTGATCCTTCTTTAACCACTCTTTATAATACTTAATGATGCCTTTATGTAAAACAAAACAGTAAAAGAAGGACTTGGGACTGCTTTGCAGCACGCAAGAGGAGTGTGTGTGTCCAGAACCTGACCAATGGGAAGATGCACTCTGCAAGAAGCACATATTCCCATTGGCAAGGTCTCAGACAAAGCTAGACCAGACTGATGAGTGTAACTTCTAAAGCTACACACAGTCCAGATTTCTGAAAGATGACAGACAGGATCTGCAAGATCCTGTCTGCCATCTTTCAAAGATCTGCATACACACAGTCCCGAGCATTCTCCCTTTGAACTTCATAGGGAGAACGCTCGGGACTGTGTGTTTCCATTGGCCGCGCTAGACTGCTCTATAGGGAGTCTAGTGCGGCCGATGGAAATTTTCGGCCTTTCCCGAACGAGCGTTCGGCCGTTGTGCGCTCATTCAGGAAACGAACGTACACACATAACGATAAAGCCCCGATACCTTCGGATCCAATGCTATCGGGGCTTTATCGTTACTGTGTGTACCCAGCTTAAGGAAGATTTTCAGCTATTATTTTTTCTGAACTGAATAACATGCAATGCAGTGCTTACCTCGTACAATGAATTCTTGCCCTTCCACCCTCGTGTCTCCCTTTGATCGTTGTAGCAATGTTATCCAGTGGTGCATCTCCTCCGGGGTATCAGCATTACAATGAAGGACACGGTTTGCAGTAATGATAACAAATGAATTTGGTCTGTAGGTAAAAAGGAGATGGAAAAAGCTGTTGTCAAGTAAACATAAATGATGTTTGGCAAACAAACTCAGGTTTTTTTCATTAGGTGCCTATGTTGGGCATTGGAACTTGTTGATAGCACACTTCATATAAGTGGAAAAATTCACACGTGGTATTATTTACTGTAAAGTTGCACTGTGTGGAAAAGAACATAATGTGGTGTAAAGATAGGTGTTAACTTACAGTTGCTTACTCATCTGCATGAAATAATTTAGTCGTTTAAGTGGCAGCAACAGGGCAATTGTTGCTCCCAACACAAATTGACCTTGTATGGCCTTGGGAAGTCTCTTGAGTATAATTAGTAACTATACTTATAAATAAGTAACAGAGTCATTATTTATATGGTTTCCTCTAGTTTGGTAGCTTCCATTTTTCTTAAATGTAAAAGCTCTGCCTCTGTATTCCAAACTAAAATTTCAAATTCACTGAAAGCTTCTTTTAAAGGATTTCTAAAACATTTAAAGTGAATACATCTTGGATATAAAATAATACCTTTTAAATTTATAAAAAACTAAAATAATTGATTGTTTTAATTAGCCAATAAAAGGTATTATTTTATATCCAAGATGTCTTCACTTTCATCAATGGCTAACACAGTTCAATTCTCTTCAACTAAAACATTTAAAGGCAGTAAGCTTAACAAAAAATTAGTCTAGACATGACAGCCTAAATACATATAGCTTTAACTACCAGGTTTAGGTCACGATGGCCCAAACGAACATAACATTTTACATAGCACGTGCCAGCTTAAGTTCAACAGGCTGATTGCCAACTAATAAGGAGCTGAAACATTTTAAAATACTTGTTTACTGTTATGGTTGTTAACTTTTCGTTTTCGGCAAAATCGGAATTACCGAGATTTATGAAACGACAAAACCTAGCGGCAAAACCTGGTGGCAGAATGTTAATAATGCCGCAATAAGTTTTCCACAAATCGCGGCCATCGCATCAGTTGCCGCTCGCTTCTATTTATAATTTTTGAAGAAATAAGAGAGATAGGGCACTCTGCTCTATGTTTGTATCTCCTGTGGAGTAGAGATGCACAGAAAACCTATAACTATATAGATATAAACATATACTAGAGATACAAAAAAGGAAAATATAGGCTGCAACACTCTATATCTGGTGTCAAAACTAAAAGTCCTTTATAACAGAAGGGATATATCTAAAATCAATTAAAAACACATATACAGGGCTCTCATTTCATACTATCAAAATTAGAGTTATATGTTTTGTGTTCTATATTCAAATCTAAAATGTAACTCTGTTAATACTGAATTTTGTCCCCTTATAGTCTTCCCTTCAAATAAGGGACTATATATACCATATGGGTCTATCAGAAATACTATAGCTGCTGATCTGCATGAACATTTGCCTTTATGAAGTAATACTGATGTTGACAGCTTAAGTTGTTCCCTAGGTACACCCATATGGAGATGAATGCTATTTAATGATCAAATGATCTAAACAAGTATTGCACTTTATAAATTGTATATATCTGAATGTCTTTTGATACTCTGTATACAACTGGTGAATCACCTTGTTGAACTGTATGCACATAAACATTGACTTCCGGCTCAGGAGGGATTGACAAAGGATCTAACGGACAAAAATTCCCCACTTCCGTATGTAATGCACATGCGCGAGCACGCCGAATGAGATCGCATATCGCGAGCATGTGGAGTGACGTCACTCCAGCCGCGCGAAACTTGGTGTTTGCGGCCTAAATAAATAGACGGTCGAATGGGGGACAGAGCAGCATGGCTGAGAAAGCTCCGATACCCGAATAGGAGGAGCGAAACGCGTCCCACCTGCTTTGCTTTCATACAGGGCCTCACATACCTAAACACCACATGGATGACTGACTGACGAGACAGGAGACTGGTAGCTATATGGCACTTTATCATTAGCTATAAAAAGCTCTTATATATGTATGTCTCAATATGTGATAACTCTAATTTTGATAGTATGAAATGAGAGCCCTGTATATGTGTTTTTAATTGATTTTAAATATATCCCTTCTGTAATAAAGGACTTCTAGTTTTGACACCAGATATAGAGTGTTGCAGCCTATATTTTCCTTTTTTGTATCTCTAGTATATGTTCGCTTCTATTTATAAAGCAGCTGTAACTGCATTCTCGCGTTAAGTTTGGCTTAAAGGCTGAGAGGAGCTGCTGGGAAGCAGCCCCTCCCAGCCCCCTGCCCCGTATGATGGTGCACAGGGAGGGGTGCTGAGAAGTGCCTTTTGGGGCTTAGGGGGTCCCACAAATTGAACCAGGATCCCCCTTCCTGACACTTATAAATGCCTTTGCGGCGCTTGGAAGGACCCTTGCAGCCCTGACAAGAACCCTTTAGGTAATCCAATATATGAAAAGGTGGGGAGACGCACTCTTAGTGGATATAAACTGCTTTTATTGTGACAAGCTGTGCACCGCTTTAAATTTTAAGATGCCGTTATTGGGAGAAAGTGGCCAATAATAAATAACCAGATATCATTAAAGGGACACTATACTGAAAAAATTACTTTGCCTCATCTTATAATTGAATACATGTAAGTAGCACTGCATGTCTTCAAACCAGCACACATAAAAGCAGTCTATATCCACTAAGAGTGCGTCTCCCCACCTTTTCATATATTGGATTATCCCTATACTGTGTGTGGTTTGCAGTTTGGAGAGTTAAAGCACCTTAGCAGGTTTCGATCTAAAGGAGTGCGAAGGGAAAAATACTTTGGATATAAAAGAACCCTTTGGGGCTTATGGCGTCCCATCCCCAGCACTAATAAGTGCCTTTGCGGCCCTTGGAAGGTCCCTTGTGGCCTTGACAAGGACCCTTTGGGTCTTAGGTAGTCCCGTAGCTCGAACTGGGACCCTCCTTCCCCGGCCCTTGCGGCACTAAGAAGTGCCCTTGCGGCCCTGACAAGGGCCCTTTGGGGCTTAAGGGGTCCCATAGCTCGTACTGGGACCCCCCTCCCTGGCACTTACAAGTGCCCTTGTGGCACTGACAAGTTCCTTTGTTGGGGGTCCTGCAGCTCTTAGAAGAGCCCCTGGGCATGTCTTCATTGTTGTCAGGCGGTGACACCAACTCCACTGATGTCACCAATACTAGACCGTGTCACTGTGGCTGCCAGAAATAGGATTGGTTACTGTATAATCATATGATCGCAAAGATTGAAATATTGACCAATCAGAATTGGATTAGGTCCTTCAGCAAACCTATATAAAGAGGTGCAAACCCTGCGGAGCTCAGAAGTCATCGCAGTTAATGGCAGAAGAAACAAGAGGTCGGCAATATTGGCTCCGTTGATGTTGCCAGTGGCAGTCGTGTCACTAGTGGCTGCAGTGACACGGCCTGGTATTGGCGACATCATCGAAGTTGGTGTCGCCGGCTGAGAAGAAAGAAGACCTCGGATCAAGACTCCGTCAACATCAGCTACGTTGATGTCGCTAGCGCCAGACGTGTCACTGGTGGCCGCAGTGACACCACCCATTATTGGCGACATCAGCAGTGTTGGTATCACCGGATGGAAGAAAGAAGACACACCCAAGGGCTCTTCCAGCGCTGGTGATATCGAGCTGCAGGTTTCGAGCTGCAGTACCCCCAACAAAGGCACTTGTCAGTGCCACAAGGGCACTTGTAAGTGCCAGGGAGGGGGGTCCCGGTACAAGCTGCGGGACCCCTTAAGTCCAAAAGGGTCCTTGCCAGGGCCGCAAAGACACTTATAAGTGCCGGAGAAGGGGGGGCCCTGTTCGAGCTGTGGGACCCCCTAAGCCCCAAAAGGTACTTCTCAGTGCTCCCCCATGTGGGGAAGGGCTATCAGGGCTTCAAGGGCACTTCTAAGTGCTGCAAAGGCCCTTCCAAGGGCCGGGGAAGGGGGGTCCCAGTTTGAGCTGCGGGACCCCCTAAGCCCCAAAGGGTCCTTGCTAGGGCCGCAAAGGCACTTATAAGTGCAGGGAAAGGGGGGTCCCGTTTCGAGCTGTGGGACCCCCTAAGCCCCAAAAGGCACTTCTCAGTGCTCCCCCAGGTGGGAAGGGGCTGTGTGTCGGGTGGTCTCCGCCTCTGGCGGCGGATGCGACCACCCACGGCACAATCCCTTCCCAGCAGCCCCTCCCAGCCCCGTCCTGTATGTCTGGATTTGAATTGTCTTTGTCACAATACTGTACATTATCGCTGCGAAGACAGTTCAAATTACTGTCGCACATCGCTGTGGTGTTTCTATTCGCCACGATAATGATCGCCTTTATAAATATGGCGATAATAACGATTTTTCCGCACCGATGTGCGGCGGTAATTTAAGTTTGAAAATAACAGACTTTTATAAATATGCCCCATAGTGTCCTTTGTAAATGCAGTCTTACCTATCTGGGTTATCAGAGGCACACACAGAATCAATCATACCAACATCCAATGTTCCCTGTGAAAGAAAAATAAATCCAATAAGAAGAATGCTCATCTGAAAGGCATTTTACATTCTGGCTGTACTAGTACAAAAGTAAAAATGATATGCAGTGGCACTGTGAAAGATTACAATGGGGTCTTTTTGGGGTGGCTAATAGTGGGCCAAAGCTCTAGGGAGACTGCCACAGAATATCACATTCTAATAACTGGCATTTTGCTTTTTTCAAAAAAACACTGTAATAAAGTTTAAAAAACAGTTAAAATTGAAATTACTTTGGGGAGAAAGGTAGGATTGGTAATTTTTACTTCTCAATATAATTTCTGTGAGGAGCGCTATTTTAATTCAAGAAAGCCCTATACACTAATTTGGCACCCTTAATGAAATTATATTGGGAGGTAGGAATAATCAATCCTACCTTCCTGTCCCAGGTACATTTCAGTTTTAAAAAGAACATTTTTTTAGTGTAGTTGTAAAATTCCAGTTTTTGGATATTTGCCTGAACTCAACCCTTAATATGTAACATTAATGACTTCACATCTTCATTACACTGTAGCAATTAATTGATTGGTAATTTGATAAGGGGTGGGAAATCCAACACTTATCCAATAATCTTTGAACTAAAACTTCGCACATATGTCCGACACATGGACCGACAAACAACCCCCGGCTGTTTCAGCCAATAGTCGCATGTGTGTATGAGCTAAAACTTCGCACATATGTCCGACACACGGACCGACAAACAACCCCCGGCTGTTTCAGCCAATAGTCGCATGTGTGTATGCGTTTGGTCGGACACCATTCATTGATCCACCATGGCGAATCAACAAACGATTCCCGAATGAACGCATACACACATTGGCCAAAATGACCGTTCGTCGCACGCGTGGACACGCTTGGGGGTTGTTCGTCGGCCTGCACATCGAATGTGTGTACAAGGCTTAAGAAGTAAAATTGTAGAATTTAGACCCTGCAGGAAAATTTAGGAAGTTAAAGGCACCGTTCACACCATTTTACTGAAAGGAACTGGAAATAAAGGTTTACACCTACCACAGCATTTTGTGGATTTGCTTGTTCATCGTGCATCTCAAGGATCTCCTGCTCTGTGGATGAGTGAACCTGACTCATTACACTGAACCACTGACTGCAAGGGGGAAAGTGAGAAAAAAAGAAGAGACTTTAGTTTCTTGCATGGTAATTACTCAACTCCCCATAATAAGACTGGTTTTGGCAAGATCCCTCTGGTTCAGTGTACAGAACATCCTACACTTTCATTAAAACACACACACACACCTTTTCACGTTTTACTATTAGTAGAAGGTAGTTTACAAGAATTTGCTTAATTCTGCTACAGGCTTTCTACTAAATCAATATACCAATAACTTATCATTTACAATGCATGTCCTCTAATGGTTACTGTATTTTAATGAGGCATTTTTATTATAAAGAAACCTTGCTGGTTATAAACCCACAAGCTATGGATACCTTGTTGGTTTATAACCATCAAAATAACAACTGGCTAATTGCAATTTCAGCTACCATAGCCAATCACTATCCTTGTATCTCATCTACCAACACACTTATAGTTCTTAGCAGTCAATGTTACAATAGTTAAAATTGTGTCTTTGCATATTTCATAACCATAATTATTTCCCGGACTGAGTATTTTCTGTTTACATCCCATGCAATAGATCATTTGGCCTGTGCACCTACATCATTTTGCAATGTGATGTGGACGTGCAATGAATATTTATAGGAGTCTTGAATATGTTTACTAAAAACACACTTCTTCACCACTGTTTTGGAAAAAATGGTAATGAGCCTGTAGAGCACAAATGTCTGTGTTGACTTCTATTTAACATTCATATAGAAAGCAATATCCAAACAAATCAACCAATTTAGAGGAAATGAACTAGGTTATTGGCTTCAGTTCTTCTTTAATTTGTCACAATATCTAGCACAAAAAGCTTAATTTAAAGGGCATGTTCATCCATCAAATAAAAAATTATAATAAAATCATCCCCAAAACCATAGTTAGAAAGCTGACAAATATCTGCCTTCTCTTCAATCTATTTTACAAGCTCACACATGCTCAGAGGAGGCAGCTAGGAGAATAGCCTTCAGACATTGGCTGTGATGTTAACGGTTACATCCATGACTGACAGCTGCTAACTGGAAGAATCAGGAAGCAGAAAGAGAGGTTACAGAAAATCAGGCAGCATTTTGGATTAGACTTACATCTCACAGCTTTCCAACTATTGCAGTTTTGGGGTGTGGGGGTGATTAACCGATATACAATTTTTATAAATCTATGAAGGCTATATCAGGATGGTGAACTAACCATCTGACAATAACTATTGGTAGAATAGGAGGAGCAACTCCACAAATGGAATTTACTGTTAAAATCCAGATGTCTCTAATTGTTTGTAAAAGATCAGACTGTCTGGCCATATTTGCAAAATACAATGGCAAAAATACACATACTGGTTATTTCCCCAGTGTAACACCAACACTTCCCCAGAAACACCCATTCATCAGACACCATGTGGCAAAGTACTGTACAATAATGTCTATACCTATATTTCTGTTCAGGTCATTAAACTCCAATGCAGTCAGTTTATAACCATGTTCCTGCTTTTAAGTGCCTTTAAGTGACCAGCATTTTAAAATGTTTGCTGATATATCACTAGCATGCAGCGTCCAAAGGGAAATTTTAAAAGTCAGACCAACTAAATAAACAGTTCTCATGGTAGGAGATCAATGAATTTTTTCATCATACTCCAACAGTTTCTGAAACCTGGGAAATAGTGAAGTAGCTTGGCACCAGCATCCACAGGAAGGAAAAAGGTTGATGACCCAAAAATCCTAGTAGGAATTCCAGCTTAAGCTAGGCCTAAAGTATTAAATTAAAGGTGGGGGTATTGTTGTACACCTAAAGACCTCATGAAACCACAAGTCCACAATCTACTTATCTCCTTACCTTGCATCTTCAGGAGACTCGGCAATTAAGTGATACGTCCGACTATCCATTACTATATCAATTCCATTTTCTTTTCCAGTGTTATCAACAATCTCCCTGTAAGAACAAAATAACAGCATTAAGTTCAACAACTCACTGGGCAAGATTTATACTGAGGGCGTCCTACATAGGGGCCTGGACAGGGCAGAGATAAAGCCAATCAATTTGTTACATAGACTTTTTTGTAATAAATCAGTGCTGCTACAATTTAATATAAATGATGTGAGCAGATTCTGTAAAAAATATTCACATATAATTAGATGAAATGCACCTAGAATGAAAGAGCATGTCCACTCCAAAAAAAACTTTAAACGTGTTTTTCTCGTATATTACTCCACTTCCTGGTCACGGCTGTTGTTTTGTGAGAAACAAGCTTGAAACAGGAGCAGGGGGTGGGTCAGGTAAGAAAGGTTAGGAGTTTTCTTCGAGGTTACAAATAACGTGAAAATGGGGTTTGGGGTGTTTATATAAAATTTAGAAAAAAGTTTTTTTTTTGAGTGAACTTGCCTTTAAATGTTTGTACACAGACATCATCATCGACAGACAACAACTCCCAATTGCACTCATGTGGCCAGTAACCATCAAACATCAGGATTTACAAGACAACATTGGATCCTGGGAACACTGCATTCTGTATTACTGCTTTACTGCACCTAATGAAAGACCAGTAAGGTCTGAAACATGTTGTGCCACATCTCCAATAAATAATCACTGAAGCACTGAAAATTTGGTTCCTGTGTGACGCTACTTCTTATACACTGGGAACACTTGCCACAAATGTTATCATCTACACACATCACACTATTTTCATACTGGAGTGCTAGAGGCCTAGAAATATCAGACCATGGGCTAAATGGAAACCATCAGTCTAACCAGGCAACCTCTTATTTTCTTCTTCCTTTCTCAGTCTTTTTTTTGTTTCTCCTAGTGCCCTAGCAGTGGCATAACTAGGAATCACTGGGACCCCAGCAAAACTATGATAGGGCCCCTATCCCTGCTCCATCTTGTTTTATGTTTATATGGGAGAAAGCTACATCTGTCATGGGAAAAATAAGAAGATAGTGCTACTCTGGCTCCCAATCCCTCCCAGTGGTTGCAGGGTCTGCCCCCCTGGTAGTTACACACCAGTGCACTAGTGGATTACTATTGACACAGTACCATGGTCACAAGTATGTGAGCCAGGCTATAGATATATAACTGAAATGTTGCTAGAAATTCTGGTTAACTAATAAGTAGATTTGAGCTAGCACATATGTTACTTTAAAATTACTTTCTATAATTACACTTACTTATATGGCAATATTTAAACCGAAACATAGCTTTATACTTTTATGCTTTAGTTCTTTAATTGAACGGCATGTCCAACCCAAAATCTACTTTTTTACAGACATGGTTAGGACCCTCCTGAAAGGATTTATATACCTCAATCTCTTCCCAACTCTTTTAGTGCTGCAGCCTCTGGGTGTCAGCCGCCAGTCAAAGCCAATGATTGATGTCTGATACCAAAGCTGCTTTCACTGTTGCTGTGCACGTTGCAGCAGCAGATGAGACGTGAACCAGCCAGCAAGGGATGAGAAAGTCCTTTCAGGAGCATCTTAAGAAAAGGTAAGTATAATAAAAATGGGTTTTGGGAGGTGGGTGATTAACATATCTGTAAAAGATAGATTTTGGATTGGACATACCCTTTATTTAACTAGTAATACTTGTAATACTTTCAAACTACATAGTGTATAAAATGCTATTTGGTAATGAAATATTACAGATATTTGTTTTATTTTAAGATACATACTTGGCTTTACGAACTTCTATTGTTCCTTTCAATTTCTCTTCACTGTCACTGTCAAAGTACATCAGTTTGGACTGGCGAAGAACAAACCAGCGTTTCTTCCAATTCCTTCTTGAGAGCGTGGATGATCCACCCCCCTTTTTATGTAGCCATCCTTGCTTCAAAGCTTCCTGCTTAGACCTGAACCAAAGGAATGTTTCATCCTTTAAAACACACCATCTCTTCTTCCATGAGTTCATCATTCCACCTGCAAAGTGCCATCATCAAGAGAATTAAGACATTTCTTACCAGAAAGTCACAATAACAGAAACAAACTAAAAATATCTGTATTTTAATTGGTATATTACTTGATAAGGGTGTAAACAACATAGGATATGAAATGTCCCTGAACCATTATCTATTTTTTTTTTGAGGGGTGTGTGTGTGTGTAACTAAATTATTTAAGTGATTGACTATTCCAACTGCTATATAAATTGTTGGACAGTTCAACTTCTCCAATTATTTGCCCCTGAAACATTACTGTATGACATTAAAACTGAAACAGTACATGACCTACCTTTCATATACAAATAGCTGTGAAAATAGGGCATACTGACACAGCTATAAACAGAATCTCTTCTGTAGGAAAGTTCATCATCTGTGTCAAACCTGGAATCAAAATCTTCTTCACTGTCTTCAAACTGCATACAGAATCAGGGTAATCAGTTAGAAAATGTTGCCATTCTATAGACATATTGAGGCTGGTTTATAAAGGTGCCCATACCCAGACCAATCCGTGACAATCAATCAATATTTACAGAACCGCCTTTCCTTGACCAACATACAATTGCAAAATGAATGGGGCCAGGCTGGACCTTGCAATTGTATGTCGGTTGCACAGAAGAGAAAAGTCGATTCTGGAAATATTGATTGAATGACGCAGATCGGTTGGTACTTATGTATGGGCACCTTTACGGCGTATTGAGAATTCAGGTTCACAGGAAATTAATAATAGTGCTATTAATAATAGTGCAATAATGACATTTGAAAGACCAAGTTGAAGGCCCTTTGCCACTGAAGCATTGTTAAATATCTAAATACAGCACAAGTGAATTGTTAAGGGCTCATTCCAGCATTAATACTATACACTGTAAAGATAAATTTAGTGATGTACATATTTTAAACAGTTTCAGGTGTATGAAATAACAGTAAAATTTTTATTTGACTGTACTTGACATAAATTGAGTCCTGCAGTATGTTTGCCAGTACAGAAAGAAAGTGTGCAGAAAATGCATTTAGAGGAATACATATAAACTTCTCCACTGTATCCACACATAGCCAATTAGCATGCACTATACTTGGTAAGTGTTTGCAAATATATACTAAATAAACTTACAGAAGATTGGGCTCCCTCTGAGCTAAATCGGTATGCTGATGATCCATTGTAGATTCCTATAGAGCTGTGGTAATCAGGGGACCACTGACTGCTTACTGAGTTAGAAAATGTAACACTGCTCCCTGAGGTTATGGCACCATCTTCATAATCATCATGATCATAGTCATAGTCTCCATTTGGAATTATAAGGCTTCCAGGATTCTGTGCTCCACTTGGTACAGTTTCTGGCACACAATATGTAGACTCTCCACCAGTTGATTTTTTTATGCTTATTTGCTCTTGCCCTGTAGAACCCATTACATTACTGGCGTCAACTTGGGGTGCAGGCCCCACTGTATAATTCATGTAAGGATCCTCTTCTGAAGAGTCATCACTGGTTCTAATGCCACTAGTTCTCTGGTCTGAATGCCCATGTTCACTTGGATTAGGGGAGTCCTTAAAAGCTTCATCATCTGCATCAAAGCCTTCATCTACTTCTTCTTCAGGGTAAGGCTGACTAAAGTTGAAACATGGTTTTTTAGTGCTAGAGATCCCAGGTATATTAGCAAGTTCTTCCGGAAACACATCGCTCACAGAGAGAGACATCTCAATATTCTTTACACATTCATCAATCTCATCAAAATTTAAGGACTCAAGAAACTCTTGAGCAGCTCTACAGGCCTCCTCTTCTAGTCGTTTTAACTCATCATCTCGAAGCTGCTGTAGCCTTTGCAAAGAGGCTTCTGTAAGTGACAGTTCCTGTTTTTCCTTTATGCGCTGCAGGTCATCAATTTCTTTCTCCAAACGAAGGATTTCTTCAACTTGCTTGTTTTCCCGTTGTTTTTCTCGCTCATGTCTCAAAGCAGTCTCTGTTTGGGCTTCCAGCATGGCAGCAAGTTCCTGCTGTTTCCTTGCTTCTTCTGCCTAAATATATGCAAATGAACAAAATAGTCACATTTAATAGTAAATTAAAACATTTTTCTGATATATTATTTGGTTAAAATATATGGCTTTACCATTTTTAAAAATTGAACCTCTTTAAAGGGTATCTCTACCCTGAAAAATGTTTATTGCTGTAATGTAGGGTACCCTAGCCCAATCCCAACCTCTATGTTAGTTTAATTAAAAAAGCTGCAGAAAGCATCTTACATGCCTTTCATTCCCTCGGCGCTCTGATCTCGGCCCTCTACTTGCCGGAACTGCAAGCAGGGGGCTGGATCACCAGACGCATCTGTAATTGGCTGAGAGGCAGCCAATCACAGAAGCAGCTGCCAGCATTGCAGAATGCCGGGGGAATGGTGCGATGTAAGTATATTTCTGCAGCTTTTTTAACTAAACTAACATAGTGGTTGGGGGTGGGCTAGGGTACCTTACACTGCAGAAATAATCTTTTGATGGTAGGGGGTTTAGGAGCAAGAAGGGTTTCAGAGGGGAGGGGGGGCTCCCCTACATGTGCCAGAAACCTCTCAGAGGAAGCAGGGACAGGATGAATCACTAACAGCTCCTACTCTTCCCTTTTTTCAACTTTTAGAGAGTTAATTTTTAGTTTTGGGGGAAGACTTGCCCTATAAATCTAATGACAGACCTGGCTCTATGATTTGTGACTTCCTGACAGGGGGAAGTAATATCGCTTGGTATTTTTAATGAAGTGAGGTGCCCAATGGCAGGTTTATTGTAAATATGAACCACCATTGCAAAGAAAAGTAGTAAGAAATAGTGACTTGCAGAATTATTTCTGAACAAAATGATTATCAGAATAAATTAGCAACAGAGATTGTGTTCCTTCTGGTGCAACACCATATTGATCTTTATAGAAATAGTTGCTTTGTGAGTGTCTACAGGTTGGTTGGGTTTACATAGAACAATTAATGTTCAAAATATCCTTGTGTACATACTTTCGATTCCCCTATTTCACTCTGTTAGCGGTCAGTTAATTAGTTTGAGTTGGGGAAAAAAAAAAGAAAAAAATCCATCAAACTCAAACCCTTCATGCAAAATCCATAATCACCAATCTACCAGTACATCAACCCCCATACCCTTCCCCCATACAGCAATGTGCAGTACATGATTACTTTATTAGGACTGCAGTGAAAACGGAGACAAACCGGGAAAGTACATAAAACCCATTGAAAAGGATTGGTCATGGAGGGAGAATATGAGTAAATAACAGTCAACAGAAAAACATCACAATTTAGGAGTTGCATGCAATGTTATAACATAAATATACGGAGATGTTTCAGGTAAATAAAGTAAGCTCTATACATTTGGCTTCCTCTAAAAAAAGAGAGGCAATACACTGAAACATTAATGCCCTAACCTAAGGACAAGCATCAAGTATATGACACATTTAAAGAAACAGTGGACAGCAGGTACCTTTACTTTTTATATTTGGCAGAAACAACACTAATTGAGAAACATAGGCATTTGTTATTTTATTGTTAGATTTTATCTGAAAATCAGCCCATGTCTGCCTTGGGTAGGAATATTCTTATGTGTCATTCTCTATGCTTGTTTAAACATGCTCAGACTATTACAGTTTACCCGAGTAAACATTCACAAATCTCACAAATTCTAATAATCAACCACATAAAAATGCCTATGTGCTAAAAGTTGAAACATTTAAACTACAACTCTCTTTTTACAGATTCAGACTGGCCATCCTTCAACTAAATCACAAAAAAATTAGGAACATAAAAAATATGTATTTGTACCTGTTTAGCTAATATTTCTTCTTCTTGTCTTTGCCTTTCTCTGGAAATACAAAATGAATAAGGAGCATCATGAAAATGTTAATGTTTTACAGCAGCCAGTCAACAGAAAGCAGGAACCTCACTCAGTGCCAGCTCTCAGTACCTTTCTTCAGCCTCTTTTCTCTTTTGTTCCTCCTCTTTTTTCACCCTCTCTTCCTGTTCTTGGCGTTTTCTCTCTTCCTCTGCTTGCTTTATTCTCTCTTCTTCTTCTCGTCTTCTCCTCTCTTCCTCCTCTCTTTGTTTTTGTTCCCGTAGCTGTTTGTATATACGTCGGGCTAGTTGCCCACGCAGCTGCCTCTGGAAGGTCAGTGCAGCTTTTTTAAGACGCAGAAACTTTGTCCTCCACAGAAACGTTCTGTAGTTTTTTTGTATCACAACAATGCAGTGAAGGACTTTCTTGTATTGCTTACTAAGTAAACAAAGAAAAAATGTCAATCCACAAATAAGGCTTAACAAAGCATTTTCAAACCTCCACCTTTCCAAACCCTCATAACATGACAGGAAGGTGTCAGCACCTTCAGCATCCAGACACCATTGTTACCCAAACAGTTTGCAGCAGCAGCCCTGGATTTAATAATTGCCGTGTCTGCGTCCTGGTTTTGCTAATGTTTAGCAGAGCACTATCTTTATTTATCCAGACACAAAGTGCTTTAGAAGAGCTCTGATATATATACGGTAGATATGTCATGCTTACAGAAAGTTAATTACACTCAGTGGGGTGGCATTATCTGTGACATATTGTCCTATATGTAAAGCTAGCACTCATATGCACATGAAAAGAGGTTATCTCATTATGCAGCTACTGAGCTGGCTAGTATTGACTTTCTGAAGCCACTACAAAAGTAAACAGATGTGAGGACAGCCCTGGAAGGAATACATAATGTAAGATAGTCAGTTTAGAAGAAAATACCCAGTGGACATATGTCTGTCTTAACTATATGCTTCTTAAAAAAACTGCATTTCAATAACCAGCTTAAATTATTCTAATTATTCTAAAGAGAATTTATCTGCACTAATAAGTTTATTAACAGACAATAAAAAAACAGTGCCACCAGTGGCCACCGGGTGTTAAATAAGAGATAATTATGTCTCCTTCTGTTGCATTTTATGATTAGAAATGTAAGAATTAACACTAGAGGAGGAATATTTTATAATGTCACTGAGCATTATTTTATCTTATTAAAGCAATTCTCTTCTTCAATGATTACATTTAAATATGCACATAAATTGTTTTTCTGTGCAGAATTACATTATTTAGGTAATTCTAGAATTATCCCTTAAAAAGGAATTCCTTAAAAAGATAAAACAAAACTCATGGTAAAATTAAAAAGCCTGTGTACATATTGCACCTACTGAAGACAGCCCTATTGGTCTAAAATTATGGAAATGTCCATTCAAATTTTGGGATCATTTGGACAAATTTTCAGCAATGATAGGTTACACTGAAAATTTTTACTGTAAAATTGCCCCAGAGGGTCAATTAGTAAAAATACTGGCCCATGTATATCAGGCCCAAACGAACAATGAATAATTGGAACAGTATTTTATCAAACGGTTGTAGCATGCAAATCAATGCACAGGTGCATTAGAGCCCTTTATATAGTATATATTGAATAAAGGCTCCAATTAAATTGAAACAATTTAGTGCTGTCCTCCACAGACAGTCCAAAAACTTTATGGAAAAGAGCATTACCTCTCGGACTATAAATCTAACTTGAATTGTCTCACCTGTCCTACCCTTCTTCCCCACAGTCATTTAGGTTAGTTCTACCACTTTTAGAAAGTGTCATGCCAATTAATAACAGGTAGAGATACACTCTATAGCATTGCATTAACATTTTACCAAAATGAACAATTTTTGTGGGATTTCTACTGTGAAATCACAATTCATTTAAAAAATTGGGTTTGGTTTAGCGTATTTTTTTGTTTACATATAAGGAATGATTTCTTCAAGTTGCATTATATGACAATATTATGAAATCTAACAATCTAAATACTATAGTTTTTCATTAAATTAGAAATTGATTTTACATACCGAGCTACAAATCCTATAATGTGTGATTGTATTATCAAGGCTGCCTTAAACACTTCTGTGTCTCTCTGTTTCTCCAATTTGTGTTCCAAGGACTCTTTAAGAAAGACCTATTTAAAATAGAAAACTGCATAGTTAGCAGTCATTCAAATTTTACATAATAATCTTCATTATTTAAAGAGGAAATGTAAACACAGTCTTTGCCTGAGAAAAACAGAAATAATGTTATTATTAAATAATTAACATTTGATGACATTTTGTTTTAAACACAAACTATCGGAATTACTTTTTAACAAAACATTTTAAAGGAATGTGTGTGGTATGGCTGACCAGTAAGGTATGTATTTTGTTGGCATTCTAAAGGTTCGTACACACGTGTGATCGCAGGTCCCGACCTGCGACGCACTATGTGTCCGAACGTTCATTTCAGCCGATAATCGGCCCGTGTGTAGGGCGTTTATCGCCCGAAACGGGCGGTCGTTCAGCGATCCCTGACCGAATGTCCATTTTGGTCGATAAAGGCCCTACACACGGGCCGATTATCGGCCGGTCGGGACCCGCGATAGCACGTGTGTACGAACCTTTAAGGTGCCCATACACAAGTGACCTCGGTCGCAAACTCATGATCAGACTCTGATGGAGATTTTTAGTTCAGGCCGATTTTGGTAGTTCTTCAACACTGTAACCCATCCATACGCATGCCCTTATGTGAAAATCGCCCATGTGTATGGCCACCTGAAGCTCAGTAAAAAATTGTGGAGTTTCCATGAAAAGTTAAAAGATTTTCCTGACTTTAAATTAGTTCTCATTTGTTGGCACTTTAATTACTTCTTCATTACACATAATACATTAGTACAATTTTCATTACTTGTTTAAAGGGGAACTGTGGTCTCCAAACAAGTTTACGAGCAATCAACCACCTCTCTACGTGCTGCACAGCCCAAAATATGAAGAAATCACTGATCAGAAAGTTAGGGGGTGGGAGGTTCTGAATCTGCATTCAGAAATTCTATTTCCTCCTCTAATCTGTGGTTGGCACACGCTCAGTGCATGACTGAAGGGTAGGAGGGGGGTGGGGAGAACAGCACAGCCCACAGCACTGCTTTTTTAAATGACTCCCACTTGCTGGCCCTTCCCAATCGTGGGCCTTGTGTCCCCCTCCCCTTGCAGCCCCCTGTGTCCCCTCCCACTCACAGACTCTGTGGCTTCGCACACTCGCGGGTCCTGTGGGAGGGGCCCCAGGGGCCACAAGAGGGAGGGGTCCCACGAGTGGGAGGGGCCCCGGGCCCTCAAGTGGGAGGTTCCCCCAAGTGGTAGGGGGCCCACAGAGCCATGAGTGGGAGGGGCCACAGAGCCATGAGTTCGAGGGACCACAGAGCACATTAGTGGGAGGAGCCACGGGAGGCTGCAAGAGAAAGGCCCAAGGGGCTGCAAGGGGAGGGGCCATGGGGGCCCATGAGGAGGAGGAAACACGGAAGAGGGCATGTCACATGGTTTCAGCACAGGAAGCAGGAAGTGCAGTGGATCTGGTGATGCTGCAACCATATCAGACATATAAATGTAAATATCTTCAAAACTATGTAAAATAAATAATGAAAGTAAATTGCAAAAATCCTCAGGAAAGCAATTCCTGTAAATTTGCCTAAAGTCATTTTTGGACCACAGTTACCTTTTAAGGTTTACACACTTGCACAGACTTAATAATAAAGTATATAAACCAAAATAATCCAATTTCCTAGAGCACAAACAACCAAGCAGAACAGTTTTTGTTTGTGGTTTGTACACCTGAACATGAGCATGTAATGCTTTAGCATTTCTGGTTAACAAAAGAAATAAATATCAACTTCTTTGGCAGTTAGATTGTTTTTATTCTAGATGTTGTCCCTTGCAATACAAGCGGGATCCTCTAAAAATCCAGGAAAATTCTAAAATTAGACTCTGCAGTGATTGCAGACTAAAGGTTAGTACACACCCTCCAATCCTTCGGCCGACCAACCATTCAGCTCTTACGACTAGGACAGAGGACTGTCGGTTGCTGCAAAAGTAGCCCTGTCCGTCAGTTTAGCGCGACTGACACGATTGGTCATGGTTTTCTGATGTGCCTGGTCATTCATCTGTCCAATTTAGACAGAAGTTGGTCGCATCCGGCCAAAGAAGCATCCAATATTTCCCCCAGATCGACCGATGCACTGAAATGCCAGTCGGTCAGGCCGAATTATTAGATGTTGTATACACAGCTTAACTCCTAGTGTATTGCAAACTGTCCTTGCATTGTGAAACAATGCCCTTTCCAGGCCCTCTGTACTCTATGGCCCTAAGCCACTGCAGGCCCTGCTGTCTTTATTGTAACACCCTGTATCTACATCTAAAGGAAGTACATGTATATTCTGCCTTGCCACCAATTCTTGCTTGTCTTTATGGTATAATTCCCCAAACAAAAAATACAAGTAGAAGGGTTTCTGCTCTGCTTCCTTGGCAGGTGACATGACAGAAGCTATTTTGTACAGTCCCTAAGGACAATCCCTAACAGCTGCTATTGTAAGAACATATCTACCTTTAGTAATACATCCCTAAGTTTGGCAGATAATGTTACTTGCACCATTCTCCAGTGAATGTTCCTGGGAGTCCAGCTACTCTGGACATGTATCTGTTTTCTATGGTGAGTTGCAAAGCCCAATATAAACACAAAAAATCACATGGGTTGGGGGTTGAGGCAACTATCAGTGCATCAGCATCTGATATTGGATCATCCCATGTGAACCAATAGTTTTGTCACTCAGTCAGGTTACCAGCTAGAAGGTAAAAGGACCTTTGTTTTAGGCCTGGTAAACATTGTCCTATATTTTGGCCTTATTAATCAGCCACCAAGATATTTCAGTAAATCAAGTCATAATATTGGCTGTAATTTTTGCCACGACCAACAGATCTGTCCAAAATTTTATTGGACATTTCAGTGAATTTCTTCTAAACCCTGTTTCAAAATGTTATGCTATCACAGAACCTAGTAGATTGGAACAGCGGGTGTTACCTTGGTCTTTCCAAGCTGCCATTCTGTGTCTGTGTTGTCATGAAGATGAAGCAACATCCCACATTTCCCTTTCAGATCTTCTGGGAGGGTCAGATTCTTCATCAACGCTTTATACCTACTCCACAAAAACAAAGAATAATGAGTGTATAGCCCTTATTCAACATTAGTTTGTGTACATTAAAGGGTTTAACATTTTATCTTTGCCCTGCATTTGTTTCTATTATAATACAACCCTATTTATAATAGAAACGAAAGAGGCCTTGGCCTAGGGCGGCACATTCTGGGCAGCAGTAGGCAGGAAGTAGAGTTATAAAAACAGCTCTGGCCTTTGTTCTTTATCAATTGTAAGAAAATATTTCTCTTGTTTAAAAAGGTGATACTTTACAGTCATTTAGCATGAGTCAATCCCTACAAATTCAGGTATAAAATACAATTTAGTAGACAATAGTTTTCTGTAATATGTAACAAAATGGATACATGGTTTAGTGATTTTCCAGAGCTGCTAGGCTTCTTTCACACAACTCAAAAACACAGTCCATGTGTAGTAGTCATGTTTGTCCTATCTCTGAAATGGGTCTGTTTCTGGACAGAAATTCATACAGAAGTGAGTTTTTTTAAATAGACCAGATCAATCTGATCCATTAAAAAGATGCACTGCTGCATGCATTTCTGTGCAGAGACCACCAATAGTGGACTTAGTGGCAGGGGAGGACTGGCCCAGTAGGCTGAGGGCCAATTGCCCCCCGGGCTGGTCTCCAATGAAAAATTTGGGCTGCCACAGAAGCTATTAGTAAGTAACGTGCTTGAAAGACACAACACACGCCTCTAGCTCTAACATGGGCAAGGAACAGGAAACTCCTCATCCTTCTGAGCCCTCCAGTTCATTAGCCAGTGTTAGTCAGCCAGTGTTAGTCAGTTTGTTATTCAGTGTTTGTCAGCCCTCCAGTTTATTAGCTGGTGTTAGTTAGCACTTTAGTTCATGAGCTAGTGTTAGTCAGCCCTCCAGTTTATTGGGAACAAAGGGTAAGTATAACTTATGGGACAACTGAATGGGAATTCTGCTGTCCATTTAAAGGGCAACTAAAGCCTCAAAACAATACAGAATCAGAAGGCATTAGTGGTCATAATTTCTACCCTTGACTTCAATAATTTCAAGTCAATCAGCTTTTACTCATTTTTCAGGTAAAACTAGGTACCTCAAATTGTACTCGAGTATATAGGTTCTCCAATGTTTTCTGATGTTATCTGCAACCTGCATAGATTGCATTAAATTGTGACACACACACACACAAAGACTGTAATTTGTGTCACATTTCAAACAGTATACAAGTTACAGATAGCAGAAAATAAAATGTATCCATGCCACAATTGCAAACACTGTAAATCCTGGGTCCAATCAAAATGAATACTTAATGTAACTATCATGAAAAATGATTCCGTGTAACATGTTCAACCTCTAAATTAATTAGAGCAATATAATGAATAGAAGAACACAAGAAAAGACATCTTACCTAAAATAAAAGTCATGAAAAGGCCTCCTTACAGGAAATCCAGCCCTCCGTATTCTTACAGTTTCCAGCATGCCAGAGTAACTCAACTGATTGAGAACCACTGTCTCATCAAAATGGTCAGGCATCTGCAAAAGAAAGTGAAACAGTGCATATAAAACCTGTATATAGAACACGCTGATACTTTCTCTGAAGGTCACCACCATCATCATACCTATCTATCACTGTACATAGGAATTCCGCTGGACTCGTATGTGTATGGCCAGCTTTAGCAAAAATATGGGCCTCTTCAGTTATTTATTCAACACGCAGGGAAAGGTGGTGTACCGTGTTAGCCAGTCAAAATGTTTACAGGGTAACCCCTTTGAAATAAAAAATAACAAAAGTGGTATAAAGGTGATACCTTTATTGGCTAACTAAGATAATCATAGCAAGCATTCAGAACATTCTAGTTCCTTTTTCAAACTAGTTACAATGAATCTGTGGTGCTGTGGAGGCCATTTATGTGAAAACAAAGAAACCAAGCCTAAATAGAGGTGGGGGGGTTCGACACCAGCTGTCTGCCATGTACAATGCTGTTTTAACACCTTACTCTGGGCGTTCCTATAACACCTCTTAGCCACTATCTAATCACGCCCTTAACACCTGGCTGTGATATGCTAATTGGGATATTCCAGGGTACATAATTGCCACAGATTCTTGTACAAGTCATTCTAAATTGAGAAAGCCAGTCGGATGACTAGTGAAACGTCTTCAAGAACTAAACTTCAAGTCCAGTTGAATACAACAGATATGATCCATCTAGATTTTTGACTATACTGTTTTTGCAGAATATTGTACTTTTGCAGACCATTATAGTGTCTATAATCCAGAAGTGTGCTCACATGGGGGTTTGAGTGAGCCAGGGAAGAATTTGGGTGTAATATGGCAAGGTTATTGTAGACAGGAGTTATAATACAGGAAAAGAGGTATTAAAGAAGTCAGTTATAGAGGTTCAAGTTTGGGTGGAATATGCAGTATGTTAGGATACATATATTGAAAACCTTCTTGAGTTTACAGCTTTACGCAATGTGTGCCTAAATCCATTTTGTTCACTTTCCTATTAAGCTTTTGCACAAAAAAGTTGCTTTTTAAACCAACAAACACCCCTACAACTCTCACTAAATGAAGCTTCAGTTTCACTTATTAACTTTATTAATTGTACCAGGGGGTGGAATTGATTTCTGGAACCTGGAATCTGACTGGAATCACTGTATCCGTGGACTCTGTTAGTGATTGTCCTTAACAGATATTCAAAACCAACCCATTAACCAAAACTATTATTTTATCACTCTTATCCCACAGATTTAAGCACAGTTAATGTAATGTGTTGGATTAGGTATAATAAAATGTATTAATTGGTTGAAATTTTTATTCTATTCTTATTCTTGCATTAGTTTTAAGGCTCGTACACACATCTGATCTTGGCACCGACCCCAAAACACAACCACGTGGAGTGGTTGACCGATAATTGCACATGTGTATGCGTTCGGTCAGAGGTGGTTAGTTGATTCTAATGACCATCGACTACACACATACACACGTATGATTATCGCCTGGGCATTTGTGTGTGACCGTGATTGGGGGTCATGGGTCGGTGACAAGATCTGACGTGTGTAAGAGGCCTAAAGGTGGGTACACTTGCAGTTTTTTCTGGATGATCCGGATGAATGGACTAGCAACATCAGTTGCAGGCTGCCATCAGTTGCAGGCTTCAGATTTTTGAGGGGCGACCAATACACGGAAATATCAGACCAGACAAATAGGTTATCCAACATGTTGTTAAATCACAGCCAATAGTGTGGTGTCCTATGCACCACATGATCTGTTGCTGCTACATTTGCCCCGACTGAATGCTCAATAGTTGTGAACGGTGGGAAGAAGAATTGGATTGTATGTATCCAGCCTTATATGATCTTGGATAAGTCACCTATCAAATATCCCTTATCCTCAAGAATTAAATTTAAAGGACAACTAAAGCCTAAGAACAACATTGAATTAGAAGGCAGATCTCCTTGTTATAAAAGCAGTAATTGGTGTCTCACCTCTCATGTTAATATGGTTGTTGAGAAATTTAACTTTCTAACATGGGTTTGTGTTTTATTTCCTAGTTTCTGGTATCGCACAGTGTGGTCACTGACGATTATGTTCTTTACACATGCTCAGTCCTACACATGCTCAGGAACTTGTTAACAGTTCATCACACCCACTAGTAGCCTCTAGCCAATCCTTTTACAGGACAGAATGGCAAGGGAGCATGTGACTGAGATCAGGGGTGTGGCAAATCACTGCACATACACATAGTTATTTCAGCCAGTTCTTCAACATTTACTTTAATGCTATTTACTGTATTGCTATTTTATAGTTTATTGGTGTTTTTAGAGGGGATATGTTCAGATTCTGGAGTGTAAAAGTTTGGGTTTAGTTCTCCTTTAAGCTCTGTATACACGTTTGATTTTCAGCCAGAATGTCTGACGAACAAGTAGGCAATTAACAGAAGTTATTTGTTGATCCGCCAGGTCAGACCGCCATCGATGACCAACTGTTTAGCCACAAACATGCGATAACACTTCCTTGTCAACATTTGCTTTGGGAGTAGCGATGGAAGAACCAGCACCATCAATGTAGAACAGATTTCAACTAGAAAAGTTGTTGTAGCCCCATGCTGTGACAACATTTTTCACTGTGCTGATTGCCTTTCAATCCATGAACTGATCCAAATAGATCACAACTACAATGAAAAAGGGTGAACAGGAATGGATTTTTGACTGATTTGATCAAGTGATTGAATTGAATAAAAATCAACATGTGTTTGGCTTGCTTAAAAGATTTAAAATCAGGGAAATAATTTATATATTCCTTACTTCAGTCTATCAGTTTAGAGATAAGTTGGTACCTTCTCATTTAGACAAAGGTATGTGAACTGTTAAGGAGTATCTAATGATGAGGTCCGTCTGTTACATGTATGCGACAACTGCAGAGTGACCCATTGACACGAGGCACATATGACTAACTGAAGGAGCTTGAAGCTCTCATACTTGTTTTAAGCCAATTAAATGACTAGATGACAGATTTCAACACTGACTGCTGCTGTTATCTCTTCACGCTTACTATCCCTTATTATCTACCTCCCTTCAATCAGTCAAGCTTTTGAATGAAGAAAAGATAGAGCACATACACGGCCTGCTGTACCCATTTTACATGACATCTGCCCTTTTATGGGTCTTTTTCATAACAATGGACAAGGCAGAATATTAATGTGCATGTAATTAAGCTTACTAGAGCAATACAACTTATATTAATAATGTTTTCTGTGGGGTTTTAATAACTAAAAATATATGTGTATATAAATATATATATATACACAAATACCTTGGAGCACTCACAGGGCTTGAAATAACAAAAGCATTTATTTAGAATCGATCATCGTGTTTCAGCCACCATCATCGTCCATCATCAGGATCCACCACACCTTTTAAGAAAAAGACTGACAGAAACACACTGTTGCATGCTACGAGTTTTTACCCTCAGGCTCAGATTAGAAGTATTCCTTATTCACAGTTTAGGAGTACTTCGTAATAACACTGATCGGCAGGTGGCTGAGGCACAACTCACTGAAATGAAAGGAAGTTTCAGGAAGTCGGAGTCCATTGAAAGGGGATATTGTCCCAAGAACCTGGATCTACGATTACAAAAAGCCAAACTTACGATTGATGAACCCCATTCAACATCTGATAATCATAGGAGAGCTAAGCAAAGAAAAAGTGTTGACCTTTTGTACTGACTTTATTCCACATGCTCTTGTAATTAGGAATACCATTAAAAAACATTGGGACATTATCCAAAATGAGCAATCAACGAAATTTATTGATGGAGACGGACCTAGAAGACCCAGGAGATGTTAAACATTGACATAAACACGGCCATAGATAATGAACGGCTGTTTGCCATTATGACGTATCCTTCTGGCTTGTATGGAGAAGTTCAAGACTCTGGGTAATGTAGTTTTTGATAATTAGAGTCATGGGATCATTGAATGTGGCAATTAATACTATGTTTCGTTCTAAGTAGAATGGCTTGTGTGTTTTAAAGATGGACTTGTTTTTATGTTTTATTGACTTTATTCTATTATTGCTTTTTAATATGAAGTAATTTTTATTGCACTTTATATAAGACTAGCAAAATACCCACGCTTCGCAGCGGAGATGTATTCAAATAACCTTTTTAGTAAGAAAGCAATAATGTATCAAGATTGCTGTAATCACTCGGCACTTGATATATTAAAGAAAGACAATTCAATAAGCTTTACGATAATGCAACACTCATTAACTTTAATTTAATATTATATTTTTTATTCAACTACGAAATTTTGGTGAAAATAACCCCCACCACCATTCCCCGTCCGCCCCCAATACCCCCCACTATTCCTCTCTGTCCACCCTCCAAACCCTTCCCCATACACCTCAGCCAGCCCCGCACACACCCTGAAATTTTGGTAAAAGTCGGTCCAGCCGTTAGTGTGCAGGAGTTTAAAATTCTATCCCCCCCCCCATTCACCCCTACCCTAAAAAAAAAAAATCGTTAACCTTTTACTGGTAAAGGAGTATATGCATACAAAATTTGGTTGAAATCGGACCAACCGTATAGATTTGTATAGCTTGTAAGCTAGGTAACCATAAGTCTGTGCAATGTCAGATACTCACCGTTGCAGGTGGAATTTCGAAACGAAACCTGCTTAACTTTTGTAAGTAAGGTGCAATGAATGAGCCTGCCAAATTTAAGCCGTCTGCCTCCACGGCAAGTTGGAGAATTAGTGATGAGTGAGTAAGTGAGGGCTTTGCCTTTTATTAGTATAGATTTACAAGGAAAGATTTTAAGTCAGCAATACAAATGGTTAACTTAATAATGTTGCTGATTGGTTAATTAAACTTGTATGTGGGGGAGTGGTCTGGGCTTTGGGGTTTAAAAGATCAGAGTATACACTGTTTATTTGATTCTGATGACGGCTGAAACGCGTTGATCATTTCTAAATAAAAGCTTTTATTTCAAAAAGGGGAAAAAAGGATCCGGATGATGGCTAATGATGGCGGCTGAAACACGTTGATCGTTTCTAAATAAATGCTTTTGTTATTTCAAGCCCTTACAAGAAGAAGGATATTCGGAGCACTCAGGTGGATTTTAAACAAACAAAAACTATATTTATTGAGATAACATTGAGATAACATTACATTAAATTCCAGCTGAGTGCTCCGAATATCCTTTTTCTTGTATGCTGTAACCTCCAGACTAAGCACCCTGGTTGATGGCCGCGTAAGCTTCACCGAAACGCGTAGATGTTTGTATAATAAACGATTGTACAGTTACAAGTCCCACGAGTGCTCTGTTGATGGTGGATATCTATTGAAGTTTATGAAGCCCGGGGCCAGAGATGCTTACAGCGTGAGTGCGGGTCCTAAGATGTATATATAATTATATATATAATATATATATATAATCCTCCCGATGTCCCGCACTCTCGCTTTACGATCCCAATGCCCCGGTGCTTCCCGCTAATTACATACAAAGGATATCCGAAAAGGAGCACTCATGGGACTTGTTGCAAATATCGTGATGATCTTTATTGTACTGTATCTACGCGTTTCGGCCTAGATGTCGCCTCCTCAGGATACAAACATTCAACAATCTGTGCAGTGATAAAACCTGTGACACACCCCCTGTACTGAGACACTCCCAGTTAAAATTTAACCCTAGACAGTGAAACCAGACAAAAACCCCTCAGGGGGGTATAAAGTGATATAATGCATCTAGAAAAAATAGCTTTGGTTGGTCCAAGTTTTAAAGTGATAAGTGCTATAAATAATCCCTCCCTCTAAAAGTGTTGTTTTTAAAAGGTGAGCCGAAAATATTAAAAATATTAAACATTAAAGTAGTATAAGAACATTAAGACCTTTAAAGTAGTGATAAAATATTAAATAGACTCTCTAAACTATACTAAGTATTAATTTAATAAACTAGAATCGCTGTCTAATTACAGAACTGATATATCTAAAAATACCCTCTGATCTCTCTACCTAATGCTGTACGATACAATATGTATCACCTCCCTAACTGGAGATAATTAAATTAAATAGAGTTACACAGGTTAGCCCTAGCTGGGAGATAATTCAATTAAAAAAAGTTACAAAAACTGTATCGAAGGGAGAGATGTAGAGAGAAGTCCTGTGAGACAAAAAGAGCTAGAAAAACAACTGGTATTCCAATACGAGAAAACCTGCTACCCATGCTAGATAACTATGAACTTCACACAATAATACCCTCGTCGTGATATCCTACTGGATGGGGAGGCTGCGAATAAAAGAGACAACATTTTATACTGGATACAGTGTTAGGGTCTTAGGGCCACCTATTAAGAGAACGTCCTATTTAGGGCGTCCTATAAAAAACAGGATATGAGAACTGTTCTTCATTCCCTTTGGGCCAGGTGCCCAATTTTTTATCCAGAATATCTCGCGTTGAAGTAGCCAACTCCTTTTTCTGTCACATTGGATAATGCTTCTACTTTATCTATGGCCATCCATTTTAGAGTCGCTAAGGTGTGGCCTCTCTCCTTGAAATGTCTAGCAACCGATTGTTGCCATATTTTTGTTCCCTCTGTGGATCGGTGCTTTTAGTGGCTTCTCTAGAGCCAGTGCATCGTATTGACGTACGATGGTTGGCCCATGTCGTTTCATGGGCTACCATGGTAAATTTTACCTCGGAAACCTTACTGTTGAGAGCCTCTAGAAATTTCTCACATTCTCTGAGGGCCATCCCATAGGTGAACAAATCATCTATATAACGACGAAAGTGAGTAGTTTATGACCAAATTCCGGAAGAATGAATCTTGTTTCAAAATCCTCCATATAGAGGTTTGCAAAGGAGGGCCCTACATTGGATCCCATGGCGGTCCCTGCTATTTGATTATAGAAAGAATTCTCCAACTGGAAATAGTTGTTTTCTAATGCAAATAATAGCAGTTCCATTAGAAGCTCTATGGGGGGCTGTGTTTGCCACCACCACTAAAGCTGTCGGCAAACCTCCACTCCCTCTAATTGGGGATTATTGTGTATAGACTTTGCACGTCTAGTCATAAGGTTGTGTTATTTAAAGGGCCAGTATACTGAGCCAGTATTTCCAATAACTGCCGGCTATCGCGTAAGTATGTTTGCATACTGGTAACTAAGGGCTGAAGAAAATGATCCACAAAGATAGCCACAGGTTGCAATAAAGAACCTCTAGAGGACACTATTGGTCGACCTGGAGGTGCCGTTAATGATTTATGTACCTTAGGTACCGTATAGATATTGGGTACATTAGGATATGCCGTGGTGAGGAACTTAGCCTCTGTATCACTGAGCCAACTGGCTCTAACTGCCATGATAATAATTTCATCCAGTTTAATTTTTAGGGTCATCGTGGGATCTTTTGCCAGCTTGATGTACGTTTTGGGGTCCGCCAACTGTGTAGTGAGTTCCGTCATGTAATAGTGGCGGTCCAATAATACGACCGATCCGCCTTTATCAGCTGGTCGAATAACTACATTGGGGTCATCCCTAAGGGTTTTTAAAGCCGTTCTTTCTCCTTTCGTAAGGTTATCATGCTGTGTGTTAGTTCTAGAGAACTTTTCAATGTCCTTTTTTACCATGTTTGAAAACACTCGTATAGCTGGTGTAGTATTAGGTGGTTCAAACCTACTGGGTTTGTTCTTATACTACTTTTAATGTTTAATATTTTTAATATTTTCGGTTCACCTTTTAATAACAACACTTTTAGAGGGAGGGATTATTTATAGCACTTATCACTTTAAACTTGGACCACCAAAGCTATTTTTCTAGAATTGCATTAATCACTTTATACCCCCTTGAGGGGTTTTTTGTCTGGTTTCACTGTCTAGGGTTAAATTTTAAACTGGGAGTGTCTCAGTACAGGGGGTTTGTCACCGAGGTTTTATCACTGCACAGATTGTTGAATGTTTGTATCCTAGGGACGGCCACATCTAGGCCGAAACGCGTAGATACAGTACAATAAAGACATCACGATATTTGCAACAAGTCCCATGAGTGCTCCTTTTCGGATATCCTTTGTATATATATATATATATATATATATATATATATATATTAGCAAAAGTGTGCCCGTTGGTGCACAGTGGAAATTATGTGGGTATGTTTTGCCAGGTAATCCTGCCACAATGTGCAGTTCAATCTAAACAGCACCATTTTTAAAATTATTTTTATTGAAAGCTCGGAGTCATGCTTTGAGTGATACCAACACAAAGTGCACAAACATGCAAGTGATCCTGGGGGAGGCTCAAATAGTATAAGTTTGAAAGTCCTAAAAAGGACCCAGGCAATCACACCACATCACATGAGCAAACACACACATACCCTCCCTTATCAATTTGACATGCCAGACAGATCCAGGCAATACTACCACAATGCACAGTTCAAATTAATAGCACCATTGGACATCCTGAGACTCTATACAGGATCCAGATTAACATGCTAGGTTCATACTTATTAGTATTTACCACAGCAGGTTCCAGATCTACACTATGAGGTTAGGACAGCACAGAATAGTGGTTGGCTTTAAAGATTAGGGAGAGATGTTTTTAAAGGAGCTAAAAGGTTACCACAGAGTATAAAATGAAGTAGAGCCTTCTTATAACAAAAGGTACCTCACAGACTCATGTTATTATAATAGCATTGCCCTAATAATCTAACATATAAACACATATTTCTCACTTTCAAAGAAAAGGGTGGGGACATGCAAAGTATCTTATTTATTGCCTGTAGCTAAGGGCATGTGTCTAGATGTAATTCATCCTAATGGTATAGAACAGGGGTGTTGAACTTGTGACCGTTCACATGTTTGAAAACTTCAAATCCCAACATTCTCTATATGTAGTAGATTTTTTCTTAATACCCTTTAAGTAAGGCATGTGTCCAGATGTAATACAGACTAATGTCATAGGGCAGGGGTGTTGAACTTGGAACCTTTCACAGGTTTGAAAACTACAACTACCAGCATTCTCTGTTTGTAGTAAGTTTTTTCTTAATGTCCCTTAAGTAAGGCATGTATCCAGATGTAACAGCCTAATGGTATAGAGCAGGGGTGTTGAACTTGAGATTCATCTGCCCTTCTCTTACATCCATAGCACTAGGGTTTGAACATGCAAGAGATTCATCTGCCCTTCCCTTACATCCATACTACACTATTGGTTTAGGGAAAGATTATTCAGGTCACTTCAGACAGTAGGAGTCACACATCCAACCACCTATCTGACAGCTATAATCCATGGAATATAAGTAGAATAAACCTGCAGGTCTTTGAATAGACCCAGGCAATTCTGTCACAGTTTAAATTAAACAGCACTATTGGTCAACCTGAAACCCCATACAGGATCCAGATAAACATGCTATCATACTAATCAGTATTTACCACAGCACAGCACAGGATAAAGTCATTAAATCATATACAGACATCACTTTTTGTCTTGTAAACAGAAACTGGATTGTCTTATTTCTTTCTATGGATAGGGGATTGCGGAGTAAATGTTAAAGTCTGAAGAAGTTTCTAATTGGCTGTCACATGTTTTACAAACAGCAAATAATTGGGTGTAATAAAGGAACTTCCTTACACTTCCTGTCTTGTCATGTACAATGACAGAACCTCATCGGATGTTAGTAAAATTTGACTTCCTTTTATTGTCTACATGGAGACCCAGAGGTGTGGCTGAACCTACCATTTTGAGTTTTCCATTCAAACTTAAGGGTGTCAAGTAAAGTAAGTATACTTTATATCATTTGTTTTGTAATTCAGCAGTAGGTAGTAGTACTATACTTTGTATAGTGTTATGTGTTGTGGTGATTTTAATTAGTCATAATTACACACATACATATAGACCTTTCCTATGTGAATAGTGTTATATACCCCCGCCTAATTAGTTGTTCCTAAAAACTCAGTGCAATCTCTGTAAAAATATAAATTTATTTATATAGGGGATATATATATATATATATATATATATATATATATATATATATATATATGCTAAAATACTAGCAAAAGTGTTCCCATTGGTGCACAGTGGAAATGATGTGTGTGTATGTTTATGTGTGGATATAGTGGATATAGAATCTTTTCACAGGTATATTTTAAACTGTTACTCAGACAGACACTGGCATCAAGGGGAACCAAGTAGGAGGTCTGATAATAGACCCAGTGTGGTTTAAACTAAACATGCTATGTTCATACCGGGAAGTGCCACATTTATAGCTGCTTAAGCTAGGTACACACCTAGCGATTTTTCCTCCTAACTCGATACTTTCGAACGGTCGGCCAGGAGGAAGGACTGTCGGTCGCGGCAAAAGCAGCCACGTCCGATAGTCACCGCGACCGATCGTGCGGTCCATAGAGGACCGCACGATCATACGAGGTTTTCCACCCTGTCCGATCGTCCTTTTCGTCCGATTTGGACGAACGGTCGATCGGACATGGGCACATTCGAATGCGATAATTTCGGTCCGATCGACCGATACACTGAACTATCGGTCGATCGGACAGAAATATCTAATCGTGTGTACCCAGCTTTATGTTATGACTTGGGAGCACAGGATACGGATTAGATTTAAAAATTAAGGTGAGGGGGGGGTTAAAGGTGCTAAACGCTACCCACAGATTCTAAAATGAAATAGAGCCTACTTATAACAGAAGGTACCTCACAGCCTCATATTATTATAATAGCATTGCCCTAATATTCTAACATAAAAACACATATTTGTCACTGATCTTTCACATGTTAGAAAACTACAACTTCAAGCATTCTCTGTTAGCAGTAAGTTTCTTCTTTATCTCCATGGCCTAATGAATGTATACAGATGCAATACATCCTAATGATATAGAGCATGAGTGTTAAACTTTTCACCTGTTTAAAGACTACAACTCCCAACATTCTCTAGCTGCAAAGAATGATGGAAAATGTTGTTTTCATACATGTTAGAATAAAGCCATTTTTCGTGCTTTAGTGATTCCTACCCAAGGGCTCGAATATGTAAGTGATCCATCTGCCCTTCCCTTACATTCATAGCTACTACACTATTGGCCTAGAGGAAGATTATTTGGGTCACTTCAGGCAGTAGGAGTTATGAACCTTACCAAACTTGCCCTTCTTTTCTTATTACATCTACCTGCCAGCTAGAATCTAGGGGGTCTAAGTGCAATAAACCTGCAGGTCTGAGAATAGACCCAGACAATCTCGCCACAATGTGCAGTTCAATATAAATTCGGCCATCATCAGGATCGATCTGAAGATCGTGGCTGAATTGCGTAGATTGTTTCACTATTAAACTTTGTTTTTCGTTAGGTCCTGTGAGTGCTCCAAGACCCAAGACTTCTTTATATTATATAAATATATAGTCTCTATTGCTCCTACTGATTACACCAGAAGATATTTTTAGCCCCACATCAGCATATCTGCTGATGTGGGGTGGACGGCTGCGACCCACACCTTTCCGGGCCGAACGAACGGACGTTTTGGAAAATTCCGATAGATTGTGCGGTTCCCTACGGGACCGCAGGATCGATCATTCGCATATTCGCCCGCGACCGTCGGACATTTGTCCCCACTGATCGCTCGCTCGTAGTGAGCGCTCAGTCGGGACAAATAGTCCGGCTGTGTGTACCCAGCCTTAGATTTTAATGGGATGACCATTATTGAGATATGGCTTTACATGGGTGTCTCATATGATAATCAATTGTGCCATTTAAAAGGTGCAATTTGTTCACATATCTGGGTGAATTTATCTTGCCATCAAAAAGAAAAACAAAATAAGTAAAATAAATTCAAAAATATTTCTGTGTATCTATTTAAACAATGTATACTGTAAACGTACATTATATCTACAGTCAGAACATTTGTGGGGGTTTTACACCCTTATCTAATATACTCACTGCTTTTAACAGCTAATCTACGGGGGCCCCAACTTCCCACCTATGTGTCTATAAGGAAAGATAGGAGGCATGTTGGGCCAGCCTGCTAATCAGCATTTTAGGAGCAGTAAGTACGGAATTGGCAGTTAAGTGTAATGCTGCATTGCCTTTATCAGGGCTGGATTTACACCTCAGGAGCCTGTAGGCCCAAAGAGCCTGGCAACCTTAGTCCCACCCCTAAACACAGACCACACCCCTAAACCACACCCACTTTCTCTATTTGTGGGAAGAAAATAGACTATAAAGGGGTTGGATTGGTGGGAGGAGATTGACAACTGTCCCTCCAACCTCAGGCGCCCCTAGGCATGTGCCTACTGTGCCTAATGGTAAATCTGGCCCTGGCCTTTGTTCTATTGCATACTGGGAGGTAGGAATAACCTCTCTTTAGATTATAGATCTACCTGCCAGCTATTCAATATATTCACTTTAGTGTCCCTTTAAGTTAAAAGTGTTTTGCATCAGATGTGCCGTTTCCAAAATGAGTCTAAAATCCACAATAACACATTACACTAGGTAGCATTGCTGTTATTCTCATTTGGGCCATTATACCCTGTATTGTATTGCCTCCAGAGGGTGTTAAAATATTGCATAATGTGGCAATACAATAGTTAGTACAACTTTCATGCAATGTTTCAAAAATATCTGTCCAGTTCATTGTACGGTCGATATTACAATCATAATATGGATTGCTGACCACTATCTTGGCAGGATTTGCAGCTGGAATGATGGCAAGTAAAACTGCAATACAGTTCAGGATAGGTGCAATCCTCCTGCCCTCAACACCACTGGCTCAGGTAATCCAAGTATAAAAAAGCGAATGGAGGAGCACACAATGGATGTGAATTCAATCATTTATTGTGAACGAACAACATACAACGTTTTGGGAACGCTATGTCCCTTCCTCAAGTAAAAGTGCTGCTTGATCATATTGAACATTGAATGGTAACATTGAGCCAGTGTATGGCAAGCTTATATGTGGAAATATGGAAATGTTCTAAATTGATTATTTTCTGTAATTTGTACTCGTTCCACTTTGGACACCTGCCTATTAAACATCCATGCTACTTTTTGTTGACATCTGTAGAATGTAACAGAGATTCATTTCCAGTGCTCAAAAGCTGTTTGGTTTTTAAAACCCTCACAGTTTCAGAATTGTACACAGTAAGTTACAGTATGTTCTCAGCCAATGCCACTGTAAGGAAAGGACACTGTATAGTGTAGTGCTCTTTTAAATTCAATACTATTTTTATTGCCTGGGAGAATAAGGACACTGGATCCAATGCAATTGTTTGAACATTCTAACAGGTATCCTATTTTATTCTAGCCTTGAATCTGGGGCAACCATTCACTCACAAGTGAAAGACTACTAAGAAACTGAAAATTCACATTCATCATTATCAAAAGTATCTAGGCAACAATTATCAAATGTATCAACACAGTCAGCTACAGAAGAACTGATGAAAATGTGATTGATCTAGAACAAGCATGCATTCATCTAACAATGAATTGATCCTATTGAATTTAGCAATTAAACAATCCACAGCTCATATTTCCTTTTTGTTATTGGATCGAGGCCAGTTATATTTATCAATCTGTCTGCCTATCTGTCCAAAGCAGCCCATAAAAATTAGATGGCAGTCTACTTTGGTACTTTGAAACTCGAAAGTACCAATCAAACTGCACCATGTGTCATCTATCTTAAGTCTATCGAACAGATGTTACACATGGGTCGATCTATTGAACCTAAATTATTACATTTTCAGTGCTAAACAAACCTCATGTTTCACAAATGGTATATGGTTAACTAAATTGAAAACTACATAGCCCAGTAAACTGTGCTGATGAATTAAAGGTGATACGCCTATAAAATAAATAACCGAAGTGTCATTTATAATGATCAGGTCCTTGCTACATTCATGCAAAATTATTGTAACTACCTATAGTTGCCAGCATTCCAAGTTCCCTCGGGGTAAAGGGATCTATAAATATATGGTACTGAGCTATTCAGAACAAAATGCTTAGAATATGGGTCCTATATTTCCTGTGTGTTTTGTTTCCGATAAGTTGCCACCTAAATATTAATATCACAACATACCAGAGAAAAGTGATACTACTCTTAATATTATTTTTCTTGTGCATAACTTTTGAATCTATGTTTTAAAAAAAACTAAAACATTTAAACTAAGTTACTTATGTCATGATACTTCCCCTTTAAAAAGATATGTTAAGGACTTATGCTCCTTAATGAAAACTCACTAATAAATGCATCCCACCTACCTTTCTTTCTCCTAGCTCACTCTCTCCTTTAGTTTGTTTCCTTGCAGAAAGCTGACATGCTCCAAACTGTTTCCAGTCAGAGTGCACGCACACAAAAAAGCCTTTCTTCAGTAGGCTGGTATTTCAAGTCTCCCATGTGATATCTCTTGGCTGAGCTTGTTCAGTTCATTCCTTTCTGTGCTTAAGGGAAGGCAAGTCTAGTACAAGTGCATACCAAAAAATTAGAAAGGGCTAAGGATACACTAATTATTACCCAACTAATTTGAGACTAATCCATCTATCCATCCATCCATCCATCCATCCATCCATCCATCCATCCATCCATCCATCTATCTATCTATCTATCTATCTATCTATCTATCTATCTATCTATCTATCTATCTATCTAATCTAACTCACTATGCATATGAACATACACACAATGCCATAAATGGCTTATTGGCAGTTTGATGTACAAGTGATCCCACCATAATTGCTTCACAAAATAATTTGTGTGCTAAGAGAGCAACAACCCAGAAAAATGATTGATTTCACAGGTGAGTTTAGCTTGTGCCACTGTAGTATTTTCATCAAAGCTGTAAAATTGGCCACATGCAAAACAATATATAAAGTTTTGCTTTAACCAGCATATCCCTTCAACCCACAGTGACGTCAAGTCTTAATGATGAAAAACACCTGACGAAAGGCAACATGTGTCTAATTATTGCCAGAAAGGATTGCTCGTCTCATGGATGTCACCCGCTCTTTTGTCAGGTGCAGTATCGGACGTTGTGCATGAGGAAGCCTCACTTCAAGTCCAATGATTCATTTTGTCTGGTAATTACAATTGGGCCCATCACAGTTTTATCTATCATACATGGTCTTGACACAATATCAAACCATGCACACTTTTCCTTCAAAGCCAATTTATAAGCCATTTTGTCTTTATTAACCAAATAAAAAATGTCATTCCTCTGTACAAAGCCTTAATTGGTGCTATTAAAGTTACCCAATGTCTGGAGTTAATTAAGCTTGGATTCATTTTATAAATGCTCAGTTTTTAAATATTTTGAATTGTGAGAAGAATCCCTGCAGTTCTGTAACAAATACTCCTCTGGATCAGTCGGTTTCGAGATGGGCAACCTGTTGCAAACCTAATTTACTGAGCCAGCGCCATTCCTTTAAAGTAATGAGCATTTTATGTCTCCCTGAAGTCATTGCCAAGGAAACCCAGGCAGCTGGATTGTAAAAAGGCTACTTCAGGGTTATTTTCTGTCTAAATAGAGGTTGGGTACTAAACAATAATATGAGAAGAACAGAGGCCTATAAATCACCGTCTGCTTGTATTTCATTCAATCTCTAGTTTACTTTTCCCCGTGTTCATGTTTAGGTTTTTAGTTGTTCTACTATAGAAAGCCAGAACATCAGGTAGCTGATTTTGCTATTATTTGTTTTGTTGCAATTTCTTAATCATGCTAATCCCCATTAATACAGTTATTTTCTACTGGAACTAGAACATTCGATTTACAAAAGCAGACTGGCACTTTATTAAATTCTTAGAGAGCAAGAATGATTTGTGTAAAATAGACTGAAAACCCATAGTTATGTAAACAGTACAATGAAAAACATGCAAGGAATGTCAAGCTTTATAACATTCTGGTTTGCAATGTAAAACACAGGGTGGTGGAATTAAAAAAGAATGTCAAGAGGGTTCAGGTTAAGAAAAAGCTTTATTCTGTAAGGTTAAATAGTGAATAGAAGAATTACTCATACAAAAATAAGAGAAGAAAAGTAGAGCTGTGATACCTTTTATTGGCTAACTAGATAAAAAAAAATTAATTCATCAGGCTAGATGTTACCCAAACAAAAAATGTACAAAAAATAACTATAACTTCCAGGCTTTCTTAATTGTTATACTTTCTAAAAGACATAATTGGTTTTAAAGGAAAACTAAACCTACATTTTATACACGATATGACTCCTAAGAATAATAACTTTATATATACTATAATAGCACTCCAGAAAATGGCTTTAACGTAAATGCAACCCCCTGAAGGACTTAACAAAATGACTGTGTGAATGTGCATTGTCTGGCTACACATCTCAACTGCAGTAACCTGGACTGTAACAGGACTGGCTAGGGACAGCTAGTGTGTGACCTGCTGTAACAAATTTCTGCACTAGCTCAGGACATGTGCAGAAAACACAAAAGTCAGTGACAAAATTTTTGATACTGGAATGGGGTTAAATAAAGCATAACCCCCATGTTTGCAAGGTAAAGTTCCCAGTGCTCACATTAAAATAAAACATTAGTCTCAGATTACTGCTTCTCTCTCAATCAGTGCTATTCTAAAGGCTTTAGTTCCAGTAAAAACAGGGCCTGATAATATAAGTAATAATAAAGGTAATACAGAGGACACAATAGAAGCTTTGGAGCCAATGAATATGTTTATCCAATCAGAGTCTTTTTTGAGAAGATGATCATTAATGCATTTTCAATTCTACTGTGACGGCTATGTGTGCGCTCTTTGACTGAAAACAGGTTTGCTCATTTCAGTCTCCAATCTTCTCTGACATGATAACTTAAATTTTTTTCTGAGAACACTTGTTCATAAATTAAAATAAAGTCAGGGATAGCTATTAGGTCCTGCTGCTTGAACTCAGTATTGCTAAAGGGTGGTTAGATCAAGGAGAATTTTACCCTTTTAAACTGCAAAACTATTGCTCTTCAGACTCTAGTCAGGCCCTATATTAAACAAGGACTGTTACCAACTACCAGTAAGAGGAAATCTCCCTAAATATCCAGCTGGCACATCCAGTCATGTTGTCGTATAACAGGCCAATCAGGAATACTGAAGAGGAAAACTGGGCACATGGATATCTGGCCTCACTTTAAAAGTTTCTTGTGTTAGTACTATGAACAAACAAGTTTTATATTCTGTCACAGATTTTATATAAAATAAAAAGTTCACTGCAATAGTGAACTATTCCTTTTCTACATTGATTGAAGCCCGGGGGGTTAAGGAGCTATCCCTTACCTCCCATTCTTCAATCAATGTTTGGATAGCCAGGAACAAAGTTCTGAAAATCTTACCTTTCACGCGATCCAGCGGGGCCGCCCTGACAGTTCCCGGCTATCCAAACATTGATTGAAGAATGGGAGGTAAGGCATAGCTCCTTAACCTCCCTGGCTTCAACCAATGTAGAAAAGGAATATTGCAGTGAACTATTCCTTTAATCAATAAGCTGTGAAAACAAGGATGTTAAAAAAGGATTTTTACTACTGACATTGTAAAGCAATCTTCTGTCAGCTGTTGCACAAACAACAACGGTTCAGTGTCTGTTCACATATGGCATGTCTGTGTGTATAAATTTGCTTTCCCTACTGAACAAAACCATTTCCCTAGCATAGTATTTTTTTCAAAAACATCAACACATCAATAAAGTACAAAAATCTACTACACTGCTATATTAATGTCTTGTAAGAATGTCCCAGAAAAAGCAAATTCAATAGAAATACAAATGTGAGTATAAAGGTTCGTACACACGTGTGTACACACCTTTAAAGGACATACACACGGGCTGATTATCGGCTGAAACGAACGTTCGTACACATCGTGTGTCGCGGGTCGGGACCCGCGATCGCATGTGTGTATGAACCTCTATGGTTGCCTACCTTGGTCTTAAGGTTCGTATACACGTGCGATTGTGGGTCCCGACCCGCAACGCATGATGTGTACGAACGTTCGTTTCGGACGATGATCGGCATAGGTGTAGGGCCTTTATTGCCCGAAACGGACGTTCGTTTGGGGATTGTGAACAACTGACTTGGCGGATCCCCGAATGACCATCCGTTTCGGCCGATAAAGGCCCTACACACAGGCCAATTATCGGGTGAAACAAACGTTCGTACACATCGTGTGTCACGGGTCGGGACCAGCGATCGCACGTGTGTACAAACCTTTATGGTTCGTACATAAAGGTTCTTAGGGTTCGTACACACGTGCGATTGCGGGTACTGACCCGTGATGCACGATGTGTACGAACATTCATTGTGATAGGTTATGAAGCCACTGGTGGTAGCTCATCAGCACTGTAACCTATCCATGCACATGCCTGATGTTTAGCATTTGCTAAAATCGACCATGTGTATGGCAACCTTAGAATTTGATCTATGGGGCCAATTTTACTCTAGTACTGGTCAGTGAGTCATTGAATTGCTCAGCTGAGTAAATAATAAAAATTAACAATGTAAATCTGAAGCCTGTGCTAATAGTTCAATAGTGAGGATCCCATAAACTAGAATATTTTTAAAAGCTATGTTATTCACTTTAGCTAAAGCCCCATAGCGAAGCTAGATATTCACCATGCCAACACAACCTTTTTTGATCATTTTAGTTGGACATTTACAGGGTTTTTCAATAAAAGTTTTTATCGTTAAAAATGGCGCAAATTTTGCCCCAACCAATCAGATCTTATTTAACATTTAAAAGCTTACATCGGATTGGTTGGGGCAAACCAATAACTTTTATTGAATAACCCTGCTAGTGCCTGTACAAATATCAGCCAATGAGGATTAGTGATCTGGACCATTATGAACAACTGCTATTGCTTTTACCCCCAGCAGGGGTCTCCAACAACAATTATCATTTCAGGAGACAATTACCTTGTTAAATTTAAGTTGTTGTTACTCACACATTGCTTAATAACATCCATCTGGCATTTTCAAATTTGAAGGCATTTTGCCCACGTTAGGTGTTGAAACTCTTCTTTAGCCCCCCCCCCAAAAAGAGCCATTGTTTCCCAGCATAAAGAAAAATCCCATTTCAAATGCACAGTGACATTTATTAATAGTGTTTTTACATCTAATTTTAGTTGATGCTGAAATTCATACTTTTAAAGCAGAGCTTTATAATTGGTTTAAAGGGCAACTAAAGCCACAGAACAAAACTGAACCAGAAGGCAGAACACCTTGATATAAAACCAGCAATCTGTGTCTTACCTCTCATTTTGATACAGGCGCTGGGAAATTTACCTAAATAACATATGGTTTGTGCTTGACTTCTCAGCATTCTAGTATCCGACAGTTTGGTCAACGACCATTATGTTCTGCACATGCTCAGTCCTTTGCTATGGCACAAACTTGTTACAGTTGGCCACACCTATTAATAATATCTAGCCAATCCTTTTACAGGACAGATAAAGCAAGGAAGCATGTGACTGAGGTCAGGAGGTGTGGTCTGACACAGCACATACACACAGATACTTCATACAGTTCTTAACAGGCTTTGATTTACTTCAACAGAGTTTACTAAAGTGGCGTTTTATAGTTTATTATTTATTATTATTTTATTATTATTATATTATTATTTTTAGGGGGGTTGTTTTCAGATTCTGGAGTATAAAAATTGGGTTTAGTTCTCCTTTAAATATAATCAGCTTTCAATTTTTTTTTGATTTATGAATTTACAGAGAGACAAACAACACAACGACTCATTATTGGGAATACTATAGTTATAAAACTCGAGGTTTGATTCTCTGAGATATTCCTGCATGTCTTCAAATGGCCAGCTGTACAATGCATGCCATGCCTTTTTCCTACATTGAACTTCTTAACAACAGGACACCCAGAGTAAGACATAAACAAATCCAGAAAGAAAAACCGGGAGGACGCCCACTGCAAAGCCAGTGCATCTTGCACCTGAGGAAGGGGCGTATCCTCCGAAACATTGTGCACGTGTGATGTTTGAAGTGAAATAAAAGTTAAAACTGGCTTTGCAGTGTGCGTCCTCGCCGTTTTTCTTTCTGGATTTGTCCATTTGGGTGTGGGGAACCCTTAGGTAAGATGGCACCTGCTACCTGGATCGTGTTTCCCTATGTGCACAGGAAACCTGAACTGTAATTGTAAGACATAAACAACACAAATAGGTGACTGCATGCATATCTTTGGAAAAAATGTAAGCCAATAATTCAATATTGCACGTTACCTTGTGTATATTTGGTTTGATGCATCGAACAAAGAATGGATTTGCAGTACTTAGCGTTGCCATTAAGGAATGTAGAGAGTCCTAAATAAAAATAAAAAATACGGGTAATGAAATATGCTCATGCAAACTTTTAAAAACCTCTTGATGGTGTATCATTTCACACTTTGTAAGAGACAGAAATTGATAGGGGATATTTTTGTCATTTCTTCCTAAAAATGATGCTTTGCAAATTTGCAATTAAAAAAGTGCAGCTTTACACTACATTAACTATATTAAAACATTACAATATATATTTTAATGTTCATTGCAAACTTCATATTTTATACATTTAACAATTTAATAAAATGAACCCAGATATGCATCGAAAGACATTTGCAGTGCCAAATATGCTACAATCTAAAAATGTTTGAGAATATACTATTATATTGTGATTCTCCATTCTCCAACAGCACCCTCTGGTGTCTATAGGATGCATAGCACATGTTGTACTATTATTATTGGAGCAGAGCCTTCTTATAACAGAAGGCATCTTGCAGTCTCATGCTATATGAATAGTATTGCCGACAAAATCTAAGAAACAAGAAGTAATTTCTTACTCCCAGGTTCCCTAGATTAAGGGGCAGAGATATACAAAACCTCTCCTTTATGTCCCACGGCTAATGCATATGTGTCCAGAACCACACAGCCTATGGTATAGAGCCAATCATCTGACCTTCAGATATGACATGTTTCGATTTTGTTAGATCTCGTCAGTGCAAGATACAGATTCATGGATCTATGGAATAGAAAGATATACAGCTGTCTTATCTATTATTACTATTATAATACATAAGTGTGATATTTTATAATGGGAGCTGCAGTGGTATATTACCTTATAAAAATCCCTCAGCTATGTCACTGACTCATTCTTATATTTCTTATATCCCACTGCTCCGCCCATTCCAGTGTTCATGCCTGCACAATGACTCAGCATTTTTTGCTGTGTTTAACTTCACTAACAGAACCTGCTGGAGCTGCTTCCTGTCACTTCATAACCAATGTCTCTCTCCTCCTCCACAAAGATTTGTCTAACTGCATAGATGCTGGGCTGGGCTGTTCCTTTCTACTGGGTTACAGAAGGTAGCTTGGGGGATTGAAGGTGGAAATAGGGACAAGGCTAGAATTTAAAATGTGAATGGGGTGAAGGAATCCAATACTTATGTATAAGAAATAATGCGCCCCTTCACATTATAATATAAGGACATTATGCCACCTCGGAGTTCCCTGTCCTACGGCCTCGTGCTTCTTTATGGTCAGGGAACTCCTCGGTGGCATAATATCCTTATATTACACTGTAAGGGGCGCATTATCCCTTATATAATTGTGGCTTTATATTGTGTTAACATCTTCTGTGGCTCTTTACAATTACATTGATACCTTCATACCTGGCCCAGCCAGGTATGAATACTTACAATCTAATCACTTCATTTCACACATAATACAACCTATCAGTATGTCTTTATGATTGTGGTGAAACCGGAGTACCCAGAGGAAACCTACACAAGCACAGGGAGGACAAACAAACTACGTACAGATTTATGTCCAAGGAGAATTGGAACCCAGAAATTCAAAGTTACTGTGTCGACCATAAAGAATTTTTTCTTAGCACAGAAATCAGTTCAAAAGAAACTTACATTATATCTGCTATTATGCAACCACAAGGTATTTTGATTAATACAAACAGATTGCTGTATCTCCCACCTCTGAAATTAGCACTATCACGGAGAAATCATTTGTTCCATTCTGCAGGCTTACAGCATTTCTCAATTTCTGTAGCCCACCTTCCGGAGTGTGTCCTCAACACTTATATATAGTTGCACATGCTAAGTTAGTTCTCTAGCTCCACCTCCTCTCCCCTGTACCAGCACTGCAAAGTAACTATTTATCATTAGTGTCTTATATAGTCAGAGCTATGACACTGACATAGACCAGGAATAAACTTTAAGGTGGAATTCTCAGCAAGGCAATCCAATATAAAGATAGGAATATTTATTTCTACATCCCCTATAATTAGCAAACAGATAATTTAGCCTAAAGGGAATGTCCACCCCCAAAACTTAAATTTCCCCCCCTGCTGGCGCCACTGTGTCCAGGAAACTGAAGAGTAGGAGCCTTCCTGTGTGTAAAAATGTATCTCGCCCTTCCCTGTCCTCCTGGAGCACTATGGCATGCGCAGGAGAGCAATCCCTCCCGCCCTCCGGATCCCTTATCATTGCAGATATTCTTTTAAAAATATACTTTTTTTATAGTGTAGTGACCCCCATCCCAACCTTTACCAGCCTTCATTCCCTTGTCTCCCATAGCTGGCAGCCGTGTCTGTGATTGGCTGACTTTCAGCCAATTAGACACGGCTGCCAGTCCGGCACCTAATACCACTCAATATCCAGAAGTAGCATTAGAGACAAAGGCTGAAATGAAGGTTAGTAAGTATGTTTCTGGACATTTTTTTAAGGTTTAGGGGTTGGGAGGGGGGGTCCCTACACTAACTTAAGATTTAAGGTTAGGGTTTGGAGAGGGGTCCCTACACTACAGAAAAAAGTACCATAAATTTTGGGGTGGAGATGTGTCCAATGAAGTAAAAAGGTAAAGTGATTTCTAGATGTAGTTGTAGCTACATTTCATATGCACTGTATGTAGCCCGCAGTATATAATATTAATCGTCTATTTCCCAACACTACAATAATGGACATCTTCCTGCTCACTAAGTTCCATCACAGTAGAGTAGGTAAGTAAGGTAGGGTTCACACTAGGGTGAGTTTACCGCTGTGATGTTGTGCAATGTTTCCCTGCGTTATTGCATAGTGGTGTCCATTGATTTCAATGCATTAGGAGTACTGTAGCAACTTTTCACTAAGCAAGCAGAAAGGGGGTATTTTGGGTGCCAGTAACCCCCCCCCTAGATATGCCACTGTAGTGGGAACACTAAAATGGATTTCACAGGGGAAAAAACAAGGGGGAGAAGAAAGCTATAGTATTTAGAAAAAATAAGAAACCTGTCGTTAAAGAGATGATTTCCACACCATGCTGATTTATATTTAGCTTTAGTTTGCCTTTAAAAAGCACAAGCAAAAGAAGTAAATGAGCAAGATGTTGCCATCTTTCAGAATGTATTCATCATGCTATATATGCTTAAAGGGCAAATCCAGCCTCCCTTTACATTATTTAAAGTATCACCCCCCCCCAAAAACCCCAGTTACGTTCTGTTCTTACCTTCACCAGACGCTCCCACGCTGTGGAATTAGAACTTACAGAGCCGCAATCCCTCTCCAGTTGTCCCTCCTCCCCTGCTCCTGTTGCGAGCTGGATACGAGTGCTTGATCGGTAATGGCAGCAAGCCATTAGCCATGACATCACTGTCACGACCACGACTGACAGTCATTACCAGGAAGCAGAGAGAAGACTGGCAAGGGATCACAGTTGTGTAAGGCCTAATTCCTCAGCGTGGGAGTGTCGGGTAATTCTTAAAACAATGTACCTTTTTTGGGGGGGTGGGGGGAGTTACACTTTAAGGGATTTATTATATATGCTTTTCATACATACATTATAGCAGTGATGTTGAACCTTGGCATTCCAGATGTTTAAAAACTACAACTTCCAGCATGCTGGGAGTGCCAAGGTTCAGCATCACTGCACTATAATATTACCATAATACCTTTCATATGTAATAGAACAATTGTATTGTATTATGATTTCACTAGCAAAACATAAACAAACCTTAAACTGCAGACTGACAGTTGGTTTTTTATGCTTGTTTCCGGATTTCAATGTGTCTTGATTATTTCGACTTGAAACATGTTCAAACAGATCATATATAAAATCGAGCCTAAAGAGGGGAAAAATGAAAGAATGATACAGTGGTGTTGCAAGGGAGCAATACTGGAATATGCTTCAAAGTGACCCATAATAACACTATTGACATTTTATATTTCTCTGAAAATATTTCTCTAAAAACTATTTAGATTTGGCTTTGTTTGGTTTTATAAACAACAATTGCTGGAATTATTAACTCTAAAGGTTCATACACACCTGGTGATCTTCACCTGAATGCCGACCGCGACAAACGGGCGAAAGACGCATGTGCGTATGCTCTCGGTTGGGGGTCGTTCGGCGATCCAGCAGGCAGATCGCTGAACAACCCCCGACCAAGCGCATACACACACTCGATTATCAGCCGTTGCTGGTGTTCGTCAGGTGCTCGGGTGAAGATCGCAGGTGTGTACGAACCTTAAGGGGCTGATGCAATAAAAGGGACTAAACTGTGCCCATACTATTAATTTGCAGCAACAAGTTAAAACAAACATCTCATTGGTTGTTGCATTTTAATAGCACAGGCAAACTTTTGCACATTTTATTGCATTAGTGCAATACAATGTCTGTACATGTTTTTAGCTTACAATGATTGAATGTGTCACAAAGTACAATTAACACCTGGATATAAGACACATCATTAAAACACCATAAACAGGCATTGTGAGATAAAGTACATTTATGGAATATGGGCAACAACATATTAATATCTGTATCTGGCATAGCTATAGTGATCCCTTTGAACTAATTTGTTTATATTTATAGTGATTCCTACCTGCTGTCTCGTAAAAGATTGAGAAGGTCATCTCTAAATGTGTCTCTGTTCTTCTCCAGGGTCCCCCTTACATCATACAGGACCTAAAAAAAACAACAAACCAACAAAACAACAACCTTGGCTAAAAATCCACAGACACAATAAAAAGTGAAGTATGTCCATCTATATCCTGCTCCTATGTACCTCATTGCACATGGGTTGGCTTGGAGACAAACAAAACCCAGAAGCCAAATGGCCAATACGCATCAACATTTATACCTGCCAACTAAATGTTTACATGGTTTTCGATTATTTAACACTAGAAGCTCATCTGGCATTTACCTGGTTCCTGGAAGGTGCAGAATGTTCTTAATCTGCAGCAACCAATCAGATGCTATCAAATGTTTTCTAAGGCTGGGTACACACAAAGCGACTATTTGTCTCAACCGAGCACTCGATACGGTCGGGACAAATGTCTGTTGGTCGGGGCAATAGTGGCTGCGTCTGACAATTCGTGCAGTCCCATTGGGAACAGCACGATCGGACGAGATTTACGGACATGTCCGATCCGGACGATTGACATTGGTCGGGGGGCAGCCGAAAGCAGCACAGATTTTCGGCCCAAACGACCGATACACAGAAGTATCGGTCAATTGGCCTGAAAAATATGCCCGTGTGTACCCACGCCGTACTGTAATAGACCAGTAAAAGGGTCATAAGATTGTTTGAGGCAAATTAAAAGTGCAGGCAACTGTCTGCACCTCTTGTTAGCGTGTTTGTTTGCAAAGATGGGTAGGATTCAAAAAACTATAAGAAAAAAATAGTTCAAATTAATGTTGATCTTGACCCTTTAATAAAACTATTTTGGAAATCTAAATGTTTTACAAAAATGATTATATCATATAAGGGATAATACGCTACCTACAGTGTAATATAAGGATATTACACCACCGAGGAGTTCCATGACCATATAGAAGCATGAGGCCACAGGCTGAGTGCTTTTATACAGGTAATGGAACTCTGAGGTGAAGTAAATCCATATATTACACTGTAGGTAGCGTATTATTTCTTATAATACATAAGGCCAGCGAAAAATAACCTGCCTACTACCACTGTGTCTTCCCCTTCCTGTATTAGTCATTTATATAGGAATCCCTGTTTAATGTATGAATAGTTAATTACTGTTCCTATTGAAAAGAGAAAGAAGGACCGAACATCGTCTGTCAAGTATAAACAGGCCTTCCTATATAAATGAATAATACAGGGAGGGGAGACAGTGGGAGGGGCAGTGGAATACAGGAAGTCACTCAGTGACATCACTGAGTGACTGTAATATAGATTCTCGCCACTGCACCTCCCCATAGAAAATGCCTAGCCTTATGTATTATATGTATATTATCAACGTAATATAACTTAATATAAACTTTTTCATGGATACAGGAGTATCCCTTATTTTTAAACATGCTGTGGTATCTCTCAGGTGAAATCTTCTTTGGACCCAGCTGCTCTTTCCAGATACCAGCCTCTCCCCCTTTCTACCCTTTGTGTCTAAACTGGTATGTCAAACTTGCGGCCCTACAGAAGTCCAAAAACTACAACTCCCAGCACTCACTGGCTTCATAACATCTGCCCATAAGTTTGGAATCCCTGCTGAATAAGGAGGGTTACTATCCATTTCAGTAAACACTTACCTCTCCAGCATAGTGTTTCACACCAAAGTTGTGAACAGCAACTCGTGGCTTCACATAAAAATGATTATTCTGAAATGAAATTCAATGGAACTTTTAAAAAGTGTACAGCAAGATCCCACTACTCCAAAACTTTTTTCAGGAATTTAAAACTGAGCAGTAGATCCTGAAAAATCATCATTTGAAATCACATTTACAGGAAAAGACCTGTCACTCCAGAAGCAGATATTACAATATGTGCCCCATCACTGACTTCTAACTAGGATCTTTGGCTGCCTACCAGCACACTCCTGTGACATTTAAAAGTAGAAAAAGAAAAAGTGAAAATAAAGGAGGGGGAGTGTGTGTGTGTAAGCAGAGTAGGGTCAATGGTGAGGCTGTGCAGAACTAAGTGTCGCAGACACTACAAGAAGGCAGTGAATAAGGAAGGGTGGGGGCAGTAAGGAGCACTCAATAAACATTCATAATTTATTGACAAAGCAAGCACAGATAAATGTGTGAGTACCACCATTTTACTTTTCTCAAATTGTAGTTTCAGATAATGTAAAGTTGTGAGTATAGTGACCCTTTAAATAGTAAAGATTTAAGTAATCAGTGCAAATGCATTATCCAGATCCATTATCCATTATCCAAATCCATTATTTAGCTCGCTGGCTACACAAATAAACGTTTACAATGCACTCCATTGTTTCTCTCTCCCTGGATGAGTTAAAAAAATAAAAGTGTCGGGTCAATCAGGGACTAGATATGGGTGAACTTCCAAAGTTAAGTTCCTTTTACAACTATTGAACTTCAGTAAAAGTTCTTTAGTAGATAGTTCTAAAATGGACCCATTAAAGTCAAGGGAAAAATAGTTCAAAAGTTCTGATAAAATTCAGTTAAAATAGCAATGGTAACTTCTGTAAATGGCTCTGGGACCTGGGAAATGCTCGGTGGAACACATACATATGATCAAAACTAGTTCAAATACTAACTTTTCTCACGATGGGGCAATTGTTGGGCTTCTGCACTGAATTTTCCGAATTCCGAAATCGGATGCTACATGAAGGTTATCGCAGAATTTGAGGGCAGTGTTCTCCCTAGGGAAAACCCGGCTACTTTTTCATGCCACCCGTCTGGAAAAAATTCCTTGAGAGAACACTTGTGATTTCAAAGAATTTAGATGTAGGTTTATTAGGTGCCAATAGGTCAGTAAAAACTCCTGCCAACACTGCCCAGTCTAGACCCCTTCTTTACACTTGTAAGATTATTTTAGCACGTTAACTAGCTTTTCCGAGTGTGGCACATGTGCTTGTGCTGCCATGTTACATGGGTTACCTTCAGATGTTGTGGAGCTGCAACTCCCTGCAGATGTTGACAAAGTACAACTCCCTGCATTGTACAACCACGGAATTCTGGGACTCAAACAGGGCAATGCACCGGGTGCCGCTTTCGGCAACCCGATGCAGCCCGGTGATGTTATATGCGGAACATCGCTACCTGGCACTGTTCTATTCCAGCACTTTCAACGCCAGCTATTAGCTCACTTTAAAAGTGCTGCAATAGAATGCTAATTTCGGCATATAACATCGTTTGCGGCGGCTGCGCTGTTAACTTTCGCGTTAGCCACGCAGCCGCCGCAAGGAAGGAGTTTAAGTCACACTAACTGATATAACATCGGTTAGCGTGACTTAAACTCCAAAACAGGAGAGGTGCGCCCGTTGGTGTATCGCCCTGATAGTTTTCAAACATTTAGTGGGACGAAAGTTAGACATCCCTGACCTATATAATGAGCATGATGCAGTGCACATTTTTCCCCTCCACAAAATGTCCCCGTCACACTCCACCCGGCTACCTTTTCATGCCACCTGGCTGGAAAAAAATTCAGGGGAGAACACTGGAGGGTTACCAAATATCGCATTTGAGGGTTATTCAAGGGTTATCGCCTAATTTTAGGGTTAGCAAACACTAAATTGGAGGGTTATTACCGAATTCGAGGGTTGCAGAATTGGAGGGTTAGCGAACACTACATTTAAGGGTTATCACCCTATTTGAGGGTTACCAAAACACCACATTTGAGGGGAACGCTACATTCGAGGCTTAACGCCGTATTCGAGGGTTACTGTAAAGGAGCTATGTCTTCTTACCTCTCGTTCTTCAATTAAACAATCAGGAGCTGGCAGGGAAGTTACAGTACTTACCCTCAAACACGCTGCAGCGCTGCTTCTTTGACAGGTCCCCACAGAGCTTGCACTGTATGCTCCGTTGGGACCTGTCAGAGGAACAGCGGAGGAGCGCGTTTGAAGGTACCTGTAAGCTATTTTAGGAGTGGAGATGCCCTTTAAGCTAATTACTTTTAAAATAAAACACAATGAGAGGTAGGAAAACTTGCTTGTGCCTCTTATAGTTTATACAATTATAGATTTAGGGGGAGGAATATTGTGTTTAGGGTACAGTGTCTCTTTTATGTTGTCCTCAGCCTGCACTGTTATTTGTCGACATTCAATTGGTTTACGGGTTCCTAAGGCACAAGCAACGTAAAACAAGACTGAACACATTTGCATGAAAGATGTGTGCCCTTTCCATATTCCTTGTGTGATGTATTGTAGGTATATGCATTTAATATACATTTAATACATTTTAATAAGCGTTTAATACAAGCTTATCTCGTACTGCATGCTGGTTGTGCAGCTTTTCCAACAACGTTGAATCAGTTGCTCGAGGAAAGTAGCTTTCTTCATTGATCAGTGCAAGTAAACCAAGTTTCTATAGGAAAAATTATATTTGTGTTTATAAATGAATTATTGAAAGGCAAACAAACAGATTTGTCCATCCATCAGCCATGCCCATACCAACAGACATCTCAGTTTATGATTGTTAATTGTTTCACAATCCTCCAGCCTCTAAATATAATAATATTTATAACATGTAAATATTTATGTAATAATAGAAGTCACTAAAGACTTCCACAACTATATAAAAGCATAAGGACATAGGCAAAGTGATTTCTACAGGTCACTGTAGAAGGTGAATTCCAATATCCAGAGCACATGTTATCCAGTAAATATCCGTGTACAGTAATAGGCAATCCTTTGGCTTCACAGATGGTGTTGCACTACAACCTCTTTATTTAAGCCTCACTTTCACGGTTATTCAATAAAAGTTCTTAAAAATGGTGCTAAATTTGCCCCAACCAATCATATTTAACTTAACATTTGAAAGCTTACATCTGATTGGCTGGGGCAAAATTAGCACAATTTTTAACAAGAACTTTTATTGAATTGAAATGTTTATTTTACTTCTATTTCCCAAGTAGATGTCCAAGGCCTTCATCAGTATTTCTATCCCTATTAATAGATATCAGTTTATTTATTACTTACCTTTTCTATCAAATCCAAGCATTCCCCATTATCTGTCCAGTCAATATCATCCCATACAAGCCCTTCTCTAGAAGAAAACCATAATGACATGGATAAGCACAAGTAAAAGGAGAAGGTGTAAAAATGTTTTGGTTTAATACAACATTTGAATAACAAACAGGACATTTATCTTTACAGTAAATCCAGTTCACAGGACAGTCACCTATCCTAACCTTTAAAGGGAAACCATAGAGCGTATTTTTTCAAAAACAGTTCAAATAAACAGTACCTGAGCAGGGAGGTAGGATTAGTGCTTTTTACCTCCCAATATCCTTTCTATGAGGAGCAGCAGGGTGAAGAAAACTGATTCTGCCAGTCTTCCTGAATGCTTTAGCACTATCTTTAATATAGAATGGCCCCGGGCCATAACCTGGCAGATGAAAACTGTATGTGCTGTATCTCCTCAACAAACAATATTGGGAGGTGGGAATAATTAAACCTATATCCTTGCCCCAGGTGTTTTTTTATTTTTTTAAAAACATTTTTACAGTATAGTTGTCCTTTAACCAGCTAAATGGACAGACTTTATTAGGTAGAAGAGGAAAGAATAAACAAAAAGGAAAGAAAGGAGACGGACTGACATTTATTTAAGAAAAAGGAAAGCAAAGAGGCCATGGAAAAAGACAAATGATGTGATATTCACCGGCTAATTCCCAAGCAGACCAGATATTTCTGTTATTAGATTTGTTTAGTAGCCACAAGTACACATGGCCGGGCCACACAACATTCTTCTTATTTATAAATCTTATTTAAGGAATGCATTTATACATATTTGGCAGGACAGTCCTACAGCTTTTGTTACACCAGCAGATGTCACCCAAGAGTTTTAAAAGCTAGAAAACTGTGGGAAGAAAATCTCCAAATTCACATCACTGGAAAACTACATAGGTAACAGGGGTCAATGACCACTTAGATTCTTTAGCCAATGCTAGAAATAATGAAACAGATATACTGTAAGAACAGTAGCGCTACTCGTTGAGGTGGTTGCATCATGAAAGGCTTAGCATCTTAGCACTATCTTTATAAATAAGTCATTATTATATGTAAGTAGCAAACAGTACCCCAAAAAAAACAACCCTATCCTAAACCATAAGATTTTTTTTTTACCTGCTGTATTCTAATTGTTCCAGTGAAAATATGTGTTTGTTGAAATATTCTTGAAGTTTCTCATTTGCATAGTTAATATTAAATTGTTCAAAGCGATTGACCTAAAAACAAACACAGAGGAGGAAGTTATTGTAGATTGTAAATAGATTTAATGATATTTTTCTTATCTTAATACTGATAAAGCACAACAAATGGTAATAGCTTTATTGGCTAAGATAATGAATAGAGCTGTCAGAGCAGTTGCTTTACGGTGATCAGTACGAAACAGGAAATGTAATGTTTCCTATTACTGTGGCTTTAGTAATCCAATGAATGTATCACCTTTACATCATGTCAGAACTTGCCACACTGATTCCTTTCCCTAAATACAATCATAAAAGACACAAAGATAAAAGATACTGTCTGTCATTTTTAAAAAATCAGGCTACATACAGTCCGGAGGGAGTTTATCGCAGGAGAGGGATTTTTTCCCTCTATCCCGAACGAGCGCTCAGCTCACCAGAACCTTCATCGGGCGCGCACTTGTTCGGGAAATCAAGGTACACACAGTGGCGATAAAGCCCCAATACCATCGGATCCGACAGTATCAGGAATTTATTGGTACTGTGTGTACCTAGCTTAAGGTAAGTTAACACTTTAACGAGCATCATAATAGCTGGTATACAAAGCAAAGATTAAATCAATTAACAAGTTTCTATCCTACATATGTTTATTAGTATTTTCCTTGTTGGTATAAAGTGCAATAGGGATGTATAAAGGTATCAATGTTGTTGATTAAAATGAAGCCAGTCACTGCTCGGAGATGGAATAGTTAACAGACATTTCACCTGATACTCCCAACAATTTCCTTTCATAGATAACATTTAAACAATGAAAAGATTTAACCCATACCTTTAAAGGTGGAAACCACTAAAGAACCTAAGATGGAATTGGGTTTCATATAGCAAAATATGAAAATCCCTTAGAAGAAAACCCGATATTTTTTTTGGACTACCGAAAGAAACCTTTTCAGTTCCATGAAACCTGAGAATTACAATCCTATAGTCCTCAACAATGGAAGCATTGGGGGGGTGGGGGGTATTCTGTTATCAGACAAAGCTCCCACGTGTACACTGTAATGTTGTATAGTAGAATACTAATGTAGAATAGTATAGTACTAGTACAATGGTTGTTTTAATCATTTAATGTGAGGAATACACCTGAATATAAATATATATATATATATATATATATATATATATGCAACTACCGAGGAATTTTTTAACTCTGACACTGTCTAGGCTGAAAGAAATCGGTTTTACCTCAAAATTTTCAAATCCAAAAATGTCCAAAATTCCAATAGATTTAAAGTCGTCTTTTCCTTTGATCCTGCTATTGATCTTCTTAATGATCCAAGCAAAGCACTGAGAGTACAAAGCCATGGCCACCGAATCTCTACTATCCACTGCCTATGATTAGTGTGGGAGGAGAGAAAGATTAGATATACTAAGGCAAGGGCACAGTCATTTCAAATATAACATTATTGATGGTATCAAAATCAATGTAGTGACCGTGGTTTTACAGTTCTAGAATATCAGTACTAACTTTTGAGCAATATTTATTAAAATATAAAAATTGTCAACATATTTTTTGCCTCCATGTAAAAAGCTATTAATACAAAAAAGTAAAAACAAAATAATCTCTGCTTTCCCCCCCACCTTTATTCCAAAAAATGTCCACCAACCTTGAACTGGTGAAATCCATCTACAGAATTAAAGATAATCAGGGGTATTTACCCCGAGTCAAAGCACTCTGGATCACCTTCCAAAGATTCAATGACGCTTGGCTGCAGCTTTTCTAGTGTTAAAGGACATCTCCACCCTCATAAGAACATCTTTTAGAAAGAATGGCCTCTTTAAAATATTTTGATATATCATACTTTGTCCTATGAATTCATTCCTGTAAGTCTACTATGCTTCTGGATGCGGCATGGAAACTGAGCAATTTAGAAACCTGTACTGAGCCTGCACTGAGCCTGGGCATGCTCAGAAGAGGCAGACAGGGGATTAACATTCAGTCATTGGCTGTGATGTCAATTGTCATATCCATAACCTGGAAGAACCAGGAAACAGAAACAGGGGCAACAGGATTTCAGGTTAGACTTATATATTTCAGATTTCAAACTATTACTGTTTAGGGTTTTGGGGGGTGATTTACCTCCATTTTAGTGCTGGACTTACCCTTTAAAGTAATGTTATCCCTTTGTGAATAGGTTAGTGTCACTTTAAAGCTTAACACTTAATGCTAAAAATAGAAGTGCACTATACATTAAGCTGTAAAATAGTTCTGTCCTTTTACTTTATATACTTTTGTATGTGCCTTTTGAACGCAAATTATTTATCAATACCTTTTATAAAGGAATTCTTCAAACACTCACCTTCTGTATTATAAGCCGTCCAAATTACACTGGTTTCCCAAGCTATGAATGGCTCCAGTGGTGTTGGGGAATATTTCCCCTGAATAGCATAGTGTAAGATTATGATAAATAACAATAAAATTGTATTGTTTTGAATGGCTTGTTTATGATCTAACAAGGACCCTGCCAAAACAAACAATACAGATTCTTGATTTGGCTGCATTAGAGTAAGGCTACGTTCACAGGAACAGCAGTCTGACGTTCCCTAAGCGTTTTCATGTAGCGTTTCTCTAGCGGCAAACATCTGAAACCGCTTAAGATTAACACTCGTCTAAAATTTGCATAAAAGACCCATGTCAAACCAACAATATTACTTACAAATCAACTATTTCTTGCTTGTTTAATGGATCCTGAACTATAATGGACAGGAGGGTTTTCTCTGTGCACCTGAGTATAAAAACATCAGGAAACCTAGCCCCATTATGCAGAGAGTGTGCCTGTATAGAATTGCCACAAATGAAGGAGCAAGATTTCCTCAACTAGCTTGACTGTCAATTAAAACAAACAAACAAACAAACTAAATATAATAAAGCTATCTTTTATACCTGCTCTATGCTGAGTGGAGTAGATATCTCCTCTCCCCTGAGAATCATGGACCTTTGGGTTAAGCCTTCAGCCAGCTGCTCGGAGTCCAGCCCAAGCAATTCAGAAGCTCTTCCCAGTGCTACAAATAAGAGTTTAATAAATTAAAATAGAGAATTAGTGAGGTGGAGAGAAAATGTGTATTTTATTGGCATAGGAACAATGTGGCGACCAGTTAAAACAAACAAACAAAAAAAAACCCCAGTAAACTGTTCGTATTAAATTTTGGGGATGATTCTATAATATAACAAAGATATATAATGTAATTGTGTGTTGTTTGCATTTTGTGAAAGGATGATTTTGAAAGTTTTTAAGTTTGTTCTGAACCAGATGTACAGGGAACACCTGCTGTTTGGGGGCAGCAAGGATGGATGTGACGCACATTACAAGTGAATTCCTGTTCCCCTTGAACAATGTTGGTTTCAGAATGAATCCATGTAGGGATTGTTTGAAATCAACTCACAATGCCCCACCTTCCACACCTGTGACATATACAGTATGGGCTTAACCGTCTTCTAAAATTATTAACATGCACTGTAAACAATAAAGAGTCTCCTTTGGATAAAGGGAAATCCCATAACCTATTTAATTATTAGTTCAGGGTCAAAGTATGCTAGTTAATCAATGCTTGCCATTGGCTATAGTAGTAAAATCATAGCTGCAATAAGTTTGTGGTGGTTTATATGTCTTATTTTCAAGATATGGAATATTAAAGGTATTGATTTTAGATCAGTTCTATATAATCAGTTCTATATAATCTATCATTTTGTTTTTATGATTATGGCTAACAGTATTTTAACTTTAATTTAACCTTTAATGCACAAATAATGAATTCTTACCTGTTTTAGAGGAGATTTGTGCCCCACCAGCAGTTACAAACTCAATGTTTCCTAAATGCAAAATACCAGCAAGTAGGCGAAGTATTTCCCTGACATCCTCTCTGGAAAACTTCATGACTTTCATGGCAGTCTGTAGGAGAGAGGAAGAGCATTATCTTTTTAAACACTGATGACATCTGGAAATAACATTGGTGATAAAATAACAAGTGTGAAGGTTGAGCGTGAATATTTTGACATCTTTCCTTTTTAAACAAACTCTCACTTAAACAGCTATAAGCAACACAGACCTGTGAAAATATATATCAATTAAATTGCTTTTCTCATTACTACAATTTTTCTCACTAAATCAAATAGAAGTAATACTTGTATTTGATTACTTTAAAGCAGAATCTGGTGTTAAGGATTTCCAGCAGGATTTTTATTATTTTAGTAGCAGAGTACCATGCGAGTTGCCCAGTTTTTGATCTGACAAAGGTCACATTAGAGTACTGCGGGCAACCGCAAAACCATTAACCACATCTGAAATTAAACAGACACCCAACCCCGCACCTGCAGAACCATAACCTACGCTCTTTTGCTGGTGGGTTCCATAACTGCACCAGACCCGACCTGCAAGTAGCCAGACCCGCAACCCAGCTTGCACCCAAAATTAAACAGACCTGCACCAACCCATACCCGCTAGGTGATCTGACCTTCACCTGCAACGACCTGGACCCAAAATTTAACAGACTTGCAACCTGCAATTAACAGTATTTATTGTGACTCACAATGAATGCAGTTAAAGTCAATTAGATTGCAATCAGTGCAGCCCTAAAAATTACATTACTACTGTAAGGCTGACTGTAACACTGGGTGATTTGTGAACTGGAGGGCTAACTGCAACACTGAGTGATGGGGGGGAAGGTGTCCACAGGGAGTGTCCCAGATATCAACATTGATAGGGTGGGGTGTCTGTATAAAGCAGCTTAATAAATTACAATCATGTGAGCTTGCCTCTGTTCTGAGTTAGTTGTGGTTCTTGTCCTGTGTGTCTCTTCTGAAGTTCATCATTTACTGACTGTGCAGCTCAAAGCACCTCAGAGCTAATCTAAAGTTATGAATCTCTGCCTCTGTGTAGGCTTGTCACTACTATTCAATTGGCTAGCAGAATTGGGGAATCTGAATGTCAATTTGTGCTGCCATTCAACTCAAATTGCTCTGTGATTTTCTGGCTGCATATTGTAGTTGTGCTGTGATCTCAGGTTAGGTTGTATTAGGCAATCACTCGATTAACCACCAGATGACAGCACACAAGTCAGCTTGCTTACCTAGTTAATTTATGCATGAATGAAATGAAAGGGGGTCAAAAAAAGGGGTAACGGGTGGTTTGGGAAAGTTGTAAAGTAGACTATTTTTCCCCGGGTCCTCAAACGTATCAAACGTAAGTTTCATCAAAACAGCAGTTTGGAAATTTTTCTGGAACATACATACATTTACTTACATATATATATATATATATATATATATAAAAATTGCAAACTACTTGCTTAAAGGGACACTAATTACTCTTTAGCCCCTCCTAAGCCAATACCATGCTCACCTGTGTATATACCATACCTGACACGGGTGACCATATATTAATAAAGAGGGAGTGGGATTGAGACCTGTCAATTACTGCACAACTTCCTTTAAAAAGACAGTACCTTCAAAACAGACATGTCATAGTGTGAACATGGGCATCTCCCTATGACCTCAGACAGGGTCCAAGGTATATCTATATATAGAAAACAGACCTGTTGACATGCACGACGCTGGACCCACCTGCGCGCACCATGACCTCCTCATAACGCCGCCCACAACCAGTTGTCATCTATCCACCAGGAGGGTGGATAGTGGTGCGGGGGTGCATGCACTGGGGGGAGAAGTTGTGCGGGGGGGAGGGGTTGCACGTGCGGTGTTAACTAGTAAGGGACTAAATGATAAAAAAAAAAAATTTCATCTGCAACATTTTTTTCTAATAAAAGAAAAGCAATAGTTTTACAGAAAAGCTTTTCAGAACAGCAACCCCAGCTTTTGACATCCAATCCATGTTAGCCATTCAAGTAAATTGGACGCTTATATAGTTTAACATCTGTTGATCCTCCTTGAGAAAACATTTTATTCTATTACCCTCACCTAAAAAGAAGAAGTGGATGACAGCTGAACGCATTAATGGTTAAGAGCAGACAACTCAGCAAAATGAGTAGTCATTAAAATAAGAAATCCCAAAGCTATGTATAGAAAAGACATGTCAGCAAAATCTGCTTAGGCGTTTAGCGTCCCTTTAAAACAAAGTTGTTTTTTTTTAAACTAAAACTCCTCATCATTTATCTTGACCACACACATATCAGTTTCCTAGATCAGCTCTCATGAGCAGAACATGCCTTTCAACTTCTGTTTTCATGGTAACTGCATATTGTTCCCTGAATGATCCCTGAAATATTTCTGTGAAACCCAATGTATGATGAACAGAATGTACTGTGCCATTGCAATGCTCAATATTTATCTAAACAATTAGGAAACGTATTGCATCTAAGAACACTGATACATAATAATAAAATGTTGGATTTGTGCAAATCACTAACAATTATCCAATAACTTTTGGATTCACTCTAGATAAATAGATGCAAATAATGAGAAAATAAAATTGGTAAGGCCTAAGCTTAAAGGACAACTCCACTCCCATAAGAACATATTTTAGAAAGAATGGCCTCTTTAAAATATGTTGATATATCATAGTTTGTCCTATGAATTCATTACTGTATACCTGCTATGCTTCTGGATGCTTCATGGAAACTGAGCAATTTAGAAACCTGTACTGAGCCTGGGCATGCTCAGAAGAGGCAGACAGGGGATTAACATTCAGAACTGACAGTTACTAACTGGAAAAACCAGGAAGCAGAAACAGGAGAAACAGGACATTGTGCAGGATTTCAGGTTAGACTTATATATTTCAGATTTCAAACTATTATCGTTTAGGGTTTTGGGGGGTGATTTATCTATACGTAAGTTTTCCTTTTGGGGCTGGACTTGCCCTTTAATTGATGATAATTAGGTGAACTGTGCTTCCTAAATGAAAATTAAATACTTAAATACCTTTTTAAATGAGTTAATTTACCATTTAAGTGTGTACAAACTTGTATTTATTTAATAATTATAAAATCATGGATCTTGCTCTTTCTACTCAACCATCCTCACTAGCAGCTAACAGATGAATAACAGATGAATAAGATTCCAATTCATCTGTATGTAGCAACCCAATGGTCAAAGCGTGTGTGGCACAGATGTTCCAAACAATTGTTAGAGGATGTATAGAAGTATAGATGTGGAGTGAATACCTTCTATATATTAATCAGTCTAATGATTATTTGAAGTTTCAGAGTAGCTGTAGTGGGCATAACATTGCATTCCTGGACCTCAAAATAGAGGCAGGAGATGGAAAACTCCTCACCAGCACTTCCTTCAAGGAAGTCGTTAGTAATACTTATATCGACTTCAACATTGCCCATAAACAATGCTGGTTAGATGGAATTCCGAAACGGCAAATGCTTAGATTAAGAAGGAATTGCTTGGATGTGAATAAATTCTATGAACAGACTGAATTTGTGGGTGAAAGATTTCGAGAGAAAGGATATCCTACCGAGTGCATAGATAGAGCTATTGAAAGGGCAGGTAGAACCAATAGAGATAGCTTGCTTAGATCCAAACCCAAGAAAATCAGAAGTAAATTTAAAAACAAGTCAGTGGTAGTATTGGATTTTAATAAGGATAATTTAAAAATAAAGAAACATTGGGCTATACTCCAGAATGATAAGGAATTAGCAGAAATAGTGGGGAAGAACCCGAACATTATCTTTAGGAAACCCAATACTTTGAAAAATATCCTCTCTCCCAGCTTACTGCCTAAGCTGCCAAATTTGGAAACTAAGGACACTAGTATGAATATATTAAAGGTCATCTATAGTGAAAAAAAACACATTGACCCTTTGCAAAGTTAAATTCATGTACTCTGTGCTGCCTTTATCCTATCTCTTTCAGTGATTTTGTTTTTCCATGGTGTCAGATCTCTGTGCAGCACTCCCCCCTTCCCCCTCCCCTCTGTTACCTCCTCCATGTCTTAACTCCGCCTAACCGACAAGCTTATCATGTGCAGTAGTAGTTAAAAGTTCAACATCCTGGAAAAACACACCCACGCACAGTGGCCAATAGAAAGCAAGCTGTCCTGGAGATGGAAGAAGAAGGAGAACAGTACAGTTTACGATCTCTCTCTTTGTGACCCATCATCAATCAGTGAAAGCTATCAAGAAGGGGGGTCAAGTGCAGCCTTATATCTACCATCAAAGCTACCGCTCTCCCCCTGCTAATGCTCTTATCTCTATGTTTATTACAGAGCAGGGAGGGGGGATCACGTCACAGGGATTTGATTGACAGTCCAAGTAAGAGTAGAGGAATGCAATCATGTATTCTTCTAACTGGTGTATCTTAGGACAGAGAGAGAATCTGAAAAAAGTGAAGACACTCTGGGGGTTGTGGGGAATTATAGAACACACGGAAAGAAAGAAAAAAAAGTTACTTTTTCCACTATAGATGCCCTTTAAAGGGGATGTTTCAATGTGGGAAATGTGTTAGTTGTCGGTATGTGGGAGTAGGTAGGGATTTTGTCACTATTAATGCACTATTAAAGCACAAATATAAATGGACCACATTTTCTAACTATCAGTGCCAGAATGTGGTTTATGGGATTAAATGTCCTTGTAATAAATGGTATCTTGGTAAGACACGTAGGAAACTCACGGTGAGAATAGGGGAACACAGTTCATTCTTATGGTTCTGCCAGACAGGATTTTAGTACATCTGGGGATATGTGTCACACTTTTAATAAGGGGAATCACCCCTATATATATAAGCACTTTAAGGCTAAGCATTCATCGTCGTTCGAAGGAGTGATGTTTATAGCACTGGATGGGATAAATAAGAATTTTGCTGTGAGAGGGGGGATCTGGATAGGGAACTTATAAAATTGGAAGTATGCAGCACCAAGGCTTGAACGATCAGATGGAATTGCCACCTTTTCTATAATATCCTCTTGTTTACCTGATCTACATGTTTATGATCCTATATCCAATAACTTATTGATCTTTTGATGAACTATTATACACTATGTTCATATTTTGTGGGGTACTGGTGGAAATATCTGGGTTGTTTTGAATTGATACATAGAGTTTCACTTATATTATTACTATGATGATTATAACTATTTTGATTGTAATGGTAGTTGAATTATTAATAACTATGGGCAGTAGCTAATACTAGGGTAATACCCTGAAGGATATGCAGCTCTATTTTGTTTTAACTGCACTATACTTTCAGCTGGATAACAAACAGTTAAATAGCAACAACTGATAAAGAGACATTACTGGGAATGAGCAATAAAGCTTGGTGAAGGACAAGCCTATAAAGAGAGTGATCACCAGGGTTACATCATGCCTGACAAAGCTAATTACAGCGAAACACGTAGCAGCAGTGACGCGTACATCCGGAACTCGTGGGAATTCGGAAGTATCTGGGCTTGCTAGGGGTTTGTGTCTGTGGAAGCCTCGGTGGAACAAATACTGACCTCCCTGTGGGTAGAGCCTGCACCACCCTCTGTTGGATCCCAAGAGCGTGCCTCGCCGTGGACTAAGAGCCTCTATATGTCCGGGGGACCTAAGGGACTGAGCCGTCCACCGCTCTACTACATCCAGATAGCGGTGTAGTAATGTTACACTTCTAAAATATTTAATGGGTAGGGGAAGGGTTAAACAAAAAGTAAAAAAATAAATAGGTAAATGTGTAGCTCCCAAAAACCTCTGCACACATTACTGCAAGGTTTTTTAGTGCTTTTTATTGTTTTTAATTGCTATAATAAAGTTTGGCAATTTTATTCCTGTGTGCAGAGGTTTTTGAGAGCTACACAGACCAAGCAAGCATCAGAACAGCACAGAGTAAACCCTGCAGTGCCCCTAGTGGTGGATAGGCACAAGTGAGTGTTTTAAGAATTTTAATATATGGAAGTGTCATTTTAAACTGATTTTTTACAGATATCTTGATCTTAACCTATTTATTTTTTACTTTCTGTTTTAACCCTTCCCCTACCCATACCCCCAAGCACAAGCAAGATACTTTTAAAGATTTTATAAACAATTCAGTGGACAACTTGCAGTGCAGCCGCCCTACTTAAGGAGACATTCCCTACAACACCATAGCACGGAAGTAACCCCCAATCTACTATAGTTACACTTCTATTCTTAACTCTCGCTGTTCCATTTTTTAGGTGTGCACACACCGTTTGGACCTTTGGTGACTTCACTATAACGGAGGATACTTTATTATGTGGATTGGGCTGCTACTTCTGACTCGCAGCTGCTTGCCCTTAATTGCTTTTATTTGTTTCTGTACACTATATTGATACTCAGTCTTTGTTTTATTATAGAGCTCCTTTGTAGCTCTTTTTGAGCTTTTTATATATTGTATCTTTTTATGAGTTGGCCAGCTTGTTATTATATTGTATCTAGACGTTCTTATGTAATATCTATATAAATATATGTTTTTCTCTTTTGAGATTTATATATATATAGCAGAAAAGACCAGTGAGTTGAGGGGAATCATCTTGGCTTAAAGACATTTTTGCTTTTGCCTTTTTATTAATTTATTAAAAGTGTGTTGCAAAAGTTTAAAGGCTCGTACACATGTCCGATGTGTGCACCGAGCTATGACCCCCCCCCCCGACGCCATATATCCACACAACGAAAAGCAGGGAACCGTGCAAAGCTCGGTGCCAAATTGGCCGTGTGTATGAACCTTAAGACAAAGGTTCACTTACACAATTTATCATCCAGGTAATAACAGGAGCCATGATTACTTATATCTAAGATATAATAATTGCTTAAACCACCAAAATGGAAAAAAATAATTAATAATAAAATGATAATCTGACAGTTACACCCATTCAATGCGTACAGTATGTCTACATACAGTCACTAAAATATTCAACTAATATGTCTAAGTGACTTTTAACACATAAAAAAAGAATTGTTGAATCTTACTTTGACTTCTTGAAAGGTCTCCTGGTCACTAATAGTCTCGTCTACAATGCATCTAGACTGGTTCAAATAGTGGTACTTCTCCGCTTGTAATAAATAAAATGCTTCTAACAAAGAAAACAGAAACTTTAATTTCAACTATTTTTCTGGATATGACTATTTAAAATAGCCCCAAAGGGATTATTATAAAAATCTCTCTTTGTATTTCCCCATTATTTCCTAGATTTAGCACCAAACTTAAACTGAGACAACCACTGGGAGTTGAGGTCTGTTACAGATTCCTCCAATTATATTGAAAAATAAATAGTGTGTTTCAGCAAAGGAAAAATTACTACATTGTTTATTGATTTTTGTTCCTACATTAATCATAATTTATTTTATTTGAACATCAATAGAGATAAATTGATTGTATATTAACAGGCCTATTCCAATTCAAATGGTCTGTCCTGTTGATAAACAGTGCTTTTAATTTATACTACCTCATAATCCTTATGATGAACACACCCTACATGACCAGACACATGGTGTCAGAAACACTTTGTACCTGGAATTGAACGTATTGAGGAGACTCAGTGGTTATTGATTTAAGTCCATTTATGGCTACATATGTAAGTTTGTATGTTCCTACTATGTATGCATGGATCATAAATGTGCTTAGATTGTAAGCTCTTCAAGTCAAAGCCTGGTGTGAATTGATTAAATTAATAATTATAAAGCTCTGCATAACATGTTTAGCGCTATATACAACAATGCATACATACACAACTGAAACTGTGACATAACTGACTTGCAGGCCCACAGTTACAACCTAAGGTGTGTATGTTTCTTGCTTTTAGATGTTTCTAGAAAGTAAAAAGACATTTTACTAATATTTACCTTTCTCTTCTTTTTCGGCTCCTTCAAGCAGTGCATAAAATATGTGGTAGTTCCTCTCCTCAGGATTCTGTCGTACCACACGGTTCTACCACAGGAAAAATACACAGCCATTTAGCTTCATATTTGAAACAACAGTAAAATAAATAAAATAATTCATATGCTTACTTACTTTTTCTAATAAATCTTCATTAGGAAAAGACTTAAGTAAAGGAATAATATTAATTTTGAGCGTCACCAAACTCTCAAACTGTTTTACAAACAGTATCACAATTAGTAAAGGCAAACAAAATGTTTTAGATTTTAGGAAAGGAATGATGTAAAATCTTCTTAAAGAATAGTTTTCCTAAAAGTTTCCATGGAACATGGTAAATACCCAGAAGTCTTTGTTCCTTATTTGCATATTCTGAAATGGGTGTTTCAAAGCCTTTATTCTCTCCCTATCCTATTTCATTTATAGGGTCAAACAGAATCACAATTTCTTGGTTGGTCATTGAATGAACCACAGAAGTGCAAATGGTGTCTCTGTTTTCTTGCTGCCATTTGATAATCCTTATGATAATGTAGTTATACCGTACACATTTGTATTTCCATGTAAAATGATACATACAATCAAACAAACATTAATTTTATGTAAAGGATACAGTCTATAATTCGTCCTCCTTGAATGTGTCCTTTTTGGCAGATATTCAGCTGAATAAACTTCCCGAAGCGACTTGAATTATTATTGTAAACAGTTTTTGCATTCCCGAAGGCTTCCATAATTGGACTCAATATCCAATACACTTTTGGATTCACTCTAGAAATAGATGCAAATAATGAGAAAATAAATTGGTAAGGCCTAAGCTTAAAGGACAACTCCACTCCATAAGAACATCTTTTAGAAAGAATGGCCTCTTAAAATATGTTGATATATCATAGTTTGTCCTATGAATTCTACTGTATACCTGCTATGCTTCTGGATGCTTCATGGAAACTGAGCAATTTGAAACCTGTACTGAGCCTGGGCATGCTCAGAAGAGGCAGACAGGGGATTAACATTCAGAACTGACAGTTACAACTGGAAGAACCAGGAAGCAGAAACAGGAGAAACAGGACATTGTGCAGGATTTCGGTTAGACTTATATATTTCAGATTTCAAACTATTATCGTTTAGGTTTTGGGGGGTGATTTATCTATACGTAAGTTTCCTTTTGGGGCTGGACTTGCCCTTTAATTGATGATAATTAGGTGAACTGTGCTTCCTAAATGAAATTAAATACTTAAATACCTTTTAAATGAGTTAATTTACCATTTAAGTGTGTACAAACTTGTATTTATTTAATAATTATAAAATCATGGATCTTGCTTTTCTACTCAACCATCCTCACTAGCAGCTAACAATGAATAACAGATGAATAAGATTCCAATTCATCTGTATGTAGCAACCCAATGGTCAAAGCGTGTGTGGCACAGATGTTCCAAACAATTGTTAGAGGATGTATAGAAGTATAGATGTGGGTGAATACCTTCTATATTAATCAGTCTAATGATTATTTGAAGTTTCAGAGTAGCTGTAGTGGGCATAACATTGCATTCCTGGACCTCAAAATAGAGGCAGGAGATGGAAACTCCTCACCAGCACTTCCTTCAAGGAAGTCGTTAGTAATACTTATATCGACTTCAACATTGCCCATAAACAATGTGTGTTAGATGGAATTCCGAAACGGCAAATGCTTAGATTAAGAAGGAATTGCTTGGATGTGAATAAAATTCTATGAACAGACTGATTTGTGGGTGAAAGATTTCGAGAGAAAGGATATCCTACCGAGTGCATAGATAGAGCTATTGAAAGGGCAGGTAGAACCAATAGAGATAGCTTGCTTAGATCCAAACCCAAGAAAATCAGAAGTAAATTTAAAAACAAGTCAGTGGTAGTATTGGATTTTAATAAGGATAATTTAAAAATAAGAAACATTGGGCTATACTCCAGAATGATAAGGAATTAGCAGAAATAGTGGGGAAGAACCCGAACATTATCTTTAGGAACCCAATACTTTGAAAAATATCCTCTCTCCCAGCTTACTGCCTAAGCTGCCAAATTTGGAAACTAAGGACACTAGTATGATATATTAAGGTCATCTATAGTGAAAAAAAACACATTGACCCTTTGCAAAGTTAAATTCATGTACTCTGTGCTGCCTTTATCCTATCTCTTTCAGTGATTTGTGTTTTTCCATGGTGTCAGATCTCTGTGCAGCACTCCCCCCTTCCCCCTCCCCTCTGTTACCTCCTCCATGTCTTAACTCCGCCTAACCGACAAGCTTATCATGTGCAGTAGTAGTTAAAAGTTCAACATCCTGGAAAAAAACACCCACGCACAGTGGCCAAAGAAAGCAAGCTGTCCTGGAGATGGAAGAAGAAGGAGAACAGTACAGTTTACGATCTCTCTCTTTGTGACCCATCATCAATCAGTGAAAGCTATCAAGAAGGGGGGTCAAGTGCAGCCTTATATCTACCATCAAAGCTACCGCTCTCCCCTGCTAATGCTCTTATCTCTATGTTTATTACAGAGCAGGGAGGGGGATCACGTCACAGGGATTTGATTGACAGTCCAAGTAAGAGTAAGGAATGCAATCATGTATTCTTCTAATGGTGTATCTTAGGACAGAGAGAGAATCTGAAAAAAGTGAAGACACTCTGGGGGTTGTGGGGAATTATAGACAACGGAAAGAAAGAAAAAAAAGTTACTTTTTCCACTATAGATGCCCTTTAAAGGGATGTTTCAATGTGGGAAATGTGTTAGTTGTCGGTATGTGGGAGTAGGTAGGGATTTTGTCACTATAATGCACTATTAAAGCACAAATATAAATGGACCACATTTTCTAACTATCAGTGCCAGAATGTGGTTTATGGGATTAATGTCCTTGTAATAAATGGTATCTTGGTAAGACACGTAGGAAACTCCACGGTGAGAATAGGGGAACACAGTTCATTCTTATGGTTCTGCCAGACAGGATTTTGTACATCTGGGGATATGGTCACACTTTTAATAAGGGGAATCACCCCATATATATAAGCACTTAAGGCTAAGCATTCATCGTCGTTCGAAGGAGTGATGTTTATAGCACTGGATGGGATAAATAAGAATTTTGCTGTGAGAGGGGGATCTGGATAGGGAACTTATAAAATTGGAAGTATGCAGCACCAAGGCTTGAACGATCAGATGGAATTGCCACCTTTTTATAATATCCTCTTGTTTACCTGATCTACATGTTTATGATCCTATATCCAATAACTTATTGATCTTTTGATGAACTATATACACTAGTTCATATTTTGTGGGGTACTGGTGGAAATATCTGGGTTGTTTTGAATTGATACATAGAGTTTCACTTATATTATTACTATGATGATTATAACTATTTTATTGTAATGGTAGTTGAATTATAATAACTATGGGCAGTAGCTAATACTAGGGTAATACCCTGAAGGATATGCAGCTCTATTTTTGTTTAACTGCACTATACTTTCAGCTGGATAACAAAACAGTTAAATAGCAACAACTGATAAAGAGACATTACTGGGAATGAGCATAAAGCTTGGTGAAGGACAAGCCTATAAAGAGAGTGATCACCAGGGTTACATCATGCCTGACAAAGCTAATTACAGCGAAACACGTAGCAGCAGTGACGCGTACATCCGGAACTCGTGGGAATTCGGAAGTATCTGGGCTTGCTAGGGGTTTGTGTCTGTGGAAGCCTCGGTGGAACAATAACTGACCTCCCTGTGGGTAGAGCCTGCACCACCCTCTGTTGGATCCCAAGAGCGTGCCTCGCCGTGGACTAAGAGCCTCTATATGTCCGGGGGACCTAAGGGACTGCCGTCCACCGCTCTACTACATCCAGATAGCGGTGTAGTAATGTTACACTTCTAAAATATTTAATGGGTAGGGGAAGGGTTAAACAAAAGTAAAAAAATAAATAGGTAAATGTGTAGCTCCCAAAAACCTCTGCACACATTACTGCAAGGTTTTTAGTGCTTTTTATTGTTTTTAATTGCATAATAAAGTTTGGCAATTTTATTCCTGTGTGCAGAGGTTTTTGAGAGCTACACAGACCAAGCAAGCATCAGAACAGCACAGAGTAACCCTGCAGTGCCCCTAGTGGTGGATAGGCACAAGTGAGTGTTTTAAGAATTTTAATATATGGAAGTGTCATTTTAAACTGATTTTTTACAGATATCTTGATCTTAACCTATTTATTTTTTACTTTCTGTTTTAACCCTTCCCCTACCCATACCCCAAGCACAAGCAAGATACTTTTAAAGATTTTATAAACAATTCAGTGGACAACTTGCAGTGCAGCCGCCCTCTTAAGGAGACATTCCCTACAAAAACAACATAGCTGCAAAATACCAGCAAGTAGGCGAAGTATTTCCTGACATCTCTCTGGAAAACTTCATGACTTCATGGCAGTCTGTAGGAGAGAGGAAGAGCATTATCTTTTTAAACACTGATGACATCTGGAAATAACATTGGTGATAAAATACAAGTGTGAAGGTTGAGCGTGAATATTTTGACATCTTTCCTTTTTAAACAACTCTCACTTAAACAGCTATAAGCACAACAGACCTGTGAAAATATATATCAATTAAATTGCTTTTCTCATTACTAAATTTTTCTCACTAATCAAATAGAAGTAATACTTGTATTTGATTACTTTAAAGCAGAATCTGTGTGTAAGGATTTCCAGCAGGATTTTTATTATTTTAGTAGCAGAGTACCATGCGAGTTGCCCATTTTTTGATCTGACAAAGGTCACATTAGAGTACTGCGGGCACCGCAAACCATTAACCACATCTGAAATTAAACAGACACCCAACCCCGCACCTGCAGAACCATAACCTACGCTCTTTTGCTGGTGGGTTCCATAACTGCACCAGACCCGACCTGCAAGTAGCCAGACCCGCAACCCAGCTTGCACCCAAAATTAAACAGACCTGCACCCAACCATACCCGCTAGGTGATCTGACCTTCACCTGCAACGACCTGGACCCAAAATTTAACAGACTTGCAACCTGCAATTAACAGTATTTATTGTGACTCACAATGAATGCAGTTAAAGTCAATTAGATTGCAATCAGTGCAGCCCTAAAAATTACATTACTACTGTAGGCTGACTGTAACACTGGGTGATGTAAACTGGAGGGCTAACTGCAACACTGAGTGATGGGGGGAAGGTGTCCACAGGAGTGTCCCAGATAACATTGATAGGGTGGGGTGTCTGTATAAAGCAGCTTAATAAATTACAATCATGTGAGCTTGCCTCTGTTCTGAGTTAGTTGTGGTTCTTGTCCTGTGTGTCTCTTCTGAAGTTCATCATTTACTGACTGTGCAGCTCAAAGCACCTCAGAGCTAATCTAAAGTTATGAATCTCTGCCTCTGTGTAGGCTTGTCACTACTATTCAATTGGCTAGCAGAATTGGGGAATCTGAATGTCAATTTGTGCTGCCATTCAACTCAAATTGCTCTGTGATTTTCTGGCTGCATATTGTAGGTGTTGTGATCTCAGGTTAGGTTGTATTAGGCAATCACTCGATTAACCACCAGGACAGCACACAAGTCAGCTTGCTTACCTAGTTAATTTATGCATGAATGAAATGAAAGGGGGTCAAAAAAAGGGTAACGGGTGGTTTGGGAAAGTTGTAAAGTAGACTATTTTTCCCGGGTCCTCAAACGTATCAAACGTAAGTTTCATCAAAACAGCAGTTTGAAATTTTCTGGAACATACATACATTTACTTACAATATATATATATATAATATATATAAAAATTGCAAACTACTTGCTTAAAGGGACACTAATTACTTTAGCCCCTCCTAAGCCATACCATGCTCACCTGTGTATATACCATACCTGACACGGGTGACCATATATTAATAAAGAGGGAGTGGGATTGAGACCTGTCAATTACTGCACAACTTCCTTTAAAAAGACAGTACCTTCAAAACAGACATGTCATAGTGTGAACATGGGATCTCCCTATGACCTCAGACAGGGTCCAAGGTATATCTATATATAGAAAACAGACCTGTTGACATGCACGACGCTGGACCCATGCCGCGCACCATGACCTCCTCATAACGCCGCCCACAACCAGTTGTCATCTATCCACCAGGAGGGTGGATGTGGTGCGGGGGTGCATGCACTGGGGGAGAAGTTGTGCGGGGGGGAGGGGTTGCACGTGCGGTGTTAACTAGTAAGGGACTAAATGATAAAAAAAAAAATTTCATCTGCAACATTTTTTTCTAATAAAAGAAAAGCAAAGTTTACAGAAAAGCTTTTCAGAACAGCAACCCCAGCTTTGACATCCAATATGTTAGCCATTCAAGTAAATTGGACGCTATATAGTTTAACATCTGTTGATCCTCCTTGAGAAAACATTTTTTCTATTACCCTCACCTAAAAAGAAGAGTGGATGACAGCTGAACGCATTAATGGTTAAGAGCAGACAACTCAGCAAATGAGTAGTCATTAAAATAAGAAATCCCAAAGCTATGTATAGAAAAGACAGTCAGCAAAATCTGCTTAGGCGTTTAGCGTCCCTTTAAAACAAAGTTGTTTTTTTTAAACTAAAACTCCTCATCATTATCTTGACCACACACATATCAGTTTCCTAGATCAGCTCTCATGAGCAGAACATGCCTTTCAACTTCTGTTTTCATGGTAACTGCATATTGTTCCCTGAATGATCCCTGAAAATTTCTGTGAAACCCAATGTATGATGAACAGAATGTACTGTGCCATTGCAATGCTCAATTAATCTAAACAATTAGGAAACGTATTGCATCTAAGAACACTGATACATAATAATAAAATGTTGGATTTGTGCAAATCACTAACAATTATCCAATAACTTTGGATTCACTCTAGATAATAGATGCAAATAATGAGAAAATAAAATTGGTAAGGCCTAAGCTTAAAGGACAACTCCACTCCCATAAGAACATCTTTTAGAAAGAATGGCCTCTTTAAAATATGTTGATATATCATAGTTTGTCCTATGAATTCATTACTGTATACCTGCTATGCTTCTGGATGCTTCATGGACTGAGCAATTTAGAACCTGTACTGAGCCTGGGCATGCTCAGAAGAGGCAGACAGGGGATTAACATTCAGAACTGACAGTTACTAACTGGAAGAAACCAGAAGCAGAAACAGGAGAAACAGGACATTGTGCAGGATTTTCAGGTTAGACTATATATTTCAGATTTCAACTTATCACTTTGTTTAGGTTTTGGGGGGTGATTTATCTATACGTAAGTTTTCCTTTTGGGGCTGGACTTGCCCTTTAATTGATGATAATTAGGGAACTGTGTTCCTAAATGAAAATTAAATACTTAAATACCTTTTTAAATGAGTTAATTTACCATTTAAGTGTGTACAAACTTGTATTTATTTAATAATTATAAAATCATGGATCTTGCTCTTTCTACTCAACCATCCTCACTAGCAGCTAACAGATGAATAACAGATGAATAAGATTCCAATTCATCTGTATGTAGCAACCCAATGGTCAAAGCGTGTGTGGCACAGATGTTCCAACAATTGTTAGAGGATGTATAGAAGTATAGATGTGGAGTGAATACCTTCTATATATTAATCAGTCTAATGATATTTGAAGTTTCAGAGTAGCTGTAGTGGGCATAACATTGCATTCCTGGACTCAAAATAGAGGCAGAGGATGTGAACTCCTCACAGCACTTCCTTCAGGAAGTGTTAGTAATACTTATATCGACTTCAACATTGCCCATAAACAATGCTGGTTAGATGGAATTCCGAAACGGAAATGCTTAGATTAAGAAGGAATTGCTTGGATGTGAATAAATTCTATGAACAGACTGAATTTGTGGGTGAAAGATTTCGAGAGAAAGGATATCCTACCGAGTGCATAGATAGAGCTATTGAAAGGGCAGGTAGAACCAATAGAGATAGCTTGCTTAGATCCAAACCCAAGAAAATCAGAAGTAAATTTAAAAACAAGTCAGTGGTAGTATTGGATTTTAATAAGGATAATTAAAAATAAAGAAACATTGGGCTATACTCCAGAATGATAAGGAATTAGCAGAAATAGTGGGGAAGAACCCGAACATTATCTTTAGGAACCCAATACTTTGAAAATATCCTCTCTCCCAGCTTACTGCCTAAGCTGCCAAATTGGAAACTAAGGACACTAGTATGAATATATTAAAGGTCATCTATAGTGAAAAAAAACACATTGACCCTTTGCAAAGTTAAATTCATGTACTCTGTGCTGCCTTTATCCTATCTCTTTCAGTGATTTTGTTTTTCCATGGTGTCAGATCTCTGTGCAGCACTCCCCCCTTCCCCCTCCCTCTGTTACCTCCTCATGTCTTAACTCCGCCTAACCGACAAGTTATCATGTGCAGTAGTAGTTAAAAGTTCAACATCCTGGAAAAACACACCCACGCACAGTGGCCAATAGAAAGCAAGCTGTCCTGGAGATGGAAGAAGAAGGAGAACAGTACAGTTTACGATCTCTCTCTTTGTGACCCATCATCAATCAGTGAAAGCTATCAAGAAGGGGGGTCAAGTGCAGCCTTATATCTACCATCAAAGCTACCGCTCTCCCCCTGCTAATGCTCTTATCTCTATGTTTATTACAGAGCAGGGAGGGGGATCACGTCACAGGGATTTGATTGACAGTCCAAGTAAGAGTAGAGGAATGCAATCATGTATTCTTCTAACTGGTGTATCTTAGGACAGAGAGAGAATCTGAAAAAAGTGAAGACACTCTGGGGGTTGTGGGGAATTATAGACACACGGAAAGAAAGAAAAAAAAGTTACTTTTTCCACTATAGATGCCCTTAAAGGGGATGTTTCAATGTGGGAAATGTGTTAGTTGTCGGTATGTGGGAGTAGGTAGGGATTTTGTCACTATTAAGCACTATTAAAGCACAAAATAAAGGACCACATTTTCTAACTATCAGTGCCAGAATGTGGTTTATGGGATTAAATGTCCTTGTAATAAATGGTATCTTGGTAAGACACGTAGGAAACTCACGGTGAGAATGGGGAACACAGTTCATTCTTATGGTTCTGCCAGACAGGATTTTAGTACATCTGGGGATATGTGTCACACTTTTAATAAGGGGAATCACCCCTATATATATAAGCACTTTAAGGCTAAGCATTCATCGTCGTTCGAAGGAGTGATGTTTATAGCACTGGATGGGATAAATAAGAATTTTGCTGTGAGAGGGGGATCTGGATAGGGAACTTATAAAATTGGAAGTATGCAGCACCAAGGCTTGAACGATCAGATGGAATTGCCACCTTTTCTATAATATCCTCTTGTTTACCTGATCTACATGTTTATGATCCTATATCCAATAACTTATTGATCTTTTGATGAACTATTATACACTATGTTCATTTGTGGGGTACTGGTGGAAATATCTGGGTTGTTTTGAATTGATACATAGAGTTTCACTTATATTATTACTATGATGATTATAACTATTTTGATTGTAATGGTAGTTGAATTATTAATAACTATGGGCAGTAGCTAATACTAGGGTAATACCCTGAAGGATATGCAGCTCTATTTTGTTTTAACTGCACTATACTTTCAGTGGACAAACAGTTAAATAGCAACAACTGATAAAGAGACATTACTGGGAATGAGAATAAGCTTGGTGAAGGACAAGCCTATAAAGAGAGTGATCACCAGGGTTACATCATGCCTGACAAAGCTAATTACAGCGAAACACGTAGCAGCAGTGACGCGTACATCCGGAACTCGTGGGAATTCGGAAGTATCTGGGCTTGCTAGGGGTTTGTGTCTGTGGAAGCCTCGGTGGAACAAATACTGACCTCCCTGTGGGTAGAGCCTGCACCACCCTCTGTTGGATCCCAAGAGCGTGCCTCGCCGTGGACTAAGAGCCTCTATATGTCCGGGGGACCTAAGGGACTGTGCCGTCCACCGCTCTACTACATCCAGATAGCGGTTAGTAATGTTACACTTCTAAAATATTTAATGGGTAGGGGAAGGGTTAAACAAAAAGTAAAAAAATAAATAGGTAAATGTGTAGCTCCCAAAAACCTCTGACACATTACTGCAAGGTTTTTAGTGCTTTTTATTGTTTTTAATTGCATAATAAAGTTTGGCAATTTATTATGTGTGCAGAGGTTTTTGAGAGCTACACAGACCAAGCAGCATCAGACAGCACAGAGTAAACCCTGCAGTGCCCCTAGTGGTGGATAGGCACAAGTGAGTGTTTTAAGAATTTTAATATATGGAAGTGTCATTTTAAACTGATTTTTTACAGATATCTGATCTTAACCTATTTATTTTTACTTTCTGTTTTAACCCTTCCCCTACCCATACCCCCAAGCACAAGCAAGATACTTTTAAAGATTTTATAAACAATTCAGTGGACAACTTGCAGTGCAGCCGCCCTACTTAAGGAGACATTCCCTACAACACCATAGCACGGAAGTACCCCCAATCTACTATAGTTACACTTCTATTCTTAACTCTCGCTGTTCCATTTTTTAGGTGTGCACACACCGTTTGGACCTTTGGTGACTTCACTATAACGGAGGATACTTTATTATGTGGATTGGGCTGCTACTTCTGACTCGCAGCTGCTTGCCTTAATTGTTTTATTTGTTTCTGTACACTATATTGATACTCAGTCTTTGTTTATTATAGAGCTTTTGAGCTCTTTTTGAGCTTTTATATATTGTATCTTTTATGAGTTGGCCAGCTTGTTATTATATTGTATCTAGAACGTTCTTATGTAATATCTATATAAATATATGTTTTCTCTTTGAGATTATGTATTAATATATAGCAGAAAAGACCAGTGAGTTGAGGGGAATCATCTTGGTTTAAAGACATTTTTGCTTTTGCCTTTTTATTAATTTATTAAAAGTGTGTTGCAAAAGTTTAAAGGCTCGTACACATGTCCGATGTGTGCACAGCTATGACCCCCCCCCCCACGCCATAATTCCACACAACGAAAAGCAGGGAACCGTGCAAAGCTCGGTGCCAAATTGGCCGTGTGTATGAACCTTAAGACAAAGGTTCACTTACACAATTTATCATCAGGTAATAACAGGAGCCATGATTACTTATATCTAAGATATAATAATTGCTTAACCACCAAAATGGAAAAAAATAATTAATAATAAATGATAATCTGACAGTTACACCCATTCAATGCGTACAGTATGTCTACATACAGTCACTAAAATATTCAACTAATATGTCTAAGTGACTTTTAACACATAAAAAAAGAATTGTTGAATTTACTTTGACTTCTTGAAAGGTCTCCTGGTCACTAATAGTCTCGTCTACAATGCATCTAGACTGGTTCAAATAGTGGTACTTCTCCGCTTGTAATAAATAAAATGCTTCTAACAAAGAAAACAGAAACTTTAATTTCAACTATTTTTCTGGATATGACTATTTAAATAGCCCCAAAGGGATTATTATAAAAATCTCTCTTTGTATTTCCCCATTATTTCCTAGATTTAGCACCAAACTTAAACTGAGACAACCACTGGGAGTTGAGGTCTGTTACAGATTCTCCAATTAATTGAAAAATAAATAGTGTGTTTCAGCAAGGAAAAATTACTACATTGTTATTGATTTTTGTTCCTACATTAATCATAGATTTATTTTATTTGAAACATCAATAGAGATAAATTGATTGTATATTAACAGGCCTATTCCAATTCAAATGGTCTGTCCTGTTGATAAACAGTGCTTTTAATTTATACTACCTCATAATCCTTATGATGAACACACCCTACATGACCAGACACATGGTGTCAGAAACACTTTGTACCTGGAATTGAACGTATTGAGGAGACTCAGTGGTTATTGATTTAAGCCATTTATGGCTACATATGTAAGTTTGTATGTTCCTACTATGTATGCATGGATCATAAATGTGCTTAGATTGTAAGCTCTTCAAGTCAAAGCCTGATGTGAATTGATTAAATTAATAATTATAAAGCTCTGCATAACATGTTTAGCGCTATATACACAATGCATACATACACAACTGAAACTGTGACATAACTGACTTGCAGGCCCACAGTTACAACCTAAGGTGTGTATGTTTCTTGCTTTTAGATGTTTCTAGAAAGTAAAAGACATTTACTAATATTTACCTTTCTCTTCTTTTTCGGCTCCTTCAAGCAGTGCATAAATATGTGGTAGTTCCTCTCCTCAGGATTCTGTCGTACCACACGGTTCTACCACAGGAAAAATACACAGCCATTTAGCTTCATATTTGAAACAACAGTAAAATAAATAAAATAATTCATATGCTTACTTACTTTTTCTAAAAATCTTCATTAGGAAAAGACTTAAGTAAGGAATAATATTAATTTTGAGCGTCACCAAACTCTCAAACTGTTTTACAAACGTATCACAATTAGTAAAGGCAAACAAAATGTTTTCATGGTAGATTTTAGGAAAGGAATGATGTAAAAGTCTTCTTAAAGATATAGTTTTCCTAAAAGTTTCCATGGAAACATGGTAAATACCCAGAAGTCTTTGTTCCTTATTTGCATATTGCTGAAATGGGTGTTTCAAAGCCTTTATTCTCTCCCTATCCTATTTCATTTATAGGGTCAAACAGAATCACAATTTTGTGGTCATTGAATGAACCACAGAAGTGCAAATGGTGTCTCTGTTTTCTTGCTGCCATTTGATAATCTTATGAAATGTAGTTATACCGTACACATTTGTATTTCCATGTAAATGATACATACAATCAAACAAACATTAATTTTATGTAAAGGATACAGTCTATAATTCGTCCTTGAATGTGTCCTTTTTGGCAGATATTCAGCTGAATAAACTTCCCGAAGCGACTTGAATTTATTGTAAACAGTTTTTGCATTCCCGAAGGCCTAATTGGACTGTGAAAAAAACAAATAAGTTTGTTGCAGTAAAAAAATGGATCTACGCGGATTGGAAACACATCAAATTATGCCAATTTGTGGAGAAAATACACCAGTGAAAACATAACTAGACCTTACAACCATTAACTATGCTTCAAATGAAAATTTTGTTTGGTACATCTCTCTGAATTTTGTTTTGGTATTGTATGTTGGTAAAATAGAAATAAATGCATCCAAACAACAATATCTTCAATAAATATACTACTAAAGCATCCCTATTTAGGTGAGGCAGTCAATGATTGCAGATACTTTATCCACTTAATTCCAGGGCAGGTGATTTTTATAGATTGCTCTGTGGGATTAAGAACAGCCTACAGAGGACAAATCACTGAACAACCTACATTGCTTAAACAGAAATAAATCATCTACAGTATAACAATAACTGTTTTAGAGCAGACAAGAATCATAGACTTAAAATCATCACACTAAAGTATCATCTTTGTTGAAACAAAACAGAAAGGAATAAAATAAAATGGTTGTAATTTTGAAACTCTTCTTTCCATGTATCCTATGGATTATAGGGCCCAACATGCAGGCCGATAAATAATTCACCAACCTCCAGTAACAAAAGAACTGGGGCATGTAAAGAATGGGGTGAGTTAAGGAAAAACAAGGTAATGGCCAGGAGCAAAGCTTCACAGAGTGGTTAGTCTCGGTGGAAGTGCCGCTAGTGCTTGGGGGGTGGGGGGGAGGGAGGGGAGGGGGGGGGATGGGGGGGGAGGGCACCGGACTTCTTTGATTGCTATAATACTGTTTTTGCCCCCTAAATTTTTATGGTCCCTAGGTATAAGCCTATGTTCACTTGTGGATGTAAAAACACATGATTGTTAAAGGGGAACTGTGGTCTCCAAACAAGTTGAGTTTAAATGAAAGGCCAGTTTCCTACCTTTAAAACAAGCCATCAACCACCTCTCTATGTGCTCCACAGCCCAAGATATAAAGAAATGACTGACCAGAAAGTTAATGGGTGGGAGGCTGACATGTGACATTCCTAAGGCTTCTCCTGCACAGTGCCGCCGGCGAGCACAGCCTTAGACTCCCTCAGTGTGTGAGGGAGACAGGAAGTCCCTCCTCCTCTCTGCTGTGTGATGGACCTGCAGCTGCAGAGAAGGTAAGGGAATCTACAGCCCTTCTCTGTCACTATGTGAAAACAGCCTTTTCAGGCAGAGTTCTCACTCTGCCTGAAAAGGCTGTTTCTACAGAGTTTTAGGGGGAGTCAGAGTGGTCCACAGCACCTGTGAGGCTTAGGCACCCGTGAGTGGGCGGGGCTTATGCACCTGTGAGTGGGTGGGGCTTATACACCTGCGAGTGGGCAGGGCCACGGTGCCCATGAGTGGGCAGTGCCACATGGGGCTGTAAGGGAATGGGCCAAGGGGGGCCTGCAACTGGAGGGACCATGGGGTCCATGAGTGGGAGGGACCAGGGGGGCTGCAAAGGGGAGGAGACACAGGGCAGATTGACTGACTGACAGGTTTCAGAGCAGAAAGCAGGAAGTGAAGGGGACCTGGTGATGCTGCTGCCATATCACACACAAAAATCTAAATATCTTCAAAACTATGTAAAATAAACAATGGAAATAAATTGCAAAAACTCTCAGGAGAGCAATTCCTATAAATTTACCTCAAGTCATTTTTGGACCACAGTTCCTCTTTAAGCAAATCAATTTCTTTCTTTTGCACGCAATGCAGTTATGGGCATGTAACACAGAATTTCCCTTGAAGCAGCAGAGTGTGAACAAGGCCCCTAAGGTCTGTCCCACCAAATTCACAGATTTGTACAATGTGTGCTAATCAATGTTCATAGAGATAGAAACAGATCTCTCCCTACTTATGCAGAAACTGCATAAGGTGTTAGTTAATCATAGAATTATGGGCAGGCCTTTGCGTTAAGGCTTAAATGATACATTTATTATAAAAACTTTATGGTATAAGATAAATATGAGAGCACAGGGTGACATTTGTAAGCATCATTTAAAAGTGTTTCTGTGGTATTCAGTTACATTAATTGGACTTGAAGTTTAGTTTTTAAAGACATTTTGCTAGTCATTTAACTGGCTTTCTTATTCTGATTTGATTGCGACGGCTAGTGAAACAGCTATATCATAACCCTAATGAATGAGAACAAAAATTATTCAAAAAGTTTTTACCAGGATGTCTACCATGGCCAAAAAGATGGAATCGCCAGTGGGAATTCTGTAAGTGGGTAAGCAGGATGAAAAGAATAAAGGCAACCTTGTGTAATATGTACTAAGGATATAATGTGGTAGATAGAGACAAACGATACAGGTTGTGCTATGAAGGCTATATTTGTAATACTTGCAGCAATACATGTTTCGGGTTTCAGGTACTCTTTTCTTGTATTACTGTCTGTTCCAGAGATCCAGGGAAGGTAATTATTACATGGTTCTGTGTAGAATTGAGAAGAGCATACAGAGAACATTTTTCTATAATGTTCCCTGGTTACACTATCTTTCTCTGTTTTCATCTTTTACTTCATGTCCATGCATATAGTAAAGTGATTCTATCTCTTCAATTCCTGCACTTAAAATGCCCTTTACCTGCTCTCCAGGATTGCTTGTTCTACGCTTGCTGTCTTTTCTTTTGAAGAGATTTCCAGGGAATGTTGGCTCACAGCAGATAGGAACTTAAGAATGAGTTTTGTACTTTCCGTTTTTCCTGCTCCACTTTCACCACTGTAAAATATAATACCACATTGATTGATTATATATTCAGCTTACATACCATATTTCAGCTAGTTTCAGCAACTTAAGACCCTAAATCCTTACATACCATAATATATTGCATTCTAATTCCTGCACTTATTTCAGTGATTTTTCTGAAATAAGCGCTTTTCTTGATCGTCTGTAACTGCTTTTTAAAGACTGCAGTGTTTAAGCATAATAACCCTTTACTTTTAGAATTGGGGTATATCAGGGGCATAGCAATATTTAAAGGGACAGTTCAGTGGAAATGATCAATATTTGTTAAATTGTTAGTTTGTGTAATGCCTTCTTAGTTATTCTACATATTCTCTCCTATTTTGAAAAATCAGTTGATTTCATACCCTTTGCTGTTTCCTGCTGTTAACATTAGTGAGCTGACATTTTTGGTTCTAACGGTTCTTCATCTTCCCAGGATGCACCACTTCCTTGGAATGTTCCTAACAGTAATTTCTACTGATTGGCTGTTGGATGGGTCAAACATGCTCAGATCTCCACTGAGCATCTGAATCAACCCAGGCGCTGGGTCATGGGCAAGACAATAATGGTCTCTACTAGGGGTCCTGCCAACAGGAAGTCAGTATTTCGGTTGTATTCATTTATACACAGACACAATGCTGAATTGAAAGATTAAGGTCATTGGGATGAGAAAATACGTCTCTTTTTTCTGAAAAGTAGATGTAGTAGCACTGGATTTCCCCTTTAAACAGATTTCTAATTGGTTGGAGATATGTTAACAAAGATACTGTAAACAGGGTTATTCAATAAAAGTTCTTCAGGGAGATTCAATAAAAGTTCTTATCGTTTAAAATGGTGCTAATTTTGCCCAACCAATCAGATTTTATTTAACATTTGAAAGCTAACAACTGGTTGGGGCAAAATCAGCACCATTTTTAATGATAATAACTTTTATTGAATAACCCTGTGAATCATTTAAAATGGTGCTAATTTTGCCCCAACCAATCAGATTTTAGCTTTCAAATGTTAAATAAGATCTGATTGGTTGGGACAAAATTAGCACCATTTTAAACTATAAGAACTTTTATTGAATCTCCCTGAAAGTCTACTGATATATGCGCTACGGTTCCCAGTAAATGTGCATTCACTCCATAAACTACAATGCTGTAAATCAAACATCCAGTACTAAAAATAATACATAAAAAGAATTATTGCACACAGTGTCTCAAAAGAAAAGAAATACAAAGAGAAATGTAACTTAATAGAAATCTCTAGTTATAATGGGAAATAAGTATAGATTATAGAATAGATACGATTAATGATACACAGGAGGCTGAGGTTACTTCAAACTATTAATAATTTTAGGCATCTGCTTGAAAGTTACTGATTTATACCCCTATCCAAAAGTAAGATCCACACAAGCCAGACCACCTTTAACTTTGTCTCCCAGAGGCCACTTACCCCCTCAAACATCTTTTCTCTCTGATAACTTGTTTCCTACTTTCTCTTTTGCTTTAATTCAAAAGTAATTTACTTAAAGGGACAGTTCATTGGAAATATTAATATTTGTTAGTTTGTGTAATGCATACTTAGTTATTCTACACACTCCTCCCATTTAAGAAAATCATTTGATTTCATACCCTTTGCTGTTCCCCTCTGTTACATTAGTGAGCTGACATTTCAGGTTCTAACGGTCCTTCTTCTTCCCAGGAATCACCACATCCTTGGAATGTTCCTAACAGTAAATTCTATTGATTGGCTGATGGATGGGTCAAAGATGCTCAGATCCCTACTGAGCAACTGAATCAACCCAGGGGCAAGGTCAAGGGCAAGACCATAACGGTCTCTACTAGGGGTCCTGCAAAGAGGAAGTCAGTATTTCAGTTGCATTTATTTATACACAGACACAATGCTGAATGGGCAGATTAAGGTCATTGGGATGAAAAAATACTGCTCGTTTTCGGAAAAGTATATGTATTTGCACTGAACTTCCCCTTTAAAGGGTATGTTCACCCCCCCAAACTAAAAAGTTAACCCACTTATGGCCCTACCTTACATCTCTGCTCCAAAAGGTTCTCCTGTAGTGCTTATTTGAAGTCCCAGAAAGTGAACTGTAGGAGGTGTCTTCCTGTGTAAAAGGTTTCCACCTCCTCTGAGAGGACAGTGTCCTGTGCAGGGGAGCCCTTTCCTCCCCCCTCCCTCCCACCCTCCTGATCCCTCCCTGGCTGCCCTTGTTCTTGCATAAAAAAATCTTTTGAATGTTAGAGGGTAACCCTTCCCACCCCCAACCACTATTTTAGAGAGTTAGAAAAAAGAATCCAACTGCTACTTACAGCCCTTCCTTCCCACAGCGCCCTCTATTGCCAGCAGTTGTGATTGGCTGTATCTCAGCCAATCACAGCCGTGGCTGCTGGTCCGGCCCCCTGCTTGTAGTTCCGGAAAGCAGGAAGCCGGATCAGAACACCACTGGAGCGAGGAGGTGTAAGTGGTAAGTTCTGCTACTTTTTTTTAACTATCTAATATAGCGGTTGGAGGTGGTAAGGGATGCACTCTAAAATATTAAAATATCAAACTTTGTCCTATGAATTCATTACTGTATGGCTGCTATGCTTCTGGATGCCTCATGGAAACTGAGCAATTTAGAAACCTGTACTGAGCCTGTACTGAGCCTGGGCATGCTCAGAAGAGGCAACTAGGGGATTAACATTCAGTCATTGGCTGTGATGTCAACTGTCAAATCTATAACTGACAGTTACTAACTGGAAGAACCAGGAAGCAGAAACAGGGGCAACAGGACATTGAATGATAGGATTTCAGTTAGACTTAGGGGGCGATTTACCTGTATATAAGTTTTCATTTTAGGGCTGAAATTGCCCTTTAAGTTTTTTTTTTTTTTTAGTGTGTAATTGTCCTTTAACAGAACTATTCTATGATCCGCACGGTCACGGAAAACTGACATCCACGGCTACTTTTGCTGCAACCGACAGTGATTCATTCCAGCCAACTGCACTCTAGTGGAAAATGGTCAGCCAGGACCAGGCTATGTGTGAAGGGGAAGTTCAGCACAAACACTTATACTTTTCAGAAAAAAGAGCAGTATTTTTTCATCCCAATGACCTTAATCTGACAATTCAGCATTTTGTCTGTTTATAAATAAATGCAACCGAAATACTGACTTCCTGTTTGCAGGACCCCTAATAGAGACCGTTATGGTCTTGCTCTTGACCCAGCGCCTGGGTTAATTCAGTTGCTCAGTAGAGATATGAGCATCTTTGACCCATCCAACAGCCAATCAGTAGAAATAACTGTTAGGAATATTCCAAGGAAGTGGTGCATCCTGGGAAGAAGAAGGACCGTTAGAACCTGAAATGTCAGCTCCCTAATGTCAACAGCAGGGAACAGCAAAGGGTATGAAATCAACTGATTTTTCAAAATGAAAGAGAATATGTAGAATAACTAAGTATGCATTACACAAACTAACAATTTAATAAATATTGATAATGTCCACTGAACTGTCCCTTTAAGTACTATAATTTCTTACACGACATGCTTTGATGTTTAAGGCCCACCGGAGGGCACTAGTTTATTAAGATTTTTTTAGTCAATAACAGAAGTTTTAATCTTCGTGTTAGTACCAGACAGAAAAAAAAAAAAAAGTAAATGGTAGCAGGGATTCTGACTAGTAGAAGAAATTATATCTAAGTGGTTTCTTCCTGTGTTAAAAAGTGTAACTAATCCGATAAAGTGGATTCCCTTGCAGTTCTTCTATAGCACTTCATATAAAGATCTGTTCTCAGTAGTGTTATCTTAGGACAAACCACTCCCACGGGCAAAGCAAGTCAGTTCTGTATGGCACGCAAACAGCCAACTTCAGTCAATGTTTACTGCTTCTATTATATCTCTGAATATCATTTCAGTTTAAAATAGAGTGTATATGATTGTCTTTCAGCTTGAAATTCTAATCAGCATAGAAATTCAGACCTAAACTTGCACAACCCACTATCTTCCTTTTTTTGTTATGAAATAGTAATTAATACGACATCGATAAAACATATGATTAAGTTGCGTCAGTGAGCAGGTGTGCACATTACTTTACTTCTTCACCATTAGTTTTTTTTTCTTTTTATTTACAATAACTGTCTCAGCATAGGAATAGCATCTATTCCTATGATGTTTTAGCACACACAAAGGTGACATCCAGGCCCAGATTTACCATTAGGCATAGTAATCACGCACATAGGGGTGCCTGTGGATGGAGGGGCTGCTGTCAACTTCCACACACCACTCTACCCCTAAAAAAAAGATGTGGCTTAGGGGGTGTGGTCTGTTTGAGGGTGGGGCTTTGTTGTGCCTACAGGTGTAAATCCGCCCCTGGTGACATCACCCTTCCCAGACACATGATATTGTTTATAAATTAAGATTACAACAATTATTTTCTGTTCATGTTTTAAATAATAAAATAGTTTTGTATTTGCATAGATCAAAGAATTACCTGATGAGAACACACTGATTGTCATGACGTTTCCACAAGCAGCGGTAACACTCATTTGCTACAGCAAATATATGAGGTGGTATCTCTCCCAGGTGATGTCTGCTGTATAGTTCCATGTTATTCTGGTCATACAGCCCAGCAATCATCTTGTATGGGTTAACAGATGCAAGAATGGAGCCAATGTAAGTCTAAATCAATAAAAGAAAACAAATAGGCATTACAGCACTAAAACTGTACTTGGGTCTCGTGCAATATATTAAAGTGAAAGATCTTTGAAAATTAGAAAACAATACATTTACAAATTCTGAAATCTTGTTTTGTGCATATTTAAATTACTTCATGTAACGTGTATTAAAGGGTATCTCCACGCTTTTATAAGTTTTGGAATCCAGTTCTATTGAAGAACGGGAGGTAAAGGAGCTGTGCTACTTCCGTTCTCAATAGAACACACAGGAGCCAGGAAGAAGGTAAGAAACTTACCCGCCGCTCGCTCCCCCGGCGCGTAGTTGACAGGTCCGACGGACTGGTCTTCTATGCGCGTGCGCGATCTATGGCATAGAAGACAAGGTCGCGGGACCTGTCAGACCACGCGTGGGGGAGCGAGCGAGCGGGTAAGTTTCTTAGCTTCTCTCCTGGCTCCTGTGGTGTTCTATTGAAGAACGGAAGGTAAGGCACAGCTCCTTTCACTCCCGTTCTCAATAGAACTGGATCCAAAACTATAAAAGCGGTGGAGATACCCTTTAAGTATTGCAAGGCTGCATTTAAAAAGGGTTACACTTACAGGGTTATTCAATAAAATTTCTTATTGTTTAAAATGGTGCAATTTTGCCCCACCCATAAGATGTAAGCTTACAAATGTTAAATAAGATCTGATTGGTTGGGGCAAAATTAGCACCATTTTAAACTTGCTAGAACTTTTATTGAATCTCCCTGTTAGTTTGTAAGTAGAGATGGCCAAAACTCACCAGTTTTGTTCCGTTTTTGGATTCCCGGATCTCGGGAAATCCCAAAAACGGAACGAATTTTCGATTATTATTGAATGTTTCAAGCTATTTTCGAAAATAGCCTTGAACATTCTATAATCCTCGAAAATACGACCTGAGACTACTTTCTAGTTTCTGGTTGTATTTTCGAGGATTATCGAATGTTAGAGGCTATTTCGAAAATTATCGTACGTAAGTAGCCTTGAACATAATAATGGAAAACGGGTTTCAGAACCGAGGGGTTCCGTGCCGGCCCCGGATCCCATCTCTGTTTGTAAGCTCTTCGTGCAGGAACCTCATTCCTAATTAGTCAAGGGATGTTGCACTCATAATATCTCTTCTGTCTTGTTTTATTTATGTGTATTCTTAAACTAGTTATGGAATTTATATTATTCATGTAATTATTTTTGTTTTTTAGTATAATTGCTTGCACTTATACTTTTGTTTGTATTGTCTGTATTTTTCAGTGTACAGCTCTGTATACCCAAGTGGTGAGTTATAAATATACATACATAATGTAGCCAATCACGCACACCCTTTCCATTTTACATTCTGGAATGAGACATTTTCACTGTACATATATTTATGTATATTATAAACACTCAATTTAGATATTTACTGTAAACAGCAATGATAATGAAGAATAGACTCCAGTGTTATTTGGTCAGCTTTTATTATGCACTGTTGAAGAGAAATTTAATGAAAGGTAAAGCCATGATAACATATAAACAGGGTTATTCAATAAAAGTTCTTATTGTTTAAAATGGTGCTAATTTCCGATGTTGCCAGCCGCTTCTTTCTTCTATCTTCAGCCATACTGCGATGGCATCTGAGTTCCGCAGCGAAGTGCACCTCTTTATATAGGTTGCAGAAAACCCTAATCCATTCTTTCAATTTTTTAATGCTTGGTTTACATGCTTTACATTAACCAATCAGATTTCAGAACTTTCCAGACCTTGCGGGACCCCTTAAGCTCTAAAAGGCCCTTCTCAGGGCCCCGCTGGAGGGTGTCTCCACCCTCCCAGTGGGCCCTTCCCTTCCCCTCCCTGTCAGCGGCGGGGCAGGGGGCTTGGAGGAGCTTCTGGGGAGGGGGTGCGCGGTGGGTGGTCGCGACCACCCGCTGCGGCCCCTTCCGGCAGCCCCTCCTAGCCTTCTGTTCCGAGATTGGGGTTGGGAGGAGCTGCTGGGAAGCGGGGGCGGGTGGTCGCTGCCGCTGGGGTTGAGGGCGGGGTGGGCGTATGTCCCATCCCCAGCAGAGGCGTCGGGAAGGGATTTCAAGTCCCTTTGCGGCGATACTGTACTTAGCGCATTGCGCTAAGTGCAGTATTGCCGCGAAGGGACCTAAAATTACCGCAACACATCGCGGTCATGATACATATCGTGGCAATGGCGCTCGCCATTTTAAATACGGCGATAGCGCTATTTTCGCGGCCGCAATGTGCGGCTGTAATTTTGTGTTACTATTGGTGATATGAATAACATTTATATACTAATATAAACCCTGGGAAGACTATGTTACTATTGGTGATATGAATGACATTTATATACAAATAGAAACCCTGGAAAGACTATGTTACTATTGGTGATATGAATCACATTTAATCACAAAATATAAACCCTGGAAAGACTATGTTATATGGTGATATGAATACATTTAATACAAATATAACCCTGGAGAAGACTATGTTCTATTGGTATATGAATGACATTTATATACAAATATAAACCCTGGAAAGACTATGTTACTATTGGTGATTGAATGACATTTATATACAAATATAAACCCTGGAAAGACTATGTTACTATTGGTGATATGAACCACATTTGCGGTTATTGTCATGCTAAGAAATTTAAAGCAGAGCCGCCTGGAATGTGCTGTAAGCAATGGAAAACACCCCAAGACATCATGACTATGCCCCAAAGGCACAGCCACGCCCCAAAATCTCATGGCCATCCCCACAAACATCACGTCATGGCCATACCTCAACCTTCAAGGCCATGCCCCCAATACACTGCCATACCCCCAAACATTGCAACCATGCCCCCAAATGGTGTAACCATGCCCCTAGAAATTGTGGCCACTGCCATGCCCCCAAACATTACGGTCACACTCATATCCGTGAAGGCCATGCCCCAAAGATAACTGCCACCAAATTTTGTGACCACGACCCTAGGAATATTGTGGTCACCCCCCCAAAAAAACATTAAAGGTCATGCCCCCATAAATCATATCACAGGTACCCTCCTATCAAACCCAAAAACATCACGTCCATGCCCCGAACATCACAGGCATGCCCACACCCCCAAACTTTAAACCTACAACCACAAACTGTGCGGCCATGCCACCTGGACTCCACAACATCTCAGACACGCCCTCAGAATGTCCACACCCTAGAATGCCATGCCCTCACCCACAGCAACATCACAGACATGCTCCCATCCACCTACTCAAACCGGGACTGTTGGGGGGTATGGAATACACAGGAATTACCTGCATTTCCAAACACATACTACCAGCATGTCACACACTCCACAGACAGTACAACTAAAAGAACAAAGACATCATGGCACTTTCAATTCAGACCAGAAAGTAATTACTGATTAGGATCAAAGGGCTAGGCCACACTGCTGCGTTTTTTTTGCGTTTGCGCTTGCGATTGTGCTTGCGATTGCGTTTTTTAAAAATCATTGAAAACGCGGCAACGCGTTGCGATTGCGTTCTGCATTTTTAATCGCAATCGCATGCATTTTCCTATACTTATTGAAGAAATTGCAAGCGCAAAGGCAAAAAAATCGCACATGAAATCGCATGCGATTGCGTTTGCGTTGCAGTGTGGCCTTGCCCTAATAGTCCATAAAAAGTGGTCCTTGAGCAAGGATAAAGTGTTAAAGGGGAAGTTCATTGCAAATACATATGCTTTTCAGAAAAAAGATCAGTATTTTTCCAATGACCTTAATCTGCCCATTCAGCATTTTGTCTGTGTTTTGTCTGTGTATAAATAAATACTGACTTCCTGTTTGCAGGATCCCTAATAGAGACCATTATGGTCTTGCCCTTGACCCAGCGCCTGGGTTGATTCAGTTGCTCAGTAGAGATCTGAGCATCTTTGACCCATCCAACAGCCAATCAGTAGAAAATACTGTTAGGAACATTCCAAGGATGTGGTGCATCCTAGGAAGAAGAAGGACCGTAAGAACCTGAAATGTCAGCTCACTAATGTCAACAGCGGGGAACAGCAGGGGGAAGAAATTCCACTGATTTTTCAAAATGGAAGAGAATATGTAGAATAAGTAAGAAGGCATTACACAAACTAACAATTTAACAAATATTGATAATTTCCACTGAACTGTCCCTTTAAAGTGCAAACAAAGTGACATACTGCTAACTAATGTGCAAAAAATAGAGCACGCTTAATAAAAAATACCCAAATCTCAGAAAGCGCAACAGAATGAAGCACGACTTTAAAAACACAAACAAAGCGCCCACACGTCACATGCTTTAGAGCATATAAGCTATAGGTCCCTCAAGCAATGTCACCTCCTCCTGTATTAAATACATGATGTACAATACCAACTGTGCACTTCCTTTTCCCCTGTCTCTTCTATCAAAGCCAAACACACAATTGCAAGTAACAAATACTATGCCAACATGTGTACACTAGCAACGCCGGGTACAACTGCTAGTACAATACCGTATAAAAGACAATACGTCCCAAGTGTAATGTGTAATAGCTCTATCTTTCCATTGCATTAACTGCACTGAATTGGCATGTGACAGCATCCAGAAAGTTAAAGACACAGATGGAAAATACAATTTGTAAACTAGAACAGAGCTATTGAACTACTGTATATGAAGGTGGAATGGGACATACCAACCCTTGTATTGTGCAAATTTCATTGTCTTGGATGTGTTCTGGAAAGTATAGTTTAAAGGAACAGATGGAGAGCGATAGGTTAGAGGTTTCTGATCATACTGGTTGCTGATATCAAGTTCCCTAATAAAGCCATGTGCAAAAAACAGGTGCAAGCTACATTATCACCCTACACAGTTTCACATCTAAGGGCCAAGGATTCCCTCCCTCTGAGAAGCCTATATAAAGAAGTTGTGGACCATGCACTATTCTTCTAAAAAAATAATTTGAACTATAAATAAACTCATTTCTTGCCATGAAGAACAGAAGTGCACCACACACTTGTGCCATTATTTAACATATATTTACACTAAAAAAATGTCACCGCTGCCTGATTAAGGACTGTTCGTGCCAACCTAGAAAAGCAAGTTGAAACTACACATGGAAAAGCAAGTTAAAGCCACACACAACACAGCAGCCACACACAATAATTTTTTAGGGCAAATCAACTGTATCGATTGCACCTCCTGAAAAAAAACTGACAAGTGTATGCCTGCCTTATGATTTCCATAGATGCTAAAATCAGATTGTACAATCTGCGGGTTATACGATCGGATTGCTGGTATGGACAAAAAATTTTCAACTGGCCCGATGGGGAAGTTATTGGAAATTCATTAGAAGATCTTTGAAAGATCGTCCACTGTACGTTCGACAACGATATACCACAATAACGTACGACTGGGATCTTAGCGTCTATAGCCACCATTAGGCTAGGTAAACAGACTGAAATAGTGTCCATTGAGGACCACATGATGAGCCATGATTTACCAACTAAAATACAGAAATACTGGTCGTCCCGAAATATCTGTCCATGTGTACCTAGTCTTAACTTCTATTTCTTACTCTGAATTACTTCTGTATGTAAATAGGAGCAAATTTCTCTTATTTGATTAATTTGATTTCACTGCTATCCTTGTGGACCAGTCTGACCCTGTCATTATCAATAACCATAACTAATTTAGCACTAAATGCTAATAATTTAAAGTTGATGTGTGGAAAAGGGACACGATGAACCTGCTTCTTCCTCATTTCCATGGATGAGCTACCAAGTCTCATAATGTCACAAAGTAAATATATTGGTTTTTAAACTTAAAATTATCTTCAAATATTCCAGACAGCTGTGCTAACCAGCTGGATGATTTCACAGTGTATCTGGTAAAACACGTGTCACTGGAAGCCATAGAGAGCACATCACTGAAGGAATGCACTCACTGATCCACTATAAACAGAAAAGATAATTAATACTCTCAGTTTAGTCGCTAAAACTGGATTTCAAGGTTTGTGGTTAACATAATCACCATTTCTTCTAGACTGTCCCTAACTTGTACTGGACTTTATCCTGTTTTCTACTTCATTATAAGTTCTGTGTGTAGAATTCCATTTCTCCGTGTTATAGAAAGGTCTCTCTTGTTGTTTCCACTGCAAAAAACGTTACAATGTTCTTAAAATGTAAACCGTACACTATGTATAACAAGAGGTAGGTGCATTCTAATTATTAATTTGGATTTATATAGCGTTTTCCATGGCGCTTCACAATTGCATTGATAAATTTATATCTGGCCCTGCCCTGAAGAGCTTACAATCTAAGAACTTTATGTAACACATACAACCTATCAGTATGTCTTTATGATTGTGGGGGGAAATGGAGTGCCCAGAGGAAACCCACGCAAGCACAGAGATTATTAATAAAACACAAAGATCTAACTTCTCTGTGTTGGGATCTGGATCCTGTGTATCTGAGACTGTCGGGGTTTTGGACTCCCCCAGGGATGGGGTTTTTGCTTTTTATCCTTATGTATTACATTGCTGCATTTGCATGTTTCTACTATATATATTGTTTATTTTTTACTGCACTTTATATAGTAAACCCCAATAAACGTGTTTTTTTCTGATCCTCTGTTATGTGCCTTTGCATTATATAGGGGCACTTGAAATGCCTATCTGAGCATTCTTTATCTTTGTTCTTGAGGTCTGTTAATTGCCCTTTGGCACTTCCTTACATGGTGCAGCACACGGTTCTATTTTGTGGTTGTGCACTCTCCTTGTAGATTTAGTCAACCAATTAACATTTCAGTGTATAAGGCGATCAGCCCAAAATATTGGACGGTTTCTTTGCACGGCCACAAATGGCTTCTGACTGTTTGTTTGTCCACATCGGACGAATGGCTGATTGAATGGTTCGGATCTTTTGCCATGACCAACAATCCATCGTACTGGCTGACCAGTCGCAAGTGTCAGTTGTCTTGGACGAAGAATCCCAGTGTGTGTACCCAGCATTAACTATCTTCAGAAAAGATTGATGTTTGAGGGGCGGTCTTATGAATCAGCTTATAACACATGCCTGTCACAGAGACACCGAAATAAGGCAGAGTAGTTACAAGCCTATACCGGACCTAAAGATGTTTGAAAACTACAACTCAAACCAAGGAATGCTGGGAGTTGTAATTTTCAAACATCTGAAGGGCTGAAAGTTTAACATCCGTGATCTGCATGTTTAATTAATTTATGTACACCAGTCTGATATGTAAGGCTAGCCATAGCCAGATCAACCTGCTGCATGATCAAAGTGATATGTTGACTAAAAGAGAGATAGCTAACAAATCTGTTTCTGGAAGCCATATAACAGGAAAGAAACTTTTGTGAGAGACAGAAATTTTTTATTACTAATTATGTGTCTACAATTGATGTGCAGCTCTTTTTTTTCTATATACCATTTTTACATGCATTTAATTATATTTTAATAGAAGTGTTTTCGGTTATACCGAGTGGAGGTTAACATTCATTTCTCTAAGACTTCAACATAGCAACAAAATTAGTGCCGATAACTATTAGATGTTAGTTGATGCCAATGAATAAATAGAGAAGAAAACAGATAATATGATTTATGCGCCGTGCAACTTTCTATGTAGCAGCTCTGTAAATATTGCAGTTTGGTTTTGCTATTAGGACGCAGCTACTGTTTTCACAACATTCTTTCAGTTGCAGCTTTTACAACAAAAACATATGTAAAATAAAAGAAAGAAAAACATTTTGCTGTCAAGAGGTCCTTATACATTTTATTAGCAAACCCCTTTAATCATTGCAGGATCCCATCTCTTTGATGAACAAACTGGGCTGGTAACTGAACATGCTTTCAGTGGACACAGTGGTCTTGTGACCTGTTAAGCCAGCATTCATGGCCCTAGAATTTTCTGCTGCCTTAGACATTCTTTACACTATTTCTTTCAACTGAAAGTGATCCAGGATTTTTTTTTGTTTATTTGCATTTAGGAACAGTAAAATCATCATTTAAGATTCTGCTTCTTAAACTAGAATAATAAGCTTACTGTGGGTGATATTTGCTTTAAAACAGATGTTTTGGAATGACTCACACAAAACTAAGTTTAGAACATAAAAGAAAAACATTGAGGATAGCAAACTGATTCTGTTGAAATGAGGCAGGTATCTGACCTATATAAATCTCTCCGCTCCATAGTAATTATCACAAAAGGTCATTCGATTTTTTGAGGTCATTAAGGATTTAAAAGAACCTCTGTGGCTATACTGCTTATTTTGTCTATATTTTTTTCAATTTAAATGTAGGGCTTACACATTTTATTTAGATTTATTTTATTTTTTAAATTTTTTAGATTTTATTTTATTACTAGACATTAAGCCCGCTACAATAACGGGCGCTAGAAGCACAGAGTGCCCCCTTAGTGTCCCAAGTCCATAGACCTCCTCCATGTCCCAAGGCCAGAGTACCCTTTTAGTGTCCCAAGGCCAGAGTCCCCCCTCTGTCTAAGGCCAGGGGCCCCCTCTGTCCCAAATCCAGAGGCCCCCCTCTGTCCCAAATCCAGCCCCCCCTCTGTCTCAAAATCCAGGGCTCCCCCTCTGTACCAAATATAAGGCCCCCCCTCTGTATCAAATCCAGGCCCCCCTATGTCCCAAATCCAGCCCCCCCCTCTGTCCCAAACCAAGGGCCCTCCATCTGTCCCGAATCCAAGGGCCCCCCTCGGTCCTCCAATCCAGGGCCCCTCTGTCCCAATCCAGGGCCCTGTCCCAAGCAACCTTACCTGCAGTCTGTTTAATTGCTGTACTCCTCCCGTGTGTTTCCTGTGTTTCTCCCTCTAGTGGTGAGTCAATAAGGACTGCAGACACTCCCTCTAGTGGTGAGTCAATAGGAAATGCAGAGACTCTCCTCTCTAGTGGTGAGTCCATAGGAACTGCAGAGACTCTCCCTCTAGTGGTGAGTCAATAGGAACTGCAGAGACTCCCTCTCTAGTGGAGTCAATGGAACTGCAAGACTCTCCCTCTATGTGAGTCCATAGGAACTGCAGTGACACACACACACAGGGACGCACACTTAGGGCATATTCATAAAGGTTCGTTAACTTTTTGCGGCCGTTTTCGCGGACATTAACGCATAAATCGCGTTTAACGCGATTTATAAATTTCCGAAAACGGCCGCGAAAATTTAACGAAGCGTTAACCCTTTGCGGCGTACTTACCTGTTACCGCCGCTTCTATTTATAACGGCGGTACTGGTTTCGCTCTGCTAGTATCGGCTGTTTACTTCTTCGCCACCTTGAAGGTGGCAAGTCAGCCGATACTAGCCCTCCCGGGCGGGGATGGGCAGGCAACCCGCGGCGGGTGGTCGCACCCGCCCTGGGACGCACCCCACCCTGCCCACAACCCCCCGCCCCGCTTCCAGCAGCCCCTCCCAACCTGTTCCCCGCTCGCGGCAATCTTGGAACGGAGGCCTAGGAGGGCTGCCGGAAGGGGCCGCAGCAGTGGTCGCGACCACCCGCCGCGCACCCCCTCCCCGGCAACCCCTCCAAGCCCCCCGGCCGCTCCCGGGAGGGGAAGGGAGGGAGCCTCTGGGAGGGGTGGAGGCTCCCTCCAGCGGGGACCTGAGAAGGGCCTTTTGGGGCTTAAGGGGGTCCCGCAGCTCGAACCGGGACCCCCCCCTCCCCGGCCCTTGTAAGGGCCTTTGCGGCTCTGACAAGAGCCCCTGCGGCTCTGATAAGAGCCCTTTGGGGCTTAGGGTCCTGCAGCTCGAACCGGGACCCCCTCCCCGGCCCTATCAGGGCCTTTGCGGCACCTTACAATGCCCTTGTGGCTCTGACAAGAGCCCTTTGGGGCTTAAGGGGTCCCGCAGCTGGAACCGGGACCCCCCTCCCCGCCCTTATAAGGGCCCTTGCGGCACTGACAAGTGCCTTGGGGGCTTGGGGGTCCCGCACTCGAACCAGACCCCCTCCCCGGCCCTTGTAAGGGCCCTGCGCACTGACAAGTGCCTTTGGCGGGGGTCCCGCAGCTCAAACCGGGACCCCCAGTGTGCGGCTCTTAAAAGAGCCCTTGGGCGGACGTCTGGGCTGGCGACACCAACCCCACTCAGGTCGCCGATGCCAGGCAACTCCTGCGGCCGACAGTGGCCCGCTGGCACCGCCGGCCTCCGGGAGCCGTGTTGCCCCGCTTCTTTCTTCAGCCATCTACTGCAACGGCATCTGAGTTCCGCGGCGGAAAGCTCCTCTTTATATAGGTTTGCAAATCCATAATCCGTTTCTGATTGGTCATTTTTTTAATACTTGCTTTACATTAACCAATCAGATTTCTAAAGGTTTCTGAAATCTGATTGGTTAATGTAAAGCATGCAAACCAAGCATTAAAAAATTGACCAATCAGAAATGAATTAGGGGTTTCTGCAAACCTATATAAAGAGGAGCTTTCCGCCGCGGAACTCAGATGCCATCGCAGTAGATGGCTGAAGAAAGAAGCGGCTGGCAACATCGGCTCCGCTGAGGCCGGCGGTGCCAGCGGGCTCACTGGCGGCCGCAGTGAGCCTGCCTGGCATCGGTGACCTGAGTGGGGTTGGTGTCGCCAGCCCGAAGACGTCGCGTCGGATCAAGACGCCGGCAACATCGGCCTCGTTGAGGTCGCCGGCGCCCGCCGGGGGTACCCCTGGTGGCCGCGGGGTTACCTCTCTCGGGGGTCGGCGGCCTCGGCGGAGCTAGTGTCGCCGGGACTGGAAGAAAGAAGACGCCGCCCAAGGGCTCTTTTAAGAGCCGCACACTGGGGGTCCCGGTTCGAGCTGCGGGACCCCCGCCAAAGGCACTTGTTAGTGCCGCAAGGGCCCTTACAAGGGCCAGGGAAGGTTCGAGCTGCGGGACCCCTTAAGCCCCAAAGGGCTCTTGTTAGAGCTGCAAGGGCACTTATAAGTGCCGCAAGGGCCCTTACAAGGGCCGGGGAGGGGGGGTCCCGGTTCGAGCTGCGGGACCCCCTTAAGCCCCAAAAGGCCCTTCTCAGGGCCCCGCTGGAGGGAGCCTCCACCCCTCCCAGCGGCTCCCTTCCCCTCCCCGGGAGCGGCCGGGGGGCTTGGAGGGGTTGCCAGGGGGTGCTGGGAAGCGGCGGCGGGTGGTCTCTGCCGCCGCGGGGGGTTGTGGGCGTATGCCCTGCCCCCTTAGGAGATGCGTCGGGAAGGGATTTTAAGTCCCTTCACGGCAATACTATACAGTATCGCCGCAAAGGAGCTTAAAATTACCGCAACACACCGCGGCCGCGGGAATGGCGCTCGCCGTTATAAATACGGCGATAGCACTATTTTCGCGGCCGCGATGTGCGGCGGTAATTTTTTTTTAAATATGATTTAAGGATATGTCCACTGGGAAATTAGTTTTTTTACATTGCCCATTTAATTCTTCCCAACTATCACTATACCATTTTTTTGACCCCTATTTCTTTAGATATCATTTCTGAAACATATATTTCAGCTGTCAATCAAGTGCCTTATTATCACAAGCTCTTCTTTTATGTATAGTTTTGCTGTAACTGGAATGGTGATAGTTGGTGTGTGAATTGCATGGTGGGAAAATTACCTCTCCCAATGTTGCCTAATAGGGATTACTGAGCATGCTTGCCCTCACAGAGAGTCTAGCAGGGGGCGGGGTAACTGAGGGACTGAGCACAAGCAAAACAAGTACTGGATGGAAGTCATGCAGCAACACCAACACATCAGAGTAAGTGCTGCTTACATGTATTCATTTATAGATTTAAATGAGGCAAAAGTAATTTTTTTAGTGTACAAAGAAAATTTTAAATACACAAACATTTAAACATAAAGGGGCGATGCAATATTGGGCACAAAATACCCAAGTCAGTGTAAAACTCACGCTATGCGATGTATTATCGGGTTAGCGTGGGTTTTACACTGAGTTTGTGTTGCCTGCGCCATTTCCGAGAATGGTCAGAAAAAGAGTGGTGCAGGCGATGCAAAACCACCCATACTATCTAGTGTGAAACTTTACGGCACTGAATAAGAGGCGTTAGCCGGCGCACTTACAGTACCTGTCAGACATCTCGCAATGTACAAAATCTTGCACAGGGATTTTTACATCGCGTGAACTCTGGCAGGCTAAGTTGCGTCGGAAGCAAATATTGCATCGCCCCCACAGTGATTTCCCTCAATATTTGCATCAGAGCATAGGGAATGCAAATGGAGAGCTACATAATGAATGCTAATCAAGCACCTAAATGGCAGCCTATGGGTGCTAGATGTAAATGGTGGAGATATGATCTGCACCTTTTGCCAAAATAGGCTCAGTAGTTGGCTTAGGTTACCAGGGTTAAATTGGTGTGTGCATAAACATACCTAAAATCTGCTGTAATATAAGTGTCGCAGTTTGTAGCACACACAGGCGATTTAAAATTAAAGTGAAATTTGGTAGTAGTAATGCCTTGCATCAATAGACACTGGTTTGAAATAAATCAGTAAATAAATAAGGAATTAATACATTCTCTCTGACCTTGCATGGGTTTTGGTATTTGCTGAAAATCGTCAATGTGTATGCTACTGTAATCTAACCAAATTATTATCCCCCTGAGGTTGGCTTCTAAAAAGTAGAATCAATACAACAAGAAAGCTCTGCATTGACCTAAATACATTCCAGTCTGTTTAGACCTCAACCAGCACCCTGTTCAGTCGTGCACAGTTTAGAATATCCTCTAAGGATCTGTTAGGTGGATGAGCATATTAGTCCCTTGCCCTGTCTGTGGACTGGCTACAATCTTAACAAAATGGAACATAGCTCAGTGCATTAGAGCTGGACTGATAAATAGAATAATTGTGAATGTAAAATTCTTCTTTAAGACGCCATTGCCATCATTTTGTGATTGGACAGACAGATTCATTTTAAATATATCCATAAGGGATTAGCTAAACTAATGCCACTGTTATTCCCAAAACACCTACTTACATGCCATACCAGAAAAACCTCTGATAATGTGTTTTTAGCCTTTAGGTGTTAAGTAACTTTGAGCTTAACAAGTTCCCCACTGGCACACATTTTTACTATGGTTAAAAACATTTTTTGTCTGTTACACATGAGTTGAAACTATGACAAAACTCCTCACTGACAGGGTTCTTACTATTGCACAACTGCTCTAGAGGGGGCACAAGAAGTATCTTTGGCATTTAAGACACTGTACAGTATTTAGTGAACTTTGTTCATGTTTATTTGACATTTTTACTCAACTTTTCATTTATTGATGTGCTTTTTATTTATCAGAAACTACGCCCAACTTTAAAAAGTGTCTGCATAAACAGACACACAATCGGATATTGGGCATGTACTTTTATCTAGCCTTGGGCAACATTATCTTGCATGATTGGTGCACATGTTTAACATAACCCAGGGCTGTGACCTTGAAATCTGTGCAGATTTTAAGCATTGATTTTTCTGGAGAACACTATTTAATTATTGGTAAAGTACCAATATGTTATTTTTTTGACAGGAATGTAAAAAAATCTTTAAAATTTCCTAATAAAATAGCTATTTTATACTGCATTCATCTGGCAGTGTTTAGTTAGGAATACTATGGTCACGTTTCTTATTCTGAATGTAAAAAAGTGGCTGTAAAATTCAAAAAAGCAAAATCCTCATCATGGAGGACAGGAAGTCTTGGATTCAGGATCCAAATTTCCCTCATTCAAATTAGTAATCACTGCAATGAATGACATCATTATGCAACAAAACATGTCAGACAGACCTATGTGTATTGCCATCCGACACAGTGTGGCCTAAATCTCAACATCCAAATTTAATATCTGGTTTGCGAGCAACCCGTAAGGGATTTACTAACAGTGCAAGTTTAAAGGAACACTAAACCCCAAAAAACAACTAGTTGCCATTCGTTTCAATTATTCACAGGGAGGTGAGAAACGCTTATTCTCACCTCCCGGTGAATAATAGGACGCTCGGGGACCTGGAACTTACCTTACCACCGCTCCACTCGCAGCCGCTCCTTCACTGACAGCCGCTCTGTCCCGACCCGATGACATTCACTGGATAAAAACAGCCACAGGTGTGAACTAGCTCAAATGGAGAAACCTCTGGGTCATTAGAGCCAACAGTGAGAAACCAGCAAGATGTTTATTGACACTTATGTTCCATTTTATAAGGAAGGGAGTGTTTCACACAGTCCTGCATAACATTATTTATTAGAGCTGTATCTATTTAAAGGGCATAGTCTAAAAAGTCTAGAATATATTTAAATATTTATAGAAATATTTGCTCATGTTTTTTTTTTTATTCTTTGTAAACGTGATACCCTTTACAGCTGTATGCTGCTTTTAGCTTGGATAACAAAATAAATTAGCACCAAAGATAGAACATATGGACTAAGCCTGGCTTTTCTTTTATACTAGGAATGAGGTTTCCTAACTATAAAGGTTTGCATACCATGCATTTTTTGTGCGGGAAGGCTGTAGAAATTTCTTTAATGGTTAGGGGATAGAAATCGAACAATTTAATATCAGTCCCAAGAAGAGTTTTTACCAAGCCAATTATATTTCAAAATGGTGCTTTTGGGTATGTTTAAATAGAATTGAATATCTAAAAAACACAACAATTACTTTATTTTAATGATATGATATTTAATTAAATGTTATGAATACGCAATGAACTTGAATATGATTCATAATCTTGTGCTAAATTTATATTGAATTGCCAATCAAACTTTTAATTTCATTCCTGGTATATATCTCTGGGTTTAAAAGCTGTATATGTTCCACTTAGGATGTTACACCCTGTGGTAATTTCTGCAAAAGCAGTATGTGTGGAGCATATAGACATGACACAGATCTAAAGCTGTGAAGGATACAGGTACATATGCTGAGTGTGCTTGAGAAAGAACATGTGAGTCCGAAACATGTAACATACATGTTTTGAATAAACCTGCACTCTTCATACATACTGGTATTTTAAACTTAATTTCATTGGATGTCCTAGTATAGGACATGATAATACTATAATGGTCCATGAGATACAAATAACAATCTTTGATAAAGGCTGCACAATTTCTCCACCCTATAAGATATATTTTAATATCAAAAGTCATTAAAACAAACCAGATAAATGTTAAATTATCATAACATTGTCATAGTTAATAATTGAACTGTGGGCAAATGATGTTCCTATGTGTGCACTACATGTCAAAGATCCTCAGTACTCTTTTGAGAAGGATTTAAAAGGACATTGCCCAAGGCAAATAAATTCATTGACACTTTTGATCAGTGTCAAAATAGGGTCATGGATTTTGTCATGGGTAGAGCAAATGAACTGACTGTCTGGTTACATGCAGAGTTCCACAGGCACTAACAGATAAAACAATCAATAATGAGCATCATTATAGCTTTAAACCAGTGGCACATTATGTCTAGTCCTGCCCATGTTGATTGTATGAATGATAATGGATGGAAAAATGTTTCATGAAAAGGGACGAGTTTCATTTATTTATTGTTTATATGTTTTTTCAGTTTTCTTTTTAAAACTTCTGAAACATGTCCTAGCAATATGGGGTAACAGATGGGTAAAAAAGAAAGATTTGCTTTTACATTGCTTTTTACACTGTTGTGTACTTTATTATAGTCTATGGGAGCGTCATCAAAATGATATTGTTTTATCAACCAAGTGGCAAACAAACTTACCTGTAAAATTGACATATTGCCTAGTAAAGGTAGGCATACATGGTCCAATATTCTTCCGATTGGATTTGCACCACCTTGCACCGGCGATCTTCCATAGAATTCAGCTTGAAAACTACAGAAGATCTGGTTCTGGTAGATGGGGTCGATGGGAAATTTTCCATCTTGCCCCAGCAGGTTTTTTTTCGATGGGCCAATCAATATTTATCGAAAACACGGAAAAGTGTCTTCAATAATCTGATCAATTAGAACAGAATATCAATGCCACGTATGTCTACCTTAAGGGAGGCCTTCCATAAGGTTTGCCCATGAAAAAACCCATGAGAATTTTTCTATACCTACCAAAAAACACCTGACATTAGTTGTTTACACAGGAAATAAATTATGTGGGTCCCAGGAAAAAAGACACGTGGGTCCTGGGTGGGGTGAGCTCTCCCTTAGTGTGAGGCAGCAGCTATTGTAACTACCACACCCTGGACAATAAAAATAAAAAAAGTTAAGTCATCCTTAAAGGACAACAATATAAAAAAACAACATCACCCCATTACATGTCCACACTTCCAGCAGCTGAAATCACTTACTCACATTCAGAGCTGTGCTGCCCTCCCTTAGAGATCACACAGCAAAGATGAGTGCTAAAAGCCCTGCCTCCTAGACGGCCCAGGGCCATGGTTAACATAACACTTGTCATTCACTGGTGGGAATGTCTGTTACAACCTCTCTCCTCCTCCTCTGCCAGTCAAACAAACTTGAAATGTCCAGTTGCAAGGATACAGCCTACATAATCAAGCTGATCAAGGATGGATGGAGGACTGTTTTCTCGCATGCTAGCTCTGAGTGACAGTTAGTGGCAGACAGAATTGTTACGCCCATTCACAGCATGGCTAATTGAAGGTGGAGAGAAGCTCGAAATCAGGAAAAAAATGTATGGGGAGGGCTGCATACCTTTACTCTTTTTAAAGAAATGTTTTTTAAAAAATGCATTGAGGCAATACAGTTATCCTTTAAGAACCAGTTTGAATTGGTGTTAAGCTACATCATTGTCACATGACTCAATGGAACATGTTTAGTAAAGAAAATATATTACTACTAATTAAATTGATAAGAATATTAAAATTCATTTTGGTGGCTCATGAACTTATCCTTGTGCTTTAATATAGTAAAAGAACTTTTTGGAGACTTTAAAAATCCTTTATTTTTTCCAATAAATTATCATACATTATATTATGGAATATTCTTTTAAGTGTGGAAAGAAAGTGGTCACTTACATAGATTTTGTTCTGCTGATATCGAAGACACAGATTGTACATGATTGATCCCTCATGAAGGTCACTTAGAGCTGCCATATCCTCCACCCCATCCTTGCTTGTTGGATGCATAATGGTCACCTTCTGACGTGTAATTGTGCTTTGTTTATAAGTGAAAACCTAAAAAAAAAAAAAAAAAAAAAAAAAGAAAAAACAATAAGGCCCCATTTGATAAACTGACTAACACTGTTAGGTTTTCTTCCAACCACTGTCAAACTATTATCCTGTGGCAATTTCAGTGTATGTAAACAAGGTAAACTTGTGGTCCTTCAGTTAAGACCTGCTCAAGGCAATTTTATCCTAAAGCATCATTTCCATTTGAAAGAAACTCTGGGTGAACAAATTTAGAGGTGAAGTAAACTTAGTTACAAAAGACATCTAATCCAGGGGTTGTCAAACTCAATCACATAAAAAATCAAAAATATTTTTTTTATTAAGGTGCAGGATTGGGATCAGTCATGCTTCTGCCTAGTGATGGGCCTCAGCAGGTTAAGGGTGTGAAGCACATTCTATTTCAGACTGGATGATAAGGTTCTTATGTGGAACACCCACCTTACTGTTCTGGTGTGGTAATGTAAAAGCCAACTCCAATTAAATGCCCTTTGTCTCACCTCCCTTTCCAGCACCAGGTTATATACGCGATCAGCTGTTCCATCGGTGACAGCATACAAACCTTACTACGCTGCTATCCATTAGTGCAGTCTCAAGCAGCGGCGTAACTATGTATCTGCCTGCTAAATACAGTGTTCAGCTGTTTAAAAACAACCAATCACGGTATCTAGCAGACAGATCCATTTTTATGCAGATGCTTGGGGCTGCACTAATGGATAGCAGTGTAGTAAGAATTGGATGCTGTACATTCATCAGGGGCCACAAAAAACGACTAGCCAGAATCAGGTTGCGGATTTTGAGTTTGACACGTGATCTAATCAAACATAATCTGCAACTTTTAACTGATCAATCATCTTCTTCATCACAGGGGGAGCTCTTTTTTAGCCATGGAGATGATTATCGATCAGTGTAAAGGGACAAATGGAGGTTGTTTTGTGCAATTCTCAACGAATGATATATAGATAAGAAATAGTTTTTTCTTCTCTCCAATTCCAAATAACAGAGGCATGTTCATGTATAAGAACTGAGGGGGGTTCTGGGAATAGGGCATAACATTCTGTTACTATATTTAAATTTCAATTGTTTACTGGGGGATTTACCAGACTGTAACATTGCCTTTTGGGAACTGGAGCTTAGAGCAATGTGCCATGGGACTTGTTACAGGTTAGTTCCTCTGGACACAGTTGGGTATTGTAATGAGTTACTCTGCACAAACCCATCTTTCATTTTGCCATTTGACCTAAGGCTGGTCCTTACTCTCTTTGAGCACTATTTTACATCTAGTCACTGCTAGAAAACGTTACACATGAAAGTCACCAAGTGACATGTTAATATGTCACCAATTGTCTGGCTACTCACAGAATGTGAATGAAACCCAACCACCAGGAAGATATGCATAAGGCTGTGATAGAATCCATTATGAAACCTATAGTGACACTAACATTAACCTTGAACCTGTTCTGGATTCCTAGACATTACCCTCTGAGGGACTTGATGTTCAACTCATATTTCATTTTGTGGAATGTGACATCCTGTGAGGAATCCCAGACTTTCAAAGACATTATATTTCTAGCTCATTACTTCCTTCTATTATTAAACAGTGACATCCAAATATTTAGCCCTGCGAACTTAACCTGATACACTCACAATAAATAAGTTTCATGTGCCATATTATCGTACCTATAAGACTAACACTGACATCTAACATACATTCCACGCATTTGTTCTGTGCTGCAATGATGTAGTGCCCAGAAACACTCCTTATATGTATAGAAACTTTCTCCTGAGGGGAAGAAACCACTGAAAAAAGCAGGTCGGTGTACCAGGTTACAGATACATTTTACTAAACTGAGTATCATTTGGGTGCTTCTATCCTTATATCAGCATACACAAAGCTGAAAAGACTTGGGGGGGGGGGGTTATAAAGGAGAATTATGTTCATTATTTTTTTTTGTTTTCAACTATTCATTTTTATTTCCCCCATATTTATCAAATGCTGAATGTAGCACTAACAATGCTGAAAATATAGTGAAAAGTGAATTCAAAACATTTCCTATTCCCCGATGGTAAACGGGTAACACTCTCTGGTGACTCTTCAAAGTAGTGTTAAAAACACACTGAACACCTATCGTTATTATTTAAAAATAACAGAACACGTGTTTTTCAGCCAAAGATAAATAGTGTAAAACTTACCCAGATGAAATTTCTTTGTTCTGTTAATAGGGTGACACATTATGGCTTATTTTCAATATTGCAAATTTTCAAACTAGTTTCACTAACAGGCCATCACACCATAGTGTTGTTTAAAGGGTATCTTTTTCAGTTTAATTGAAGAACGGGATGTTATGGAGCTATGTCTTACCTCGTGTTCTTCAATTAAACATTCAGGAGCTGGCAGGGAAGTTAAGAGTACTTACCCTTCAACGTTCTCCTCCGCTACTCCTCTGACAGGTCCCAATGGAGCTTGCACACAATTAATGCAAAAAAAGGATAGGCTTAATTTCTGAGTGAACCTATCCTTTATATTGGGTGCTTAGCTATGCCATCAATGTCACATAACAGTGAATACTTATACTGAATATAATACTTGTGTATTATTGAAAATGTTATAATGCCTACTTTAAAATATAAGGATATTATTTGTTACCTTAGAAGCACATTTTGTGTATAATTGGTCAGTCATAGGACACACAAACCTAGAATAATTTTTTCCCTTGTGTTCTTCTCTATTGGTGCGAGTTTCTGCAGATCACTATGTTCATTGTTACTGTTCTATTTGAGGATTTTAAATTTAAAAGACCTAAAAACTGCCTGGCATGAAAATCTACTGTACCACAGTGCTATGAATGTAAGAATTCTGCAGTCTTTTCAGACCTTTTGACCACTCACACCAATTTTAAATAATAAAAAAATCTTTGAACTTAAACCTACTCCACTGAGTGATAACTTTCTCAAAAAGCAGCCTACATACTAGTGTTCAGATAAGCTATGTCCTAGCCCAGAAAACAAGGCTAGACTTGTTATCCATGCCAAACAAGAAAAACTTAGAGATAACCCTCTCTTTTAAAAACCTAAAGTGCACTGAAAGAAAGCACAGCACAGATCTGATCCGTTGACAGGCTGACGTTTTAGAAGACGTCTCTCACACAATTAAAGTGATAGGAAGTAGCAAGTTGTTAAATGTTCTCAGCTTCCAGGAACAAAGCAGTGGGAAAGATAACTGCCTAGAACTTTGAAATAGAGTCTGTTAAGAGGCTGCACTTTAATCAGACATCCTAAGACCTTATCAGGCAATCCTTTACACTGTTGAAAACTTATGCTGCCATACACTTGTTAAGCTGGGAACACACACGAACAAGAAAGGGACGATTCCTTTAGATCCGGAATCTGTCCTTTTTGTGTGTACCGCACAAACAATCGTTCCCGACGATGATGAACCCTAACCATCGGGATCGCTTGTTTCGTCCTGAAAATTTCCCTCACCAGTGGGCGGCCCCCTGTACTAAACATATGAGTCCCGAACATTCTCCCTATACTTTGTATTCCCTCATACTTTGAAAAATGACAGACAGGATTCTTACAGATTCTGTCTGTCATTTCCCAAAGATTGGTACTGTGTGTACCCAGCTTTAGAATGGAGATTTACAGTTCATTTTGCAATTGAACGTTGATCACAAATAATCAGGCAAGCTGTTTATCTGAACATCACAGAACATCAGGACATGTGTATGGTCAACATTAGTGGTATCCATACATGCATATCAGCTTAAAGGGCATGTCCACCCCCAAAACTAAATCCCCCAAAATACTGGCCACCATGTAGTGTAGTTTAATCCTTACCTCACATCCCAGCTCCATAGGTTTTCTCGTAGTCCCCCCCCAAAGTCCCAAAAAATGACTACCAGGAGTAGCAGAGTCCATATAGGACACTGCTGCTAGCTGGCCTCAGGTAGATTTTTGCCATGTGTACTGCAGCCCTTCTCCCTCCTCCCCTCCCTCCTCCCTCCCTCTCCCTCCCGTTTACTATCCCTCCCCTAGCATAAAACCCATTTAATATCCTGCTCCCCCATGTCCCCCAGCCCCAACGGGTATTTTTTTTTAGAAAGCTCCCCAAACTTCTTACACCTCCCTCTTTCCTCCGGCGAAGTGAGCTGCCGGCAGCCGCGTCTGTGATTGGCTGCCGCTCAGCAATCACGACGCGGTGCCGGTCCCGCCCCTCTGCTTGCATTTCCTTGCAAGCAGAGGGCCGGGAGCGCGGCGGAGGATCGAGGGGAGGTAAGTAGAGTTTGGGGGGCTTTCTAAAAAAAAATTATAGCGGTTGGGGCTGGGAGCCCAGGGGGGACTTATATAAAAAAAATTTTTTAGGGTGGACATAGCCTTTAAGATGAACTTTGCTCAATGAGTGTGGTCATTGGCTATAACTGAAGATCTAGGTCTTTCCATTTGTACTCAACAAGAAAGTTTATGTATTACATTAATTTGTAAATATATTTTTTGTATATTTTTCAAAAGATTTGCTCCCTAAAGAATAGCCATTCTACATGCGTGCTTTGCTTGTTTATCCTGCACTATATGACATGTCTGTATGTAGCTTAAGGGGTATGTCCATCCTAAATATAAACTTTTATATTGGGTATGCCCATCCCCAATGGATAAATTAAATTACTAAAAAAAGAACTCTACTTGCAGCGGTTGGGGTGGGCAGGGGTAGCCTACACTAAAAAAAAAAGATTCAATGTTAGGTGGAAGGCAGCCCGGGGGGGGGGGTGAGTGGGGGGAACCACAGGGTGGGAAAAATGTGTCGGAAAGTGCTCCCCTTGTGCATGTCACAATACCTCCAGGAGGAAAGATTAGAGGCAGGAACCTTTGGTCAGGAAGACAGCTCCTACTCTTCAGTTTCCTAGACTTTGGACAAGCACTGCAGGAGAACCATAAGGAGCAGAGATGTAAGGCAAGTATTTTTTTTTTTAAAAATACAGTGGGTCCGAGTGTAGTTGGTTAAATTTTACCGTATATACTCGAGTATAAGCCGAGGTTTTTAGGTTTAAAAATTAACCTAAAAACCTTGACCGCTTTACTCGAGTCAGAAGAAAACTTACCTTGAATCCAGAGGCAGCCGCGAGTCCGGCCGGCAGTTCCCAGTAGTTCCTCGCGGTTTGCGCGATGACGTCATCACGCACGCTGGCGGGATGACGTCATCGCGCAGCGCAGCCGCGAAGCATAATGGGAACTGCCGGCCGGACTCGCGGCTGCCTCTGGATTGCAGAGAGAGAAGACTGAAGACCAGGTACAGTAGATGAGCTGGGGGGGGACTGGGGGGAGGGCTGGGGGGACTGGGGGAGGGCTGGAGGGACAGTATGCCATGCAGACACCCACATTATCTTTTCTATAGATGGTTGGAAACTACAACTCCCAGCAACCAAGCATGCTGGGAGTTGTAGTTTCCAAACATCTACAGTGGAAAGGTATTAGGGTGGGGGACAGTATGCCATACAGTAACCCCCAATACCTTTCTACTTAGGTGGTTGGAAACTACAACTCCAGCAACCAAGCATGCTGGGAGTTGTAGTTTCCAAACATCTACAGTGGAAAGGTATTAGGGTTACTGTATACCCTCGGTTATACTCGGGTCAATCATCTTTTCTATTTTTTGAGGCAAAAATGGGTGCCTCGGCTTATACTCGAGTCGGCTATACTCGAGTATATACGGTAGTTTAGGGGGTGGACATGCCATTAAAGGGCATCTCCACCCTACAAAATAATTTTTAATATGTTAGAGGACATCCCTTCCTACCTGCAACCACTATATTAGATAGTTGAAAAAAGAAACGGAACCCTACTTACAGACCCTCGCTTCAGTGGCATTCTGATCCGGCTCCCTGCTTGCCGGAACTACAAGCAAGAGGCCAGACCAGCAGCCACTGCTGTGATTGGCTGAGAGGCACCCAATCACAGCCTCGGCTGGTGGCAATAGAGGACGCCATGAGAGCGAGGAGCTGTAATTAGTGGTAGGATTCTTTTCTTTATTGTAATGTAATATAGCGGTTGTAGGGCAAAAGGGATGTCCTCTAACATATTTAAAATATTTCACGCTAGGAGAAGGGCAGCCAGGGAGGGATCAAGAGGATGGGAGGGATGGAGGGGGGAAAGGGCTCGCCTGCACATGCCACTGTCCTCTCAGAGGACAGGGAGGAGGTGGAAATCTTTTACACAGGAAGGCAGTTCCTACTGTTAACTTTCTGTGACTTAGGACAAGCACTACAGGAGAACCTTTTGGAGCAGAGATGTAAGGTAAGGATTTTTTTAAACTACACAGTGGGGTCAGTAATGAGTTAAGTTTTAGTTTAGGGGGTGGACATGCCTTTATGCACAGAGGGGCTCTTAAGATTTTAAACCTCCTGCTATAAATCTACCTCCTGATTTATTATTGTTTAATTCTATTCCCTTATGATTCTACACCATTTTTTTTATAGTTGGACCCAGTTTGTTTGTTTCATTGTATACTGAATTCATTTTGAACTTTGAGGGCACATTTTAACACAATATCTATAAAATGTATTTTTGTTGAATCAGTATTACCTATTGAATCTGTGTATTTTGTACTAAGTAGTACTATTCTGTCTATTTACAAAAAAACATCTGCTATACATGCCTGCAGCAACTATTGATTCAATGCAGGGTTGCCAGTATTTCCCCAGCACAGCCAGCAAATTCTTGTCCCGCAGTCCTGTGTTTATAATGGGTGTAAAATCATTCCCTGCCCAATCCACATGTACTAAGGTAACATCAGCCAAGGCACCATAGAAACCCTAATTTATGCTAACCATACATAAGATAGCCGTGGTAAAGCTAGCCAGTGTGTGGGTTTATTAGTACAGTATACAAACTAAACTGATTTTTGATAGAAGTATTTTCTGAAAACATGTGGCTATTAAGTGCAGTTAGTCTATTACATGGAGCCCGATGATGTGTAATTCATGTAGGTTGTCTAAACATATATTTCACATTTATTTGAAGTTCCCTTTGGAGGAAAAATCACCTGGAACACTACTAGATCATCATGGAGATCATTCCCAAGCTAAATTTGATATGCAAGACCTACACTATGCTTTGACCTGTTCACATTTGGGTTTGCAGCACTCCATGCAGTTATAATAAGCAAAGCAGGGAATATGCTTAATGAAGCAGTAAAAACGTATGTATGTGTTATAAAGATGTGAGTTTTTGCACCAGGAGCATTAGCCATGTTACTGCATGAGCCATAAAATAACTTGTTTGCTCTACTATATACATCAGCTTTTAAAATGAAACCTAACGGATTCTCAGTGTTGTCTCATTAAGAGTTTACAGTATGTTTGCTCCCAAAACAATTTAAAATGTTTAAGATGTCTATTTTAAAGCACTACGGGTCCCTGATCCTTTTTTCACCATGATTCTGCACTCTATTTTAATGACCTTGTAGTGTTCTGAGTTTAGCTAGATAATGTTCAATGCAAATATTTGAAAATTTATAGCTAAGCTTTTAAGCTTTGACTCCAAATTGATTTGTGTGAACTGTGGTGAATCCTTGACTAGTCTGACCTAATAAATAAATTCTGATAGGCTTTTGTGTTTATTCACAAGAACAAGAAAGTAATAATGATTGGCTGCTTATGCATTCTAATTTTTCCTTGGGTTGATTCCAGAATATACAACAACAATTGTTTGTTCTTGGTGAAACAAACAAGATGGGAGAGTCACGCTCCAAATATACATAATATATATATATATATATATATATATATATATATATATATATATATACATACATATTTGGAGTTTGACTCCCCAATCTTATTCGTTTATGATATTCCTATACACATAGGGGTGGGGGGCTAATACGTCTGCACCCATTCAGGTGTGCTGTGCATTTGGGACCTTGTTCTTATGCTTGGTATGTACTTACTTATTAAGGAAAATGTAACATCTAACATTGCTAAATTGTAAAAGTTGTATAAAGTTTGTGTTATTGTCTTTAGTTCTCTAAAATAAAAAACTCCAACAATGCTTTAATGCAAATGATCTGACAATTTGTATTCTTGTGTTTAATAACAACGACTTTACTGTAATTTTCGTGTGAGTGAGAAAGAAACGTATTTTTGTCTAACCACAAGAAGAACAAACAAATTGTGGTCTTTCAGCTGTTAGTAATTTAAATTCCCAGAACAGACATTCATTCAGGAAGGTTTAAATCTGCAACATTATGGATGGGAATGATATACACAAGAAAAGAAGCAATTATTTAATTTATTTTTTGTTTCTACTTTGGTTCTGTCTGTTTCTCAAAGGTGATTTGGTAGGGGCAGATGTGTCTTATTTTACCAGCTTCTGTACAGCCTGTCAATACAGACAGCAGTAAGGTAAAAGGCAATACGGATAGCCGGGCCAAATCGGAGACACCCCACCAACCTGGACTGAACAGGAAATACAAAAGAAGAAAATAGAAGGTAGAGGCAATCACATATAGTGGAAAATCAGTGGATGAGAACAATAAATACCAATATCTTGTCTAAGCCCACCCTTTGGGGGTTGGGTTTAAAATACATTCCAGGTGCACTCATTAATGCTTCCAAATACTCCATAACGTGATATAAAAATAATTAATCAACAAGGCGTCAATAGTAAAGTGTTCATCCTTTATCTGGAGTAACAATAAATTGTGAGATTAAAAACAACTGTTCATGTGCATGTGTATACACATAATCTTTATATTGTGTCCAATCCTTGATAGTGAAACCAAGCAAGTAATATAAGTTAAAATCATTATATAACAATTCTTAGTAGTGAACTTCTGTCAATACAGACATCAAACTGTTCTAGATTTCAGGGGTCTAGGAATACATTAGACTGATAATGGATTTACATTGATACACACTGAACAGTTAATCCACACTAGCGTTTAGTTGATTCTACCATTTCTTTTTAGTTTGTGCTGGTATGACTTTCTTTATAAGTAGGAATCCAAGTCAGATATCCTTAATAAGCATACATGTTAAATTTGTACAGTAGACTAATTCTTTCCATATTTTAATAATGCATGAGAGCGATCAAATTAAAACAGCCCTTCACTATAAGGCCCTTTTTGAGTGTCTACAAAGGTCTTCCTATACTAATGTATGTTAAAACTACCAGACCTAGGCTCAGTTGAACGATGTTGGCTGCTAAATAACATTTCCATCAGGTCCACATTACAGTTTCCTTACTATTAATGTTTAGCACAGCTAAGTGGAGAACTGCCTAACTTTAGAAGATATTTAATAGCAAACTCCAAACTAATTGCTCTAGTCTCACATTTCGGTAAATGAGAAAAAATAGCTCGAATTTAGGTTTTATTTATAGAAACGTATAAACAGTTGGCTGGTTCTAATGTAATAATTCAGACAGTTTTATTTTCTTTCCAAACAACTTTTCACAAAATATGTTCTAAAATTAAATTTTTGGATAAAGGCAAAGAGTTATAAAAGCCAGCAACAAATGGTGGTATCTTAAAAAAAGTAATAAGAACATACACTGCGGGCCTTCAAAACTCCTGGCAAATGTATGAAGATGGAAAATAAAAAATAAAGAAAATTAATAGTATAGATGAAGGGCAAAAGACTGGAAAATATGGGGTGTTTATTCTATGGTAATTACTTCAGAAAAAATACCATTACATAAGGAATACTATATTAACACAAATCATATGTTCCACAAATGGTGGATTTCCGGTTTCCTGTCTGGTGCAATCTCAGACAAATAAATAAAGCTTTTTTTCTTACTTTTTACAAAAGGTGGAGAATAAACGGTGTAGAACTATGAATCAGCAAGAAAGGTCTTTTGATATATTGAAAGATTAATATACCAATTAGTATTTTGTTGGCTGAAATGAAAGTGACACAGAGTTGAGGCTTCGTACTGGTTTTACTATTTTCAGGGTTTCATTCTCCCACCAATGTATAGAATGAGTATTCCACCAGTCTCAACAGAATAGTCAGCCCAATATGTGGATAGATGGTGAGAACTTCAATCACTCAGATATTCCCTCCCACACTTACTGCAAAAAAAACGAGTGGGGTAATAGCCTGGATCTTACCTGTGGCTATAAAAAACTGTCTAACCTAAACAGTGTTGATAGATGGGGAGAAACCAACTCATATACAGACTTAGCTTTGATAACAAATGTGTTTAATTACCGTAACTCACACAGCTAAGTCTGTGTATGATTTGGTTTCTTCCCATCTATCTACAAATTTACTGAAAAAAAGTCAGTAACTATGGCCAATATTTCTGCCCAATCAACCAACATATCTGAAAGTAAGGTGACAATGAAACTGTTTCATTAACGTTTACTTCTTATTAGTGGAAAATTTCTTTTTAGAATCATTTAAAACAGTATGCAGGCATAGATGCATGGCCTAATGTTTCCTTCTGGGACTACACAATAAATCCAAATATCTGATACATAAATCCTGTTTTTTTTTATTCTGCCATTTTGATGGCCTTTTACCAGCGAGACCAATATTTCTGGATCCAAATGTATATTATGATCCATCCATTCCTATGCTTAAAGGAAAGACAGAAACATACATGAAGCAAAGGCATCAATAACAGAAATGCTATTTATGGTATCGGCTACATAAAGTGCTGAAAGCTGAATTTAGATTATGCCCAAGATCACTGCCAAAAAGAAAGGCCACAGAAATTAATAATATTGTAAGTGAAATATTACAAGGAACACAATGCTAGACTAGACATCAATTTTAGAAAACCTCTTAATGAAATGAAATTAGAAGATTTTTCCAGGATTATATTTTCAGCAGGAATAAGATGAAAAGCAATCAGATGTATATTACTTCATTGCAAGGAGCTTAAAATATCTAATCTAAAAAATCTTCTAATTTCATTTCAGTATAGTCATATGATAAGCACAGGGGCAGGTGTGAAATCATTCTATCCTTTTGATTGAATTATAAGACTTATTGCTATAAAAGACGGGATTATGTGGTTAAAGTCATTTTCTTTGGCTACCTCTTTTTATTTTCCCTATGAGAGATACACCCTCCGTTCAGAAAACCACTGTAGATAAAGAGGGTAGAGGGGCCCCATTATAGTTTTGTTCGGGGGCTCGGGGATTCCGGATTACACCACTGCATATTATCCATTTAAATGTACTAGTAGTACATCTCGATAACTCTCAATAGACTAAAATAGAATAAATAGCTCTAGCTTCCCTGGACTCAGTGATAAGTAGGGAAGAATTGATCTTCCTGCAAAGGCCAGATTTCTTTACCCAGATACTTCTGTGTATGGACTGGTTCGTTGATTCACACAGTTGTTTTTTACTATTAAATAACCAGCCTGAAAATATTCTCATGACTTGTTTTTGTAAACATTTTATCAGTTACAATTAAATTCGCAGACAATCAAAAGGAAGGATCTGTTTCCCAACAGGCACTCTTTGGAGAATTTTCCAACTTTCCCTCCAAACAGCTGAAATGAATTATCCTGTACAAAGAGTAATAGAAAACATAAGCTTTTCTACATCTGCCTGAACCTCAAGCTCACAGCAGCTATTGCTGTAGTTATCAAAGAACAAGGCTCACAGGAATATTGTTCCAATCGCACCAATGTATTGATTTCCTTCTTTCAGCGAGACATTGTGTGTCAAACTGTTTTTTGTTTTTTTTTACAATGGCCCACGTGTGTGTAATAAATTATCGTTGTCTGTTTTCCCTAAAAGATTTTTTTTAAAAAGGAGTCATTTCTAGAGATTGCTCACTTGCTGAAGGCTAAAGATGAAATGATTATATGGTCACATCTGCAATTACAGTAATAAGGGTATAATCATGTTAGCATGTTAGACATGTGTTTAACTGCAGTGACTGTCGGTGCCTATTTAGGAGATAGAAGTCAAGATTAAAAAAGGCACATCTCTATCACATGAAACCCTTTTGCTACTTATTAATATTAAATTAGATATACAATTTAATACCCAAGTCTGCACAGAAGTTTGTATTCGCGCAAAACATCACAGTATACCCCACTAAATTTGTCAAAACATTGTGCGAAAACTCAGTTTCAATAAACCCGAATGATGGACCCGAACCCGAGTTCAGGATGAACTTTATGAGTTTGGAAGAACTCGAACTATCCAAACCCAAACTAGTTTGGGTTCAAGGTAGTTTGGTTTTCCGAACTCGCTGCTGTATTTTCGATACTTATCCATAATTATCGAAATTTTGATAATTATTGAATTTATGGACCGTTCACTAACCCTCAAATGTAGCTTTCATTTTCGGTAACCCTCGAATGTAATGTTCAATTTTCCATAGCCCTCGAATGTCACGTCAGTTGTCCAGTGGTGGACAAAGTACACAAACCATGTGCTTAAGTAAAAATACACAAGGTAAAATATTACTCCAGTAAAAGACAAAGTCCTCCCTTTAAACATCTATTACAAAAATTCCAAAAGTATTTGCTGCTTATTATGACTCAGAATGATTGAACTGTACCCTGATTAAGGTATCCCACCCTTCCCGCGAGTTGCGGGAGTCTCCCAAATTTTGGGGTGGTCTCCCACACTTCCGCGAGACCACTCCAAACTTCCACGACCTGAACCTGCAGCCTCTGCCTCCAGAACACCTATTTGCGGCATCCACACCCCTAAACACGTCTCTTCTGAGACGTAATTTACATCATGCACCGCATCCCACCCCTAACTTCGCCCCTGCTCCACTAGTGATGTCGTTGGCATCACGTCGTCCCGCCATAAGCAGAAGACTGCTGATTGGTGCGCTTGCTGTGTATTTTTTTTACCTGTTTATCCATTAAACATATTAATAAGTTATAATATCCAATAATGTAGTGGACTAAAAAGTAAGATGTTGAACTTTGAAATGTAGTAGAGTTTAAGTTAAAAGTCTCCACAAACGAAAATACTTATTTTAAAGAAAGGGATGGACCGGGGCAAAATAAAGCAGGAAATAATAACAATATATAACTGAGCCTTTAATTCCCCATTTTAACACCTGTTGGTATTGGGCATAATATGGTGTAGTGTTTAAGCAGATAATAGAGGGCCATAAATGCCTTGGGTTTATTAATACAACTGAACTGAACTGTACCTGAAAGTTTCACACACAGTAAATTCATAGTCATTTTCTTTACAGAATTCAAGGCTATCATAAAGGAAAACTGTGACTAAAATGAATTTTCTTATCTATATTTTCTCTTCAAATTGAGCTCATATAACTCTATACAACGATTTGCTTCTTAAAAGCACAAGTAGTTTCAAAGGCCTTGTTAAAAAAACTTTTATGATAAAGACAATGGTATTAAATAATATGCTACGTACAGCCGGTGCACTTCAGGCAATGCAAACATTTATGGAACCAGACAATACAGCATTAGAAGGCAAACCTGTTCTGGAATTAATGGCGAACTTCTCAGACAGTTTTAAAACAATTTACAAGGTTTAAAGTACAACATTGCAACCACTACAAATTACACAAACTAATATATACAATTTCAAAAGAGGGGTATGGGGAACCAAACAAATATATTATGATAACCCTAATATATTTGTTTGGTTCATTGACAATACTTTTGAAATTGTATATTTAACAGCGAGGAGACGGCTGGAACATCCCATACCATTTCTCTTCCCATTTCTCATCCCATACCATTTACTGGTTGAATTATAGGCACATGATGTTTAATACATGGCAATATGCACAACATTTTTTTTCCGAATACTTACCTTTGCAATTGACTATGAGCATGTTATTTTCAATTAGTGTATAAGTTGAGCATATATTTGTTATGTGCCAAAATATTAATTTCAACTTTATTAGCGTAATCTAGCCACATGCAGTTAAACACCAATGGCTTTAAATGTATAAACTGAGAAATAATGCTCTCAAGTCAAGTGTAAAGAGAACCTTTAGTCTCCTTACAAATTAAGGTTAAATAAAAGCCTTCAGTCTTTAAAATGATTGGTGCAACCAGTAAAAATCTATTGTTGAAAAGATTCAGCAATAAAACTTCCTGAAGGCTTCCTACTTTGCACAGTGCTCTGCCTGCATTCATAGTTCCCTGAACTCTGAATCTCTCAATCTTTTTTGCAACTATTTTTTGCAAAGCCTGCAAACGTTGTATTTTCTTTGTGTAGCTGTTCGGTCAGGTGCTTTTCATGACCTGCCAGGTCAGACCACCAATCATGTGGTGAGTTGACCATCTGCTTTAGGCAGAAGCAGATTGCCATTTTACTGGCATGACAGCAAAAAGTCTGGGGGCAGTCACTAATGATCGCTCATTTTAAAAGTAATACTGATGTTTTTAAGCTAAACTTGTTTGGAGACCATAGTCGCCTAAGCACAGGAATAATAGAAAAAAAAGCACAACCAAATTATTATGGTAAACCAACCTCACACAGTCAGACACTAACAACCATGGACCTATCTTACGTACTATTCAGTTTAAAATTGTGCAACTTTGCAAACTGCACTTGTTTAACAGATCCAAAAAGAAAGATTTGACACTATAATCATACAGTCAGATCATACCATCAGAAACCACAGCATTGTTTAAAATCATCAGTATGGGACCAGTAAAACATTGTATTGTGCATGGTGCTTAACCTGGTCCAACTGCTTGTCATCAATAATGTATTTAGTGCCTTCTGGAAAGCTTGTATACAAGGAAACTCTGGTAACCATATGATTTTTTAAGTAAACTGCTCATTATAGTTAAATGTGTATGTCATGGTTCTAAAACATGCACAATTCTAGAATCACATACATCTAAATGCCACCATACATGTTAGAAAACATTCTGTTTCTTGTCCTGTGTACCAAATAATATGGTTAAGTACTAAACCACAATTGTTTCTATTACAGTTTTTAAGGCAGCTATTTACTAAAGCTGGGTATACAAATAAATGAAAAAGGGCCAATTCTGTCGGATCTGAAGGAATCGCCTCTTTCTCTGCAAAGTGTGTGTCCCAAAATCTTAAAGATTCTGTCTGTCATTTTTCAGAGATTGGTACTGTGTGTACCCAGCTTTAGAGATAGCAGTCCATTTGGGGATTTCCGTGTTGGTTAATAATCCGACATCTGGGAACCTTATGGCACCCAGAAAGGTTATTGTAAATCAACAAGTTGTATCTGACAATTTCTGTGCACTAGTGAGCACTGTGAAGGGAAACTATTTGGTACCATATGGAAAGACTTGGGTATAATAACAGATGGCACATAACAAATCATATAAGTGAATGCACAACATTGTCATTAAAGAGGAACTGTGGTCCAAAAATGACTAGGTAAATTGATAGGAATTGCTCTCCTGAGAGTTTTTATTTCCATTGTTTATTTTTTTTAGTTTTGAATATATTTACATTTTTGTGTGTGATATGGCAGCAGCATCACCAGGTCCCCTGCACTTCCTGCTTCGAAACCTGTCAATCAATCTGCCCTGTGTCTCCTCCCCTTTGCAGCCCCCATGTCCCTCCCACTCATGGACCCCATGGTCCCTCCAGTTGCAGGCCCCCCTTGGCCCATTCCCTTACAGACCCATGTGGCCCTGCCCACTCATGGGTGTCATGGCCCTGCCCACTCATGGGTGTCTAAGCCCCGCCTACCCATGGGTGTCTAAGCCCCGCCCACTCATGGGTGCCTAAGCCCCCCCCTCACAGGTGCTGTGGGACACTGACACACCCCCCCTAACACCCCCCCCCGAAAACTCTGTGGAAACAGCCTTTTCAGGCCCTTCTCTCTCACACTGTGAGAGAGAAGGGCTGTAGATTTCCTTACCTTCTCTGCAACTGCAGGTCCTTCACACAGCAGAGAGGAGGAGGGACTTCCTGTCTCCCTCACACACTGAGGGAGTCTGAGGCTGTGCTCGCCGGCGGCACTGTGCAGGAGAAGCCTCAGGAATGTCACATGTCAGCCTCCCACCCATTAAATTTCTGGTCAGTCATTTCTGTGTATCTTGGGCTGTGGAGCACGTAGAGAGGTGGTTGATGGCTCGTTTTAAACTCACCTTGTTTGGAGACCACAGTTCCCCTTTAAAATATAAACCTTTTGCATGAAGCGTATATAAAATAAATAGGGATATTTTGATCTGATCGAAATGTAATAAGCAGTTTGTTTAATAAAACTTACATTTCTTACTTGCTATTAATGTGTTACTGCTATTACTGTGTTAATGCTATTACATGCCTTCCACCGGAATTATCTCTTCACATATTACATTTATTATATTACCTTTAAAGGGCATGTCCTGCCTAAATTAAAGTTACCTTAGAAATATTAATAACCCACAAAACCTATATTTCGCATTATCTATATGTTTCAAAGATTCCCCTGAAGGGACTTACATGACCCAGTGACTTGCCACCTAGATGCTGCCCCCTGCTCCTGTTTCAAACAAAAGAGGGCTTCTGCACTGACAGTCGCAACCAGGAAGTGGAGTGGCTGTCAGCTGTAGTGCAGAGGAGGAGTGGCAAGTACCGGATCAGACAAGGAACTTCAGGGGCATCTCTGAAACATAGATAATTCGAAACCTAGGTTTGGGGAGGGGGTGATTAACATTTCTGAGGTAACTTAAAAAGTTCCCTTAAAACTGACTTGACAGTACTGTACCTATTTAAATAACAAATTATACATTATATAAAGACAAACAACCGGGAGATTCAATAAAAGTTCTTATGGTTAAAAATGGTGCTAATTTTACCCCAACCAATCATATATTATTTGACATTTGAAAGCTAACATTCGATTGGTTGGGGCAAAATTAGCACCATTTTTAATGATAAGTAGGGAGATTCACCCACACATAAGTATTTAATGCCAGCTATTAGCTGGCGTTAATACTTACGCGCAAAGAGCCACGCAACCTCGGGTAAATTGCTTTGCAACAGCTGCGCGAGTGCCTCTTCCGATACTTGTGCTTCTGCCTCAAAGCGAGCCTTACCATCGTGCTAGCCAATCCGTAAAAAAGACTGCAGACGTTTCATTGAATAACCATGATGTCTTAAGACAGACTTATTACCTCCCAATGTTCTCCCAATTTTTTCCATCTTGGCCCCGAAATGATCGCACCAGGTGGAGTCCAAACTATATGGGTACGCCACAAGTTTTGTAGTGAATAGTTAGGATAAGATACATTTGGGGAGATTTACCCAGCTGCTCTGGTTAGATCTCCCTAAAGCAGATTCACTAGTGGCAGTGAGTCACTGGGTAAATCACAGTGAAAAGTGATTTATTAGCAGTAGAACATAAATTGTACAATGCTAGTAAAAAAAAAAAAATCTTGTGTGCCAAGTTTATCACACCCAGCATAACAATTGTGCTAACTTCTGTAAAATAAATTATGGGCTAAATTTAATTCTGGGGATTACAACAGAAGGATCTCTACAGCTTTTTGTTAGTATATTAAACACTACTAATTAAAGGGAAACGGTGGTCTCCATACAAGTGCACTTTATTAAAAAGAGCACACTTTTTTTTTTATCACAGCTAACAATTGTGCTACCTTGCATAAAATAAATTATGGGCTAAATTTAATTCTGGGAGTTAAAACAGAAAGATCTCTACAGCTTGTTGTTAGTATGTCAAACACTACATTTTAAAGTAATTAAAGGGGGGACTGTGGTCTCCATTCAAATGCCATTAATAAAAAAAGAACACACTCCACCCTTTAAAATGATTCCAGGATCATGGTTCTAGCTGCAGTGTATCCAAACTTAAAGCAGTATAAAGCGTGATTGTCCTGCTAGTACCGTGAGCTGTGACATCAATTGCATCATAAGCCTTTCCCTTGAAATTCTTAATCATATTTAAAGCTAGCTACAAGCCTATAAATATGTTTCATATATAGATGAAAGGAGGGCAAAGAATGGTTCCATGTCTGTAACTAGCTTCAGAGAAGCAGGCAGACTAGGAAGTGTAACTTTACAAGCCTATAACATAAGATCCAGAGACATCACCCTAGGCTTCTTTAAAAGGTACAAGAGGTACGAGCTCTACAAAGATACCTATGGAGGTTACCCTTTAAACAGTCATGGCTAAAAGGTAGTTCTAGGCAGTGACTGAATTTGACACCTTCTATAGTTTTGCTCCAAATGTTTTTGATATTGCTTTGCCTCACTTTATTGTTGAGAAATGCAAATTTTTGTATTTGGGCAAAAACAGCATAAATACTGGTTATACCCTAAATGGGACAGAGTTTGCTTGAGTTGACAATAAACTGCTAAAGCAAATACACTTCTTTCCTGTATAAAAAGGAGCATTATTTCATGTTTAAGGAGCATGGTGTCAAAGACGCAGAGCATAATTCTGCCTATGTATAAAGTCCTTGTAAGGCCTCTTTTAGAGTATGCAGTGCAGTTTTGGCACCAATCCTCTTGAAACTAGAAAAAGTACAGAGGTGGGCTACTAAACTAGTAGTTTTGGTATATGGAGTGTGATATTTTATAATGGGAGCTGCAGTGGTATATATCCTTATAAAAATCACTCAGCAATGTCACTAAGTGACTCATTTCTTATATTTCTTATATATATATATATCCCACTACTCCGCCCATTCCAGTGTTCATGCCTGGACAATGACTCAGTGTTTTTTGCAGTGTTAACTTCACTTACGGAACCTGCTGGAACTGCTTCGCGTCACTGCATAACCAATGTCTCTCTCCGCCACAAAGATTTGTTCCTTTCTATTGTGTTTAAGTTAAAGATGGTAGCTTGGGGGTTTAAATTAAGGTGGGAATAGGAACAAGGCTAGAATTTAAAATGTGAATGGGGTGAAGGAATCTAAAACTTATGTATTATAAGAAATAATGCGCTCCTTCACATTATAATTTAAGGATATTACGCCACCTCCGAGTTCCCTGCTCTGTATAAAAGCACTCGGCCTATGGCCTTGTGCTTCTATATGGTCAGGGAACTCCTCGGTGGCGTAATATCCTTATATTATACTGTAAGGGGCGCATTATCCCTTATATCATTTTTCATTTGAGGGGTGAAAATACCCTTAAAATCTATGACAGTTTGGTCTGCTAGTCTATGGATGGAAATTGATTTAATATCACATTTGTGGCAATATGATAATTTTAATGCTAGGTTAATATAAAAAAGCGGCTATGCTATATAAAAGCATAGGTTTTTGCAGTAAGTCTCCCCAGAAGTGTCCAATAACAATAGAAACATCTGTGTAGCTTAATGAACTGTAATCATTGGGGATCTTGGAGAGTATGTATAATGGAAGCTTTAGAATAAGTAGTATTGCCTAATTAGCATTTTCCACACATAAAATGTGGCTGAGGCGATATGTCAACTCCAATTCTTACTGTAATTTTTCTATATGAAGAATCATTTTTATATACAAAGAATAATATTTTAATGAAGTATAATCTATGTCCCCATGTCTGATAATATATATAAATGATTAAGGTTACTGGAAGATCAAATCACCGAGAATAGTTTGTGATAAACTATAATGTGTTCATATTCCCCAAAACAAAACACAGACTGAACTCTCCATCCATCCGGAAGTAAGGCAGAGGAAACAATAGGAGCAGTCTTCTCTGGGCTTGGAGTCTCTCTAGTGGAATCCTGACTAGAGCTGACATCTGTACATCACTGGATGATCATCAGTAGCCGGCAAAATGACAAAGCACAACAGTATTTTTATTTATAATTCAACTACATGTCTATCTTGTAGTTCTCAAATGATGCTTTGTTAGACAGAAAAACTGTAGTGTCAGAGATGCATTGAATGCCACCATACATCACTTTGATTTACCCTTACAGAGGGCTAGTTCAAAGGTTAAAGGGCATTAATGCCTATTACTGACCTGTGAAAAGAAACCTGACTTTGTTCCCCTGCTTGAAACACTATGAAGTCCGCATTAATTCTTCCTAGGTTTTATTTTAACAGGTATAGAAGTGCTCTGTGTCTTGCCCTTTTGGCAAGAATGTGTTGATATAACAAGACAATTTTTTCATACCTTTGCCAGACACAAGCACAAGTCCCGTGTTGTGCATTTAAATGGGTGAGAGGGGATAGACTTTCTTTGTTTGCAATAATGCTCTACTATATTTTCTAACAGACTTCCAAATGAAGATGGTTCCTTTATAGAAAAGAAATGGGACAGTTGATCATTTCTTTCCTAAAAAGTCCTAAAAAAAGGTTGACCCCATTTAAGGCATTTCCTGGTGTTACTATTTACCTTATGTGGACTGTGTATGTACAATAACATTTGTGAATATCAAATTTTACTTTAAATGTGAATCACAGGAATCTTCATTATTATCACTTATTTAGAGGGCTGCACTAGATAATAAACTACTCTCAACACAAAAGAAGCCTAATGTTCTAAATGGAAACAAAGACGAAGAGATATTGTGAAGTGAATGGGCAGTAAAAGAAAACACATGCCATTATGCCTTGTTAAAGGAGCTTATAACTCTACTACTCAGTGAGCATTAAACATCTGTCAGCAGCTCTTTTTATAAAAGGGTTCAGCATAAGCTTACCGGAACTTTAAACATGAAAGTTAAAAAAGTATTATAAAATGCGAAATAAAGTTACTTCGTTGGGGAACAATATCGATTCCTTAGACTGCATTAGCAACAGAAATTCTCTGCTTTTAGCAATAATACATGAGGTTGCAGGTTCAAATCCTCAGACTTCCCCCAGCAGCCACAGCAAAGATAGAGGTGAGAAACAGCTTGTTGTATGTTTCTGGAGACTTTAATTCCCCTACATACATACTGTACATTGAAATGTACATCTACCCAAAATATTTTAGCCATTTTGGACAACCTTTAAATGAGTGCCATTCGGCAGTTACACATTAATGCAGTAAATTCATTCACTCTGGGCACAAAATAATTCTCCTAAACTACTAATGTCCCAAGAAAACTAACCAAAGTCTAAAAAAATTAAGGCAATGGGTACAGACAAAGAAGAGTTTATTTCAGTTTACAAGCATTAAAACTAACCCTGCATAGTTTTAGAAGTGATTTTATAAACATATTATGCTCATGTAGATTAAACCACAGAGTGGCATTTTTCGTTCATAGTAATTAATTCTCTAACTTAGTTCTTTTCCTATATAATGCAGTCTCAACTTCCTGTTTTGTGACTGTACTTTTCCAATACATGCTATGAAACTAGTACATAACTAGTGCTATAAAAATAAAGGTGCCTAAAGAACTTTTAAAACAAAAACCCCAGCCATTAACTCAAATTATTTGCTAAACTTAGTTTTGAATAGAAAAAAGATTTCCCTACCCGTCAATCAGAAAACCAATGTTGGAACATATAGTGTGGTCTTGGTTTTTAACATCTGAGTTTAGATACTAAATTGTAAGGTTCCTGGTACAATAATTACAGCTTACCGTAACCTAAAGTTTTCCATAACAGATCAGAATGCTAGGAAACCATGTACTTTGTACTTGATGTGTGAGTGCAATGCTATAAGAGAAAGAACTCATTCCACCTTAGCATTAATAACCTGCTCTGCACACCTGCTGTACCCAGGGTTTCTGGGATGATGTTTAAACACGTCTCTCTTTTGTCTTAGTTTGTTTTATGAGAATTAACTTAAGTTAATGGGCTAAAAATTCCGGAGCTTGTCCGTGAACAAGAAATGTGTACAAATAATGAAAGTATGCATTACTTTGTTGTTTCCCAATTCAATGCAGTTCAGGACCACTTAAGCACACTGATGTTGGCTGTTTGCTAGACAATGGGAGGTGCAATCCTCCAACCCTCTACTCTCTAGTGCACTGGTTACAACACTCCTGAAACGTTGTATCACATTGTTTTCACATTCAAATTTTGAACTGTACCTATAGTGTGCTCCTCCACTTTTGTTTTTTGTTTTTCGTTAGTTCCCAATTCACCCTACTTGGCATTTGAATTTAAATCTTCTTTGTGGGTCAACTGCAGCAAGTGCACCCTAGTCTTACAGTGAGGGGACTGTCACTCGACTGAGTGTAGTCAGCTGTCGTTCACTACACTCTCAAAAGAAGACAGCTACCATAAATATCTGGCATCCTTTACAATTTGTCTTATATTTATTTCCCAGATGAAATCTCCTTTTTAAACCCATGCAGCTTTGGAAACAACTGTTCAAATGGCAAACATGGGTTTACCTTTTGGTTTCTTAATACAGAAGATAGTCAATTTTCACTGTAAGAAGCCTATCCAACAAGAAGTGCTTATTAATTTAGCTTTCTATTTTTTCTTCTATTTTATTCTTCCACTTGTTTGGACAGTATCTGGACTTGGACTGTATTGGTTGGACTCATCCCACAGTTTTTAAGTTAGAGACACAAAATTCAGTAAAGACACATGGGACACACAGGAGAAGTGTGCAATGTTCTAGCTAAGGAATTTCAAGAACATTTCCCCCATTGACTATAAAGGGAAAAATCCACAAAAGCGAAAAATTCAGAGTTGCAGAGTCATGTGATCACAACAGTTAGTTTGTATGGTCATAAACTCAAACACTGATACCCCCACAGAGACACAGTTTCCATTTATCATAAAATTTATGATCCTAAACACAAAAACACATACCCCCAACCTGACACAGGAACACATCCCTCCATTCCCATAGCAGCCATACTTAAAGGGTAACTGTAGTCAAAAAATGTTTTTGACCAATAATCAAAAAAAATTTTTTTACCCCCAAATCTGACACATGTACACACACCATGGCTGTTATATTTAATGGTTAACTAAAGTAAAAAAAAAATTTTGGACCAATCATTAAAAAGTAAAATTTTTAACCCCCCCAACCTGACACAGGTACACACACCAACTGACACACAGCTCCATTCCCATGACAGCCATATTAAAAGGGTACCTATACTTAAAAAACTAAATTTTTAACCCCCCCAACCTGACACAGGTACACACACCAACTGACCCACCCTTCATTCTCATGGCAGCCATGTTAAAAGGGTAACTGTAGTCAAAAAACGTATTTTGACCTACCATTTGTTTTAACCCCCTCCCCCAACTTGACAGTTCATTCATGTGGCCATATATGAAGGATAACTATAGTGAAAAAAGTTTTTTGGACAATTATAAAAAAGTCAAACAATTTTAACCCCTAACCTGACACAGGTACACACACCAACTGATTTACCCCTCCATCAGGGGCAAGCGCAGGATTTTCAAGAGGGGGATTCCAGAATGGGTTACCACCGAACAACCCAAGAAGGAACTTCATGACCAAATACATCCATATTTTCTATTATATATGCATCATATAATAATATTTTATCTTCTATCACAGTTAGCCATATATCACTTTTGTTATAAAGTATCTTCATTAAGGCTGGGTACATACGAGCAGATTTTTCGTCCCAACCTGCCAATATTTATGTGTATTGGTTGTTCTAAAAAATCTGAGGGGATTTCGGTGGCGGCAGCGACCAATGTCGGTAAATCACGGCAGATTCTGCGGTCCATAGGAAACATTTGCCGCGATTAACAGTGCTTTGTCCCTGCCGACTGCTCGTAGTGGCGAATGGTCGAGATGAAAAATTTGCCCATTTGTTCCCAGCCTAATGTTCTTTTTTATCGAGAAATCCACATTTGCCCTTCAATATCATTAGTGTCCTTCAAAGTCAGAGCTGTGACAATGACGGTGGATCTGACAGAATATGTTGAATATTGTCGGTTTTGTGACCTATCGGACAAGACAGAAAATTTCCATAACCGGTTCCCTTTAATACAGTAAGGGGGAGCTGATAACATTAGACCATGTATGGGCACATTAAACTTTCATTCTGTATATGGAATATATGGAACAATCATTCCTGTGTATATATAATATATATAATGAAGTGTTAATAGTCAACTATCTTAATTCCTGCTCAATAACCTCCATCACAGTGGGGTAAGTACAGTAAGTACTGTATATAAACCCAGTCTCAGCAATCACCTCAGGCAGCTGCAGGGTAAATATTGATACAGTTTTGTATGCTGTCAATCACAGGGCAGACTGGATACATTTTTGAAACATCCAAATGCTGCTTCTCACTCACAGCTCACTTGACCATGTAACAATCTATGTAACAAATTATGTAACAATCTATGGGCACCAGGAGAAGCAGAATAGCAAACAGCACTGAGCAGGCAGAATGGGGGGATTTCCAGGCACCAGGAATCCCCCCCTAAACACGCCCCTGTCCATTACCATGGCAGCAATATTTAAAGAGTAAGTAAAATTAAAATTTTATGGGCACTTTGTCATCCAAAACGGTTGTTTGGTCGTGGATAATTGCCCAACCGGCCGGCCAGATCTTCAACCGAATGGCCATTTTAGCCAACTTAGAGCCCATACATCATAATTGCCCTTAAAATAAGTTTGAATCTGAATATATATTTCAGATATCTGCCATATTTATATATCAGATATATAGTAAGACAGAATTTGAAAGTATTCAGTTACAGTATGTGCATGGAATATTATACATGTTTAATTGTTAGCAATAAGTGCTTATAGTGTTTGTTCAACAATTGGGATAAACCAACTAAAAACATGGATGTCTAAACATTAGCAAGTGGCTTCTATGTACAAACCGTGCAAAGCTTCCCAAAGTCTAGTGCTATTAAATGCAATGATACCCTGAGAGTATCAGTTAGACATCATTTTATTGGCCAATAAACAGAATTGTTGAAAGACTGAGTTGTTGTAAGGCTACACATAAGGCAATTTTTCGGGCAAACCGACCGTTATTTTTATATATTGGTTGGTCAGGCTGAAAAAAAATCACTGGTCTGTATCTGTTGCCCGTTCGCAATAATCGGGCGAAAGAATGAGCGCAACCTGTATCCTTGCACGATAGGCCCCTGCAAACTGTCAGCCAGTGATTCGTCATGACCAAGCACTCACTTGTGGCGAGCGTTCCTCAGGGTGATACATTTTTCCGTGTGTACCCAAGCCTAAGAAATGTTCTTCTATTGTCATACAAAGCCTTAAGGCTCATACACATGTGCGATCTAGGATGCCAACCCGGGAAGCACAATGTGTATACATGCCTGTTTCAGTAGATAATTGTGGGGTACTTTGTAGGCTGAAATGGGTGTTTGGTCGGGGATCGTTGCTCGACTGGACGTATCTTCAACCAAGCGCACTTTTTGCACAACAAAGTGCCCATACACGGCACGATTATCACCTGAAATGGCCGTGCATACACATTGTGTGACGTCGGTCGCCACCCGTGATCATACATGTGTATGAGCTTTTAGAGACAAAGCACAGACAAGACAATTCATAACTCCCCCCCCCCCCCAGTCTGCAAGACTCAGTGACACATCTTATAGTGACTTTGACTCAAAATCATTTTCATTCATTTATAAAGGAAGAATGCTTGTTTGATGAGAAAGTTTACAGATTTTTATTGTATTTGCTCTAATATACAGTACAGCAACTCTGGACCAGTTTATTCAGTAGCTCGTTTAGTTAGGCAGATACAGTATGTTGTACAATAAAGAGAATTTTCTTGTATAATGTTACATATGATGAGAGAAACAATGAAGCAATTATAGCAAATAGGGGCGTACTCACAAGATTTGCTACACAGTAATGGTGCCCATACATCTATAAGATTTTACTTACCCGACCGAGCGCTCACACGATGTTCATCGATGCTGCCGGAACCGCTTCTCCCGATCTTACATTCGACCGACATGCGATCGCAAAATCCCATTCATTTTGCGATCGCATGCCGGTCGAGTGTAAGATCGGAAGAAGCGGTTCTGGCAGGATCGAAGGAACATTGTGTGAGTGCTCGGTCGGGTAAGTAAAATCTTATAGATGTATGGGCACCTTTACTGTCTATTTTCTCAGGGGCTATCCTCAAGAACACAGCCCCTGGTTAGTACAATGTAGCAAGTCTGGTGAGTGCTTCCCTAATTGTTTTCTTTTTTATTATTTATGGAAAGCACCCAGGCTATTGATTTGAATTATAGGAGTACTAGAATCTCGAATTATATACATATGTATTTCATGCCTGAAACTAAGGGCCGAAACATGCCTACATGTAATATAGCCAAAATTAACTCATTATTTTTTTAACTGCACTTTGGCGGCCACTATATACAGGAACCTTATGGTAGCACACGGTGAGTGTGAATTTTATGGAAAAGGCACAGAAATTAAGCAGAAAAAAACCAAGGGAATGGCTGGTAAGTAGTTTCAGCAGTAGCTTTGAAAACGAAGCACCTCCCGAGGTTTTGGGGGGCCATTAGCCTAATACTAAAAGTTTGTGTTGGGGGTGGACATACCCTTTAATGTCATGTTGATTTTGACTATTTGTCTCAGAAGCTGAGATTATATTGCCATTCCTATTGACAGCAGTTAGTGGGCAGTCAGTAAACCATTACTTTTTGTAGACATAACTAGATATATGGTGAAAATTACACAGAAGAAGCATTCTGATTTATTTTTTTATTAGTACTAAAAAAAATAATTGCTTAATGAAACCATTGTTAAAGGGCAAGTCCAGCCCTAAAATGAAAACTTACACACAGGTAAATCACCCCCCAAAACCCTAAACGGTAATAGTTTGAAATGTGAAATATATAAGTCTAACCTGAAATCCTGCACAATGTCCTGTTTCCTGTTTCTGCTTCCTGGTTCTTCCAGTTAGTAACTGTCAGTTATGGATTTGACAGTTGACATCACAGCCAATGACTGAATGTTTATCCCCTGTTTGCCTCTTCTGAGCATGCCCAGGCTCAGTACATGTTTCTAAATGGCTCAGTTTCCATGAGGCATCCAGAAGCAGAGCAGGCATACAGTAATGAATTCATAGGACAAAGTATGATATATCAACATATTTTAAAGAGGCCATGCTTTCTAAAAGATGTTCTCATGAGGGTGGAGTAGTCCTTTAAGCTGATAAACATCCCCCCCCCCCAACTTCTACTACTACAAAACAATTAAAGCTACAACAGTATAGCAGTTTATCTTTTTGGCACCTTATAGGAATCAATGAGTGCATGATGAAAGCCATTTTGTCAATATAAAGTACATCCTTACCTGTCCATAATTTGTTTTGAAGACGATGACTCCTCCAGCACAGGACTGAACAAAACTTGGGAAGTACTGACCATTTTCTCGTAACCAAACTTGCATTCCCTGTAACATAAAAATGACATTTTTACTTCAGGCAGCATCGATGAACATCGCGTGAGTGCTCGGTCGGGTAAGTAAAATCTCATAGATGTACGGCCACCTTTAGGCTTTGCATACATCAAATAGATATTTGTTCATCAAATTGATCTAATATCCATTACAGTGGCAGAATTATTCTTAAATTACTTCATAAAATGATTAGCACATTGCAAGGACATCAGTATGTTGCATGTGTATGGCCTGCATAATTTGCAAGCAATTAAGGAGCTCGAGTGAACCCAAACATGAGGTGTATGGGCTCCCCAAAACACCAACAGGGTTATTCAATAAAAGTTTTTATCGTTTAAAATGGTGCTAATTTCGCCCCAACCAATCAGATCATTTGAAAGCTAACATCTGATTGGTTGGGGCAAAATTAGCACCATTTTAAACGATAAGAACTTTTATTGAATAACCCCCTAATTTTGCAGTGAAATCCTGCAGTCTGCTTGTACCTCTTTGATTCATTGGTCCCAAGACATCTGACAGAGAACATCAGAGGATGTAAAGGTTTAAAAATACCAGGTTCCAATGCACACTCTATTCCTACACGATCCACAAAATAATTAACTACTACAATGTACAGTAAATAGTAGTGAATTGGTATTTTATTACATTACAATCAATACAGCATAAAACAAAGATTTCTTTTGTATCCTGTGTCTGCATTTGATATTAATTTTTGTTTGGAAATGCTGCGGTGGTCACAGGCCAGATATGGATCATATTCAATTGTATTACATGTTTCCCTGTTGTTAATAGTTATACTACAATACTTAGCCAATCTCAATATACTGTATTTAATTAAGCCCCAGCTAATGACCAATGTAAAAGTATTATTGCAACATGTCGGTCATAACAGCAGTACAGATGTTAACCAATGATGGGACAAAGATTTTTTGGTTACCCATTAAAGATGTGACCCTTCTAAAGACTTTCAGTTTATTAGTGGTTAGGGATCATGATAAATAGATGCTGTTGAAATAAGGTTACCAGTAAAAGGTATTTGTGTTTTTAATGTTGTTTGCTTGATTGTACTCTTCATTCGCGCAGCTTTAACTACCTTCTATCATCCTAATACCAAAAATCAACTAAATATCAATTTCAACCAGCTGTATGAAGAAAATACCTTTACTAGTGTCAGTACAATACTTCAGGAAACATGATATGAAAGTGCCTGCAAGGACACAGACAGTAGACAACACTCACTATAATACCATCTTGTGTTTTGTCTTCTTGTGAATAAGTGCAGCATTAACCCTTTGAGGCAGCAAGGTCAGTACAACACACACTTCTTTCTGTCCAATTAAAATACACCTTCTAATTTAGAGCATCTTACTGAGTGTAACAAATAAATGTCATGATTAGCAAGTTCTAAGCACATGGGTTTATTTTTAATATAAAGTAGAAAAGTCAATGATTTTTAGCAACAGAATATTAATTAATTACATTTTGTTACTAAACAAGTTCAAACTTCTAGGATAGGTGTACATAGTCCTTACCTACTGAGCCTAAAGGTGGCCATACACTACGTAAGACATTAAACAGATGTCCAATCTCTCACAAGTTAAATATTCAATCTATCTAGAACCGCCTAGCCCGTTCTTTCACACAATTAATTTAAGATCACAAAATGAATGGGTCAGATAGGAACATCTCAAGATAAAAACCGCTGCTTGTGAAAAGTGGTCTTTTGACATTAGATAGATATCTCAAATTTATGTAATGTTTACCTAGTGTATGGCCAGCTTTACAACCAAGGAAATAAAACAATCAAGATATATCCTAGCAACTGTTAAAAGCAACCAATCACACACTAATGTCTGACAGCCATAATGTAGCAGAATGTCCAAATTCATTGCCATGCAAAAGAATATTTTCTGATGCATCCTCAACCTGCAGTATACAGTCTTGAGACATGCATGCTTCCAACTAGGAGTGAGTCATGCTCTTGGAACCTCTAATGCCTTAATGGCAAAAATATAAAAAGAAAGAGCAGTAGCTGAAAAGATAAAACAGACACTTGCAGCTGCCTGTAGGATTTGGCCAATTCCTTTATTAGTGGACAGCTGCTTTCAGAGTAAATTTGGCAGTCCTCTTTCTTGTCTACCAACTGCATCTCAATAATAGTCACTGCAGTGTTTGCTTTAACATTTATCAACACATTTGCAAAGCTTTTAACAACTTTTTTTTATTTCCGGTGAATGGAAGTTGTACAGTTGCTTAGAAAGTAGAACTGTTTACTTTGTCATAAGCACCAGAAGCCTATGTCATGTTAATGGAGCATGATGAGGCATATATGCTTTTAAGAAAAAATAAATAGCAGTTTAGATGATAAATGAGTTAAACAGCAGCAGGTATCTAGGTTTAATAGCAAAAGATAAACCTTTCCCAGATAAGAAAAACACAATGACAGGTGTTATATAGCATTCCATGAATTATGATGAATACAACTGCCTGGGACAATCATTTTGCTATAGCCTATGCATTGTAAAATGTATTTTCAGATCAGTAAATTCTGCAAGAACATATCAAATATCTAACATCAAATCTGTGTAATATCTAGATATTGTATGGCCTGTATAAAGCTCTAAATAGGTGAGCTAACAGATTGTCTAACTCTACTAGCAAAGCTAAAAGTGCCATACACTAGTAAGTTACCTGCAACTTTTTTTTTTTGCGAGATTCTCCGAACCGGATTTCCCAATACACTCTACGACCAACGTAAAATGTAATCCGACATGGGAGAATCACAGGTTAGAACAGCTGGACAGGAAGATGTAAAAACCCATGAGACATTGGTCAGAAAAAGGCATAAACATCTGAACAGTTTGGCCAGCATGAGACCAAACAACCATACAAATAACAATTATTTAAGTTTATTATAAAAGTTTTGTTGAGAGATCTTCCTTTTTTTCTTATTGCATCTACAAATGAACTAATGTATATAACCCTTCAAGGGAATTCACTTTACAATACTATGAATGAGATAACTCTGTAATACAATCCACCCATGATAATAAAACCAAATAGCAGGCATACAAGCTGTTATACTGGAATGACTGCCAATTCAGGTGTGAGTTACTGGTGATAAGGAAGGTGAGCATGCACAGCTGGCTCTGAATGTTGATAGAATAATCTTGTTTTATGGGCTAGCTTGGATTTGAATGAAAACAGAAAAAGTAAACGTGACTTGGCCAGAGTAATGCAATCTTGCAGTGGATTCTGGGTTTGTAGGAAAGTAAAAAGAAACCTTAAATGAATGAACCTGTTAACTAAGGGAGCGTAAATGCCTGTTAACTTCTCACAAATTTAATAAAACTTTCATTATAATAAAAACATTATTTATAAAATTATTTTCTACTTTTTATTGTTAGTATAGGAAGTAAATGACAAAAATATAAGTATATTTCAGTAGTCTTCAATAGTGACTGAACAGTAAACAGTAAATCTATGGGAATATAGTTGAAGAATTGAGTTGCTTGGTGTAAACTAATTCACAGTGATAGAGCTTTTTGTCCAGGATACTCCACCATAGGAGTAGCAACCTCCTCCATAATGTACAGAAAATATAATTATAAAGTACAAGTCCACCTGGGTCTAGTTACCAGGGCCTATATGGTAACACAAGCTGAATCCAGCAATATAATAAAAGATATAAAGGACTAAAATAGAGGAAAGGAAAATGAATACATTATTCAGTTTAGGTAATCACATAAATATCCCTTTCATGTATGCAGTCTACCAATCAGAGATAGAGCGTTACTGAAGGAGTAGATGCCTATTTCTGGTTGACTGCATAAATTAAAGGGCATGTCCTCCCCTATTTAAGATTTTTTCTGTAGTGTAGGGCTCCCTCCCCTAGCCCCAACCGCCATAATCATTTTTGCAGAAACGCCCCCTCTCCTCCGACGTACTGTCACGGCCCTCTGCTTGCATGGAACTGCAAGCAGGGGGCCGGACCGGGAACCGCATCCGTGATTGGCTGAGAGGCAGCCAATCATGGACGTGGCTTCTGGCTGCACAGAACGTCGGAGGAAAGAGATAATGTAAGTAGAGTTCGGGGGAAGTTTCTGCTAAAAGTAATATGGCGGTTGGGGTTGGGAGCCGTACACTACAGAAAAGGGGTTAAACTAGGGGGAGGGAGGGCTACAGTGCACATGGCAAAATTCTCCCGAAGGAGAGACAGGAGGCTGACCTATATGGACTCTGCCATGCTTCGGGTGGCCAGTTTTTGGGACTTTGGAGGGGCATTGCAGGGCCGCAATTTGGAGCTGGGATGTAAGGTAAGGATTTTTATACACTACAGAGTGGGGCCAGTAGTGGGTTAAATTATAGTTTTGGGGGTGGACATGCCCTTTAAAGTGCTAATTTTATGTTTTTATGAACTTTTTTAGAGCTGCCAGCCTTCTGCCCCAGACTTCTTGTGGCTTTTAGTGATTCATTTGTTTTGAAACAAGCTAATAATAATTCAAATTATATTAAACAAATTACGCATAAAATAAACCCTGCTGTCTAACCCTGCGCATTGAGACACCCCTACTTTAACCTAAAGTGGCTTTAGTTCCTAGTGTAACACAAAAACCGTGAATGATACATAAGGTACATTACACAGGGGACAATATTTAGGCCCTAATTGATTCCCAGTCTGCTATTACCTAGACAGGTAATTTAAAGTAATCTTAGGTAAACAAAGAAACAGACATCTTATTATATTTTCTGTCTTTATACAGACACAATCCTATTAGTGAAAAATATGTGCACAAGAAAGAAAAATGATTTACTCTATTTAATTATTTCTGCCATTATTATATCTGTCTATAGAGGGAGAGCAGATAAGATTCCACCCAATTATATCTGAATAAAAAAATTTACATCATTTGTGACGTTCCATTTATATTAACGCAAACCAGACTCTCACATAAATCAACAAGTTATTGAATCCAATGAAATTGGCTTTACATGTAGCCCCTCTCCTCACTAGGTGGGCATTTTTATTATAGGGCAATGCAGTTCATTTCAGTGCAGTGTTAGTTGCATCACAATTTGGCAGCACTGGTTTTCCAATTCGTTTTCCAATTCATGTTTTGCTGAACTCCGTAATGGAACTTACACTGAATTTTCTTGGTATTTATAAAACAGTAAAAAGCTTGTTTTTTTACTGGTAGTTATGCAATATAATAATATTTCACCAAGCCTGAGATTAAAGAGTTAAATACATTTTGAAAGATTTATTTTGCCTGAAAATATTGTTGGGGTCTTTTCAATAAAAGGTGTAATTTCTTTATTATCTTCTATAATTATATGGGAGGTAGGGGATGCTATTCCTACCTTCTGTTCTGCTTTATTTCAAGAGAACTTACCTTTATAGGGCTAGGCCACACTAGTGCGCTAAAATGGAAATCGTGGGAACGAGAAAATTCCTGCGATTTCTGAAAAATGCACATGCATGCACAAATGCAAAATGCACAAGAGTCGCACACACAATTGCGTGCAATAACGCTCACGATTTTGTGTGCGATTCCTGTGCATTGCAGTGTGGCCTCAGCCTTATAGTTGACTAATCAATCACTTTTGTCAATCAGTTCTGCTCTCTCAACATGTTTTTCTTTAGGTCTGTACATGAGCACAGAGCCTGGATGCACAAAGTAAAATCCACGCATTGTTTGCATGTGGTGAGCATGCACAGGAAGAGGAGCAGGCCAGAAGACAGAACCTAAGACTGACACCCATCATGGCAAGTTATTTTTAATAAAGCAGAAGAGATGGCAGGAAAAGCAGTGACTATAGTTTTATGCAATTTTTAAGGCATTAACATTTTCTTTATTATAGTTGTACTTCACCATCTGTCAGTGACCTTAAGGGCTTGGCCACACTAGCAACGTTTTGCGATCCGTTTGCCCTTTGCCATCCGCAATGACATTTTGTTTATAATGTAAATAACGTAGTGTGGCGTCTTAAGCTGGGTACACACGATGAGATATTTCGGTCCGATCGACCGATAGTTCAGTATATCGGTCGATCGGACCGAAATTATCACATCCGAATGTGCCCATGTCCGATCGGCCGTTCGTCCGCACGATCAGTCGTGGTGACTATCGGACACGGCTGCTTTTGCCGCGACCGACAGTCCTTCCTCCTGGCCGACCGGTCGAAAGTATCGAACGGTCGGTCAGGAGGAAAAATCGCTAGGTGTGTACCTAGCTTTAAAGAGTCATTCAATCCTGGGATCAATCAGTACAAATTAAAAACAACCAAGCAATCCACTAAGCAGTCAATGCCTATAGTCTTTATAACAGTGTAAACTACAGTGTGGATATATGATTTTTAAAGGAAAACAATCACACACATGCACAAATGAATCAGACAGAGTACAAAGGTTTCCATTTAAAAGATAACAGGCATCCACTTGTAAAATGCCAGGCAGAAATCAGGGCTTTGAACTTTGTGTACACAGAAACCAGACTGTTACTCACTGGCAGACTCAGGAAAACTTCTGATTGTCTCCTGTGTAAGAGCCATGAATTAAAGCAGACAGAGTTATGTATGTTTGTTCACAGAAGCAGCTAGGTAGCAATTAAGAAACTCACAATAATAATAATATAGTCATCATTTTATTTTCCATAGACCACAATTTTACAGTCAATCAGCTATTAAGAAATATTTACTTCAGGAATTATACTAATGAGTAGAAATGTGCATGATACAACGTCGCACAAAATATAAACATGCTGTTGGATCCGGGAATGTGTATGTATGGAGGGCCATTGCCCCCAGCTCAGCAATACACCAAGTGGATTCCACTTCTTAGTACACTGCGTGACCCTGATGCCAGCTATTTCCTGGTGTTGAATAAGAAACCAACTTCAGCTTCGTCTTCTAGCGGCCCCTTTGAGTACCACCACAAATATAGTCTCACTAACACTTGTTACATCACCACTAAAGGTTCAAAGTGCAGGTATCCCACCCCTCCTGCGGGAGTCTCCCTCATTCTGGGGTGGTCTACCGCGCTCCCGAGAGACCACCTCAAACTCCCGCGACAGAGAGGTGACTCTAATCTCCCCGTCACACCCCCTTCTGGCCATCATGCCCCAGGAACGCCCTAACTCCACCACCTCCAACCACACAGATGACTCCACCCACTGTGTAACGTGACTGCTGTCACACCCTTCACCACGCCCCCTTCCACACCCTGCCCGGAAATCTTAAACAGCATGGTGGGATGTCTGAAAGTGACTTAAAAGATTATACCAATTGGTTGCAACTCTCCTTTGATTCTAGAATTTAAGGTGGTTATATACTTGTTAGACATTACAGTTGATAAAATGTTTGATCTGACAAACAGCGAAGTGACTATAACATCTTCTGCACCTGCTGCCAACATTACCCATCACTGAAACATCAGCAGATAAGCTGCAAGTGTATGGGCTGCCTGTCTTCTTAAAATGAAAAATAAATCTAAAAATAAAATAAATCTGCTAGAGGTTCCTTCAGCTATCCATACATGTTGTTTTGTCAATAAACTAACTACCCGAAATCTTCCCAGAGCTCCTCCTTCTCCTCTGTTCCCCCCAACATAAGCACAAGTTATCTGACTCTATACAGAGCTAGAGATCGGATGTGATTATGTGCACACTAACAAAGAGGCTTATTTTATGAAGAGTGGAATAATCTAAAATAATGCTATGGAGCACTGGTAGGGTATCCCTACACTCATTTAGCACCAAAAGCTGATGGGAGTATCTTTGTTTATCCTGTTATAAGCTCTAATAGGACAGCTTATATGATTTGTAGCTGTAATTTTACTGCAGGTTGCTGATGGATAACAGGAAAGCTAGCCATACATGGGCAGATGCTCTTCTGATCGGATATTTTCTCGAGTGCAGCGTTTGGAAATCCAATCAGGATAACCGTTTGAAGTTCCCCACCTTGAGACTCCAATATGTTCACGGATGAAATTGAAATGTCATGGTGAAATCTGCATGGGGACTGAAGATGGGGTCAGCAGAAAATTTCCCACATTGCCTGATCGTCATTTTTCCAATAAACCGCTCTACATTCTTAAGCAGTTTATCGGAAAAATGGAAAATTTACTTCGTCATTTAGAGCGATCACATCAAATTAATCGGATTGCTCAAAATGTCAATCCTGTTTATGGGATTCTTAAAGGGACAGTTAAGTGGAAATTATAAATATTTGTTAAATTGTTAGTTTGTGTAATGCCTCCTTAGTTATTCTACATATTCTCTCCTGTTTTGAAAAATCAGTTGATTTCATACCCTTTGCTGTTCCCTGCTGTTGACATTAGTAAGCTGACATTTCAGCTTCCAACAGTCCTTCTTCTTCCCTGGATGCACTACTTCCTTGGAATGTTCCTAACAGTAATTTCTACTGATTGGCTGTTGGATGGGTCAAAGATGCTAAGATCTCTACTGAGCAACTGAATCAACCCAGGCGCTGGGTCAAGGGCAAGACCATAACGGTCTCTACTAGGGGTCCTGCAAACAGGAAGTCAGTATTTCAGTTGTATTTATTTATACACAGACAAAATGCTGAATTGGCAGATTAAGGTAATTGGGATGAAAAAATACTGCTCTTTTTTTCTGAAAAGCATATGTGTTTGCACTGAACTTCCCCTTTAAGAATCTTGTCACTTCAGAGAATTAGTAGTACCTGGCCCACACCTAGAAACAATTTTCAGGGCTGTTATGGGCTTTCGTTTTGCTTGGGATATGCTAAATGTTGGGTATAAGGCTACACGTCGGACATATGGCACGCCAAATGGGCAGTCATCACAATGTTTGTTTATTTTATGAAATGTTTTAATTAACAATGGCTTATTTTGTAATAGAACACATTTTGAATTAATATCTGATTACATGACTTTTTAATTATTCATGTAAAGAGACATTTAGGGACATCTCCAGGGATAAAAGGCCCTGAGAAAGACAGTCAAAATAAAGTCTTCCCTGGGAAACTGCTACAAAAACCATGGGGCAGCACAGAGGCTCGTGGTTCAAATTCTCCCTTGGACACATCTGTAAGGAGTTTGTATGTTCTCCCCGTGCTTGCGTGGGTTTCCTCGGGGCACTCCGGTTTCCCCCTCAATCATAAAGACACACTGATAGTTTGTATGTGTGACATAAGATCTTCTGCACAGGGCCTGATGTGAGTGGATTAATTAATTGTAAAGCGCTGCAGAATAGGTAGTGTTATCATTGTGTGATTTCTATACTTTCTATATCACTGTACATGTAAAAATTAATATTTCTGCTTCTATAACGGCGCCTATGTGCAGTAAAAATGCAGCAAAATGTTGGAGCGGGCTCTTAGACTGGGATGCACACGTTCCGATATTTCAACCCGACCATCTGCCACAATTTTCACTCAATGGGGCCAATATCAACGGTAATTTTAATCACCATAAACCGATGTTAGTCGAAATATACGCTGCAGCATCTATTCTTTTTACCCACAGAAATCCAATCCCTTTGAACAGTATTCTGGCGGTTTGGCAGATAGGTTCGAAATTGAACCGTGTGTACCAGTCCTTGTTTTTGATTTCCTGACAAGAGTACATTTTAGGGATAAGGATTGAATGAAAAGTAATTATGCTGCAGGATACTGACAGTCAGCTCTGGGAATGGTAAGGTAAAGCAATATTGACAGCAGGCTGCAGGTTACAGAATCTTCCAATATCATATATAATAAAACCCTAAGTGTGCGTCCCTGTGTCCGTGTGTGTGTGTCACTGCAGTTCCTATGGACTCACCACTAGAGGGAGAGTCTCTACATTTCCTATTGACTCACCACTAGAGGGAGAGTCTCTGCAGTTCCTATTGACTCACCATTAGAGGGAGAGTCTCTGCATTTCCTATTGACTCACCACTAGAGGGAGAGTGTCTGCAGTTCCTATTGACTCACCACTAAAGGGAGAAACACAGGAAACACACGGAGGTAGAACAGAAATTAAACAGACTGCAGGTTGCTTGGGACAGGGGCCCCTGGATTTGGGACAGAGGAGGGGCCTTGGATTTGGTACAGAGGGGGAGCCCTGGATTTGGGACAGAGGGGGGGTGGATTTGGTACAGAGGGGGGGCCTTGGATTTGGTACAAAGGGGGAGCCCTGGATTTGGGACAGAGGGGGGCTGGATTTGGGACAGGGGGGCCTCTGGATTTGGGACAGAGGGGGCCCCTGGCCTTGGACAGAGGGGGGACTCTGGCCTTGGGACACTAAGAGGGTACTCTGACCTTGGGACATGGAGGAGGACTATGGCCTTGGGACACTAAAGGGGCACTCTGTGCTTCTAGCGCCCGTTATTGTAGCGGGCTTAATGTCTAGTATATATATATATTTTGTGCAATATACTATGTACTTCTCAGTTAGGCTTAACACAGCGGAACATGGCATTTGTGATTTTGTGCATTGTTCTGCTGTGTTAACGCACAAGGAATGCCATTATTTTCAGTGGCAATGCTGTACGTTAACTTGCCAAACTGCTGCATGCAGTGCGTTGCACGCAACACATTACATCGCATGCAATGTGAACGGCCCCATTCATTTCATTTCAGGAATTGAACCTCGTTATGCAAAAATGCAGACGGAGGTTTTTGTACAATAAATTTAAACTCTCCTGTCAATGGAAAACAGAACCAAAATAACAATCCCAGAACACGCTTTCTCCGTGGTTAATGGGCTCCATCCAGCAGGAAAAATTCATACATAATATTTCAACAAAGTAAAAACAAACTGGTATATCCATAAACCTCAAAATCCCCAAATGGCTACTTTCAATGGCTTGTCTTTCATAACTGACTCACATGGAAAATTCCACAGAACACACTAAAGAATTGCATCACATGTTACGACTGACAGCAAAGTCATTTACTGTTTACAGAATAAATACAAATGAATTACTTTTGTGTATTATTACTTTAGGCGGCTTTTCTTCTTTGCCATTGATGCGGAAAACCCCTCAGCCAATTGCATCTCGTCAGAATAGGTATGAAAACAAAAATAAATAACGGGGTGTCAAAAGGTGTAGCTCAGGCAAAATGGTGATCCTCATCTGAGAGGTGCCATATTACTAATGGTAATGGTATAGATGGCATCAGCAAGGGATACCAATATTCATTTTGATACAGAGTGAAAATATTTTGGCATTTGCCAATTTGATAGTACTTAGCTTACAGGAGTTAAGAACATGCCTACTAACCCTGACCAAGAGGAGGAAAGGCAGTGACTCTACTTCATAAGCTCTGCTTCCTTACCCTAACGGATGGATGCTAATTTTTTTATTACTGCAGGAGAAAAGAAGAATGCTACATTTCTGCCTCTGCAAAATAATTGCATTTTTACATTCTAGATATCCTAAAATGATCTAGCATGGCACTTCTTGCAGACAATAAGCTTTAAAGGGCATGTCCACCCCCAAAACTATAATCCCCCCAACTACTGGCCCCACCATGTAGTGTAGTTTAATCCTTACCTCACATCCCAGCTCCATAGGGTTCTCCTGTAGTCCCCCCCCAAAGTCCCAAAAAATTGACTGACCAGGAGATAGCAGAGTCCATATAGACACTGCCTGCTAGCTGGCCTCAGGTAGATTTTTGCCATGCGTACTGCAGCCCTTCTCCCCCCCCCTCCCCCTCCCTCTCCCTCCCTCTCCCCCCCGTTCTACTATCCCCCCCTAGCTCAATTCCCCCTTATATGTGGCTCCCCCATGTCTCCCAGCCCCAACCGCATATTTTTTTTTTTTTAAAAGCTCCCCAAACTCTTACTTACCTCTCCTCTTTCCTCCGGCAAGTGAGCTGCCGGCAGCCGCGTCTGTGATTGGCTGCCGCTCAGCCAATCACAGACGCGGCTGCCGATCCCGCCCCTCTGCTTGCATTTCCTTGCAACAGAGGGCCGGAGCGCGGCGGAGGATCGAGGGGAGGTAATTAGAGTTTGGGGGGCTTTCTAAAAAATAATTTAGCGGTTGGGGCTGGGAGCCCAGGGGGGACCATATATAAAAAAATTTTTTTTCAGGCTGGACATAGCCTTTAATGTGATTACAAGTTCATTAACCCCCCCCCTCTCCATTTCCACATATTCCTAAGCCTTGCTTCCCCTATACATTCCTCCTTGCGCAGTAAGATTAAAAGGATTTATTTATTTAACCAGTAAGCTTACCCCTAATAAATACACAAACAGGTGTCACAGTTTGCTTTTGCAGCATGGCGGGTACTCTAGTCCAGGTTTAGACTGTTCTATCCAGCATATATGGGGTTAACTGGCTACTGGTTTTAGCCAGATGTGAAAAAGGAGTCATCTGACTCCTTAGGACCAAACTGTGGGATGAATACATTGTACATGTAATCATAAGATGAGCTGCAAAGGAAAGTTACTACCACAACTGCGCAAGTAGTCACGACCTAACTCACCACTGATAAAAGCGGAGTGTCCAGGTTAAAACTGGTATAATATACGTCTATATGTATGAGAGGTTGTTTTTAACTGCATGGTTTGGAGAAAGGCAGACTCATTTTTAGAAATAGAAACTAATAAGGTATGATGGGAAGTCCCAGGTATCAGCCATAGGATACTTTATAGTTCTTTATGTTATTAAGATAACTGCCTTCCTTCAACACCCTATACAGAGGGTTGTTCCAGTGGATTTAAGGCCACACACATCTGTTTTGGCAGATTGTGTGCACACTTGCAAAGAAGGGGCGTTACGTCCGATAACCACGCGTGTGTATGTGTTTGTACACACGTGCAATCATGGGGCCGATCTTATGTGTGTTCAAGACTTAAATGGAATGTCCACTCTTAAAGGACAATTATACTTACCTCCTCCCCGCTCCTCTTCTTATATGCATGCTCTCTACCAAGGGTGAGGACCTAAGGTGCTAATTCCTCACCCCTGGGCTGTTGGCACTTACCACAATGCTGTTATACTTACCCAGCACTGCTCCCTCTTCTGCTTCCCCGATGGGCCCAATAGGAAGACACCTCTCCTTGCAGAGCATATCTTCCTATTGGCCTCGTCGCCGATGTTGATGTGGGGGTGGAGCAGCGCTGTGTAAGTATAACAGTGTAAGTGGAAACAGCCAAGGGGTGAGGTCCTCACCCTTGGTAGAGAGCATGCATATAAGAAGAGGAGCGGGGAGGAGGTAAATATAATTGTCCTTTCAAACAAAAAACTGGTGACTTGTTAATTATCTGCCCGCAAACCCCTACTACTATTTTTACCAACTTATTACATACATGTAATGAGATTTTTAAGGATAATTATTGCCATGTCTTTTCCCTCCATACAACCAATCAAGGCTGTGACTGCTGACATCACAGTCAATGATTGACTGCTGTTTTCCCTGCTGCCTCCACTGCACATGCTCAAGCTAATAAAAAGCTCCAAAAGCAGAGAGAGGCAGCGGATAACTTTGTCACTACAGAAGTTAACTTATTATTAAATATCTGGTTACAAATACATGTAATAAACTGATAAAAATAGAAGTCGGGGTTGCAGGCAGATAAGTCACCTGTTTGGTTTTTTTAAGGGTGTCCATGTCCTTCAAGTCTGGCTATTTAAACAGATTACAGTTAAAATAATACTATTTTTCTATTATTTTGTATGATATTTCTTCAATTTCCTTTATTACAATAGCAGATATACTATGGGTAATATGAAAAATAGTACTTGTCTGATTAATACAGAAATTGCCAGAATGAAACTTAATGAAAATATGTTCAATGTAGTAAAGTCATTACTAGGAGCTCTCCCTTTTATAACCTGTACAAGAAGTGAGAAAGTGGAATTTCTAGTTCCTGGGAAGTGATTTGTATGTGTTTTGTTTTAGTTACATAAAATGAATGTTAACAACAATAGCCTGAAAAAAGTTTTGCAATGCTAAACTTCAATGGCCTGTCTATTGTACAGAATATTCTATTTGAAAAAAATATTTGCAGAGGTGAAGCATTCTGATTGGCATGCTCAGCTAGGACATATTTAATAGATATCCTTCTAAATGTCTCTAAGAGTCAAATATAAGACAAAACACATTTTTCCTAACTCACCCAAAGCACTAAAACTCCACCAAACTGGGGCCACTAGTCTGAAAGAAGGCCATAATTAAGCCATGATGTAAAATGAAAGCTTCCGGTATTTTTCAACAAACCTAAGCTGTTAATGGCATCTGAGTTGGAGTTTAACACATAATGATATAATGGCTCTAAATTGGGTGTTCGCTGTGTAAACTGCAAAGACCTTTTAAGATAGAAACATAGTAATAGAGGATGAATGAAGACATACGTCCATCAAGTCCAACCTTTTCACCCTCCTTTTTAACCCTACCTAACAGTTGTTCCAGAGGAAGGCACACCATTGCTGATTGCCATGTGAGTCCAAGTATCCCTGGATCTAAAAAGTTTGCAATAATTTATAATATGTTTTTGCATTCTCAGTTACATTTCCCATCAAAGATCAAATGTTAAGTTGAAGCCCGAGGTAAATTCCATATTTGCTCTTCCTAACAGTATTCAATGGAAAGACTGCCCTTAGCTACAATCAAAACTAGATTTCCCCCAGCCCCCCTTCCTGTTTTCAATTTTAAAAACCTGAGAGTCCAATAGTAACTTAGACAACAGGGACTAGGGAGGTATAAATAAAATTAGCCTGATAATAAACAAAATGCACTATCATACTGGATTTTCCCTTGTCCACTTTCTCTACATGATCCACCTTCATTGTAGATTTTTGAACTTGGCCTCTTAGGAATTAACATTTACCAAATCAAAAACAAGGAGCATTTTTATAGTTGTTTTAAAAAGACAACACTCTAACTTTGCGCTTGGTTTTCCCAATTCTTAAAATCCTAGTCACTGTTTTGTGTGGTTAAGTGTATTTCCTGAAGTTCATTCAGGTGTGTCTATTTCCTTCCTGCAGTAATGTCGTGCTTTTTGAAGAAACATTCTCCCTGTATAAAGGTTATCCTATTTATTCTTAAATGGGAACTAAAGTCCAAATTCAATCTCCTTTGGATAAACCTAGTAGGTTAGATTGGACAGAAGACTTATCTTTAAATGTCATGCCCACCCCCTACCCCCCAAAAATAAATGTCCTGCTTGCAATGCCTCTAAACCTATACCTCTCTAGGTTAAAATGATCCAAATCTCATTGCAAATATACTAAACAGCCCTCATTCCATAGCCCTCGTCCCATTGCTTCTCCTGATTGTGGAAACAGCATCAGTTATTGTCTGAGTAAGTATATTTAGAATCGTATTTGGAGCATTTAAACGTAGCAAGGTCTAGGTATGGGGGCAATGCAAGTAGAATCCTCGTTTTTAGAATTTTAAAGGGCATGTCCACCCCAAAACTATAATCCCCCCACTACTGGCCCCATTGTGTAGTGTAGTTTAATCATTACCTTACATCCCAGCTCCATCTGGTTCTTCTGCTATCCCCCCCTAAAGTTCAAAAAAATGCCCACCAGGAGTACTGCAGAGTCCATATAGGACTCTGCCTCCTGTCTCTCCTCCGGGAGAATTTTGCCATGCGCAGAAGAGCCCTCCCCCCCTCCCTCTCCCTACCGATTAGGATTCACTCCCCCTAGTGTAAAAATGTTTTTATATAATATTCCCCCTGTCAGCCCAGCCCCAACCGCTATATTTTTATTATCAGAAAGTGCCCAAAACATTACTTACCTTCCCTCTTTCCTCCGCCGCACTGAACTCCCAGCAGCCGCGTCCGTGATTGGCTGCCGCTCAGCCAATCACAGACGCGACTGCCGGTCCCGCCCCTCTGCATTTTCTCGCAAGCAGAGGGCCTGGCAGCGCGGAGGAGGAAAGAGGGAAGGTAAGTAATGTTTGGGGCACTTTCTGATAATAAAAATATAGCGGTTGGGGCTGGGGGGACAGGGGGAATATTATATAAAAAGACGGGTGGACATGCCCTTTAAAGTTCCGTGCGCGGAACAGCAGAAGGAGGTAGAGGGGAAAAGTCCACTGCACATGCCAGAAGCCTCTCAGAGGAACAGCTAAAAGCAGAAACTGATACAGGAAAAGGCTCCTACTCTTCATTTTCCTGTACTGTATTGTGGCCATACAGGACAACCATATGCAGCACAAAAGAAAGGTAGGGGTCATTTAAAATGGGACCATGTCTTTAATAAAGTGGCCTTTATTAAAAAGTGCACACTCCTACATCCAGGATCATGCTTCTATCTTCAGTCTATCCAATGTTACAGCAGTATAGTTTTTCTTGCTTGTACTGATATGTGACATCACCAGAATTGTAGGGTCTGCCTCTAAGTTTAAGGTTGGAATATGCTCACTACTGGGACAGAGTATCATCAGCTGCATCATAAACCCTGCCCCAAACTTATAAATAATTTTTAAAGCTACCCACAAGCCTGGAAAGAAAAAGTTTCTTTCCCTAAGTTAGAAGAAAGGAAAGAGAATGATTTCAGGTCTGTAAATAGCTTCAGAAAAGATACATTTTTGTGGGTGGGGCTTTTTACACAGAACATCGTGTGACTGCTACCTGATGAAGGGGGTGTTACCCTCGAAACGTCGTATTTGCTGTTTGATGTTTGGCTTATAATAAACGTTCTGTTTTGGAGTGCAGTCCACCTTGTATTTATTTGACTGCTACAGAGACTTAGACCAGGAACTGTTACTTTACAAGCCTATACCTTAAGATCCTAGAAGCTACAGACATCATCCTAGGCTTGTTTGAAAGGTAAGAGCTCTGTTAAATAAAGAGCACTGGAGACCACAGTTACCTTTTTTACACTAAACAGTGTAATTTTCAGTTGAAGTGTGGACATGCCCTTTAACTTTAGCTCCCTGGTCCACTACCTTCACTAGACCATTCTATGGGAAGGCATGACCTTTAAGAAGTGCTTCCTCTTAGTTGGCCTGTAGTTAAAAGGGTTTAATTCCCCTTTAATTTTCATGGGAACACTATGTATGTATGTCCAGCGCTGTACAGTAACAAAATACAATATAAGGGATAACACGCTACCTAATATAAAGAGATTACGCCACCGAGGAGTTCTCTCACCTGATGAGAGGGGGAGATAGACGGAGTGAAACCTGGTCAGTAGCTTTACATTTCAATAGAAAACGGCATGATTAACCCTTTAAATTCCAGGAAACCAGCTTCAATTCTATGGAGTATAGAGGGAGGGGGAGAGGTGGGGAGGTGCAGTGGCAAGAATTCATATTACAGTCACTTAGTGACGCACCTAAGTGACTGTAATAAGGATTTTCGCGACTGCACCTCCCCATTCAAAGTATAGAAGCCTTATGTATTATAAAGTCATACAAGGGGAACAAATACATAGATAGTTCAATACATAAATATATAAATGATATAAATAGAAGTGCTAGAACAAGAGTTAAGGAGGTCCCTGCCCTATAAAGCTTACAATCTAGTTAGGTGGGTAACACACAGATACAATGGAATGGTATAAGCTGGAGTGAGACGTATGCAGTGGAAATAAAACAATCATATCATATACTATAAAATCAAATTGGTAATTCAGCCTCTACTTTCTACATTCCTTTAAAGTGTTTCATAGAAGTATGCAAATATTTAGCAATTTTCTGTGAATAATGTTGAACCTTCTCTCTTGTTACCTATGGACCTCTATCTGTTTCAGAAAACATCCATGTAATCACTCTAAGCCCCACCATATACCAAGCTTTTCTGCCCAGAACAACTATATATTGTAAGATTCTTTTCTAGTAAGTTAAATTTATGGTAGAACATGTAAGTAATAGATTCAGTAAGCAAGGTTTCCATGTTGTTGCCCGTACAACCCACAGTCCACCCACCTGACCCCATTATTCACTGTCTCTATGCACAGAGTATTTTCTATACAGATGTCTACACACCAATATGGAAGTCCCCGATAAGACTACTGGTTACCCTGTTTATTTACTAGACAAGTGTGAATTGCATACAGCCTACCTTGAGCAATACACAACAATCAGCTCATTTTATTGACAATTGAAAAATAAAATCTGTTCCTAAAAAAAAATAAAGCTACTAAATGTACCTAAGGTCTTTGCATTTGCTATGATGGCTCACCTGTTAAAGCGCTTGTTTTAGAAACACACAGCCCACAGGGTCACAGGTTAAATTACTTTTATTTTTTTGTTTCCATCATGTTCATAGCAAATGATTAAGATTCTACATGTAGTATTGCTCTACCTAGAATGCCTGGTGGGTTAGGGATTAAAACATATTTTAGCAAGATAAAGTATTTGAGGTTGCAGGTTCAATTCCCCAAACATATTTTATGGGAGCTAGCCCCTAGTACCCATTGGTTAATTCCATAAATCTCCCAGCAACCACAGCAAAGATAGAGGTGAGAGTGAGACACATCTTGTTTGGTGTTTCTGAATGTCTGGAAACACATATATCCCACACAGGATCCTCAATCAGGGTTTTGGTCCTTCTTAGACCGAGGCTACACTAAGCGCACAAAGTTGGTGGCCGCTTGTACTTCGATCCCTGTCATTTTCGAATTTGCAAATCACACCAAAAATGGTGATTGTGTGTACTCCGATCAACGGAACGCAGCACAAACTGCCTCAGCGCATCTAGTGTGGCCACTCTGATTGGGCCACACTAGTGTGAGCTTTTTAACATGTGGTCGCAAAAAGACCGCATGTTGAATTGCACTGGTTTAGAATAGCTCTTAACTAGTTTTTTTTAATTGTTACAGAAGGAGGATGGCGTAGATTCTTTAAGACACCGATGCTATCCTATAACAGATCATATCACATACTGGATCTTTGAAAAAACATAGTACAGTAAAGTCGTTTAGAATGTAAAAACTTAACTTGTATTTTTTACAATTGATTGTTCTCCTTCAGCAGAAGCTGACTTTCATTGTTGTCAGGACGGAGTGCCTTGTCATATCTACTGACAATGCCACCTTCATTCTAATGTGTGTGTAAATATTTTGACCTCAATGACGCAGCAGCCTAAACTAGCAAAGGGCAAAGTAGATATTTTATGAGACACAACGAATATAAAACCTTTCAGTAAACCCAAAATGCAATGTATAGGGTTGTGCTGATTGGGGGAACTTATTTATTTTGTGGCATGCAAGAGGGAGTTAAGATTAAGGGCCAGGCCCCACTGCAGCGATTATTAAGTGCTTCCGGACGTGTTTTGTGATCCATGAAAACCACATGCCAGTGCACTGCACTGTGGGTGGCCCCGCTGTATGTGCTGCGATAAAAGAATGTTGGGAAAATCGCAGCAGAACTGCACAGTAAGGAAACACGCTGCAATGCAATTGTGGCTTTTATGCTCGTTGCCTGTCATTGTTTTGTGGCCACACACTACTTTTACTGTTTTACTAAAAATACAGCAAGTTCAATACCAATGCGCTAGATTTTTGATTACCAAAACCAATTGCAGATGGTGCCCAGATACAAAATGACTGTCATCGAATTTGATTACAAATGGCAAGATGGCCTCAAACCTAAATGGTCAGTAAATAAAGAGAGCATACTATGTGTAGAAAAATTCCAAGGAAGCAGCTGTTATCCTGCAATGAACCAATGACAGGCACTGGCAGATTACAGATGGCATGCTATGCCCTCGGAGGATCATCCGCAGTTAATCCACGTACATCAATAAATTGAGACTCGTTATGTCAGTGTGTTTAAATGGCTGCTAACAAAATGTTACCAAGGAATAGCTAACCCAGTTTCATTTGTTTTCAGATTCCCCCAGTTTCTACTTTACTGTTAAATACTGTATACTGGACATTAGCTGCCATATGGAAACTGAATTATAAATGGTGGTTTTATGAGAAGCAGTGTGAATAATGAATGAACATTCCCTATGCTGTGTAAATAAGGGTTTGTATCTGCACCTGTTTTTTTTGTAAGAGCCAACTACACATCAGACAGAATGGGTGCCATTAAAGCTGGAGGTTAAGACTGACATAGGCTAAGCAAGATAAGGAACAATAAAGGAACAATAAAGGAAACCTGTATGTTGTTATTACTATGCAATGACGAAGATAGATACATTAAATCCAAGTCAGGGCACAGTCAGGGCACAGAGACAGCAGTGTGACCAAGATATGGAATCTTGTAACATTGGTCAATGACCAAAAAAAGGGATTGCAAACAATTAAGGAGTATATGCTTGAGATTTTTAGTGGGTGTGGCTACGTAACTTTTCCATATATGGTTAAAATTTAAAAAAGAAAACGGGAATAAGGGGCTAATAATGTCTTTGTTGGCTTTCCCCTTTCGTGTGCTGGCAGCATTTATTACATTTCAACAATAACAATGTTTACTAAGGGGAAAAAAAGGTAACATTAAGAAAAGGCACACCGGCTATATGATGTGTTCCATTGGACATGTACTAAAGTGAGAGAACAAGTTTTAATACTGGAACAAATTATATTAATCAGTCTTCCTGTTCTTACTTATTCATTTCTTTTAATGAACAACTGACTCCAGAAACTTGCTGGTAACTACTATGACCTTGGGCTGTCATTTGTGAGATGTTTTGTCTTGCTGTGTTTGAATATCTAATGATATTATGGTCATAATAAGAGCTGGTGCGTTCAACATTGCCTTCGTTCTACAGAAAACATTAGCATGAGAAGACTTACGACTTATAGATGATGCCCTTTTAAAGACAAAGGGGCATATTTATAAAAGAGCGAAAAGTAGCGAAATGTTTTCGCATTCGCTTTTCGCATGGATTTTCGCCTAAAAGACAGTTAACGCTATTTATAAAGGTAGCGTTAACGAATGGCGAAACCGTTTCCGCGAGCTATCGCTAAACCCTTTTCGCCTTACTTCACAATGGTAATTTTAGCGAAAAGGCATAACGCGAATTATAAAAGAGCGAAAGGTGGTTTTTGCGTTAAAAAGAGCAAAAGATTAGCGCGACCCTGAAGGTGGTGAAAAGTCATTGTTTGAGCGAAAAGGCATTCTAATGGGTAATATGCCTTGAAAAAGTGAACGCGCATTAGAAGGGCGATCGCGCATTAGAATGTAATATGCCTTGGAAAAGCGAACGCACATTAGAATGGCGAACGCACATTAGAAAGGCGAACGCTCATTAGAATGTAATATGCCTTGAAAAAGCGAACGCGCATTAGAAGGGCGAACGCACATTAGAAAGGCGACCGCGCATTAGAATGTAATATGCCTTGGAAAAGCGAACGCGCATTAGAAGGGCGAATGTGCAAAAGAAAATTGTATTCCAATTGAGAAATTCTAAGAAGATTGACTAAATAAGACATGGCTGACTTATTGGTAAATGTGAGGTGGCCATTTTGAACTTGACATCATTTTCTAGTGGGCTTTTCTGGTTTCGAATGGTTTTCGCAATGCAGTCTTCTTAGATGCGTTAAGTTTTCGCTGCGATACTTTTCGCTCTTTATCGCGCCCGTTCGCCTTTTTCAGCCGCGAAGTGTGTTTTTTTTCGCTTTTTTATAAATAAGGCGAAACAAAGCCCCAAATGGCGCTATTTTCGCTGCGATGTGCTGCGCTAATTATTTGGCGAAAAAGACAATCCTTTATAAATATGCCCCTATGTCTCTATATCTTCTACTTTGCATCACTGAACTCTTATCTTTCATTGTTTTGAGTATAGACATGTATAAAACTATCAGGGAGATTCAATAAAAGTTCTTATCGTTTAAAATGGTGCTAAATTTGCCCCAGCCAATCAGATCTTATTTAACATTTGAAAGCTAACATCTGATTGGTTGGGGCAAAATTAGCACCATTTTAAACGATAAGAACTTTTATTGAATAACCCTGTATGTCTACAAACTACAACACATAGGGTCTTATTTAATAAGAGGTACTAAATTTTGCTTGTGTTGTTAATTTGCAGCAACCAATCAGATGTTACAAAATGTTTCCTAATTATAGAAACCAGTAGAAAGGTATCATGTGATTGGTTGCTGCAAATTAGTTGTACAGGCACATTTTTGATAATCTTATTAACTAAGGCTATATAGAAGTAAAGGACAACTATAGTGTCCTCTTTTATCCCCCTTCCTTTAAAATAACCCAGGGAGAGGACCTAAACCACTCAGTCCTCAACCCTGGGTTCAGATTCTTGGTCCTATACTTACCTCTCAAAGTTCCTATCCCTGGCACAATTTTCCCCACCTCCTTCTCCTCGCCCAGGGCTTTACCAATAGGAAGACTTCTTCAATGGCATTTTCTTCCTGTTGGTTAGCTCATGGGCCAAAAGGAGGAAGTGGGTGCTGGCGATCAGAACTTCAGAAGGTGAGTACAGGACTTAAAAGCTGAACCCAGCGGTGAGGACCAAGATGTACTTCTTTTAAAGGGACAAACAAGAGGATTAAGGTTTAGTTGAGAATAGTCCTTTAAAATTCTATGTACCCACCATACAGCTAGGAAAATACTGCATTCATAGCTGAAGTAAGCCAACATTCCCCATCACAATGAACAAGTAAGAATTAGACTGACACACTGTTAAGTAAATTAAGTCTCATACAATGGAAGTTGTCATAAATGGTCACAATCACTTAATAGACACATCAATCGTCTATAGTCAAAAGTAGCAAGACCACCAAAATTAATATTTACCTTTCTGCACAATTCTCTGACAATAAATCATGTTAAACCAACCATGAAAATACAATTCTGTACACTTACATTTTGACCCAGGGATCCTCAAACTACGGCTCTCCAAATGTTTGAAAACTACATCTCCCAGCATTTCTCAACTACAGAGGGAAGCCTAGGAATGCTGGAAGTTGTAGTTTTCAAACATCTGGAGAGCCATAGTTTGAGGATCCCTGTGTTAGCCATATGCTGCTACACTGCTACAGTTCGATATTGTGTAAAGGCACTAGCAACAACAAGACAAAGTATCTCTCTGCCACTAACCAAGAGTGTAACCACATATGGCAACAGTATAACAAAGTTGTAGCAATATAGGAGGGAACCTACTTACCCTACTTATTGGTAGGGCCGGGCGGAACCACCCCCAGCCCTCGTCATTTCTCAACGTGCACGAGATTCCTAAACAATTGTTCCAGACAACTAAAATTATGTGGACTTACCAACATAAAGTCGTGGTCCAGGTGCAGCAAGGCCCCAGGCCCTTTGCTAGCCCGGTATCAGGACACACTTTAAACAGGCAGGAAGGAGCTGTGCAACCGGGAAAACATACTGGAGACTCTCATAAAACAAATTACTTGATTAGAATCAATATATACACATAAGAAACACACACCCACGCCATGACTATACACGAAACACGTGTTTTGTGTATAGGAACACTTCATCAGAGCCAATGCCTCCGATGAAGTGTGGGCGCTTGTCTTATGTGTATATGTTGATTCTAATAAAATAATTTGTTTTACCATTTAAAGTAATTTGTTTCCATTGTAATAAACAGGAAGTGAGACAAGTATGCCAAAAATGAAAGATTATTTATTGTAAAAAATTGCATGGATGTGTACAACTCTGTGTACTAAATAAAAAAGATCTAGTTGTGCCAGCTGCATAAAACGTTTTCTAAATTGATGAAACTTGTACATGTAAGAGCATTAAAGGATAATACTGCAAACCTTTACTGGAACCTTGGCACCCATGACTGAATCAGACAGTGGGTTTCTTGTGACCTCATCTTATAAGACACATTATAAAATTGCTGCCTACTGATTGTTTGTTTTTAAGGTCACAAGACAGCTGCTCTGCCAATCAAATTGATGGAGACCTTTTATTAAGCAAACAAATATATGTTCTCCGTAAATGTTACTTAAATGTTTTGTGTTTCAATGTTTATCCTAATAAACCTTTTCATTATAAAAGCCTTGTATCGTGTATTCATTTTGTTATAGCAATAACACACTTTCAAGAAACCATTCTTTGCCATGTGGCAGATCAAAACCTTATTCATCTTTACCTTCTGCCCACCCAGACTTTCCAATGAGTAAGAGTTTTATTTTTAACTACCAACAGTTCTCCTTCCAGACAGACAGAAACCTCCCCCCTCCATAATGAGCCAGCTCACTAATATTGAATTTCTGCCTTCAGCATTTCAGCCTTCTCTCTGTTTTCTTAGGTATGGTTTTGAGGTTAACATGCATGTGTGGTGGTTTGTTGACACGACTGTAAAATGTTTCAGACATTGTTTGGCTGCAACACCTGATTATCTCATGTACTGGTTTAGAAAACTGCTAGGACAGTGAAATCTAAATTACGTCGTATTTTATATACATTAATAAAATGATCATTTTGAGTTGTTTTTTTTTGATTGCAGGTATTTTATATGTGGTAAAAAAAAAATCCAAAACAATACATTATGAGTGGACATAGAGGCTGTTATTATAAAACCTAAACAAAAACCTACCTTCTGTATATGAGAAAGGAATGTGCTTACAAACTAAAAAAAAAAAAGTTTTTTTAATCTGATAAAAGGACCCTTCCTTCCCTTTCTTTCTTTCTGAAAACATAACAGACCATAACAGAAAAGAATAAACAAGCTATTGTCCGCTCAGTTTAAAACTGAAAAAAATCTAAATCTTTTTGCCAAACTTTCCAGAGTAGTTCCTGCCTTTCAATAAAACTGAGTTTCAGGTTTTAACACACAGCAGAGAATTAGTGACAATACGCATATACTGTTACCCCATTAACGTCCCTATACTTCCAAAGGCTATGCAGATATAGGGACATCAACATAGGGATTGGCCATTGGGTGATTACACACACTGCAGTCATTATTAGCTTGTACAAATTGTGTTGGCAGATAAAAGTACTCTTTCAATTCTATACTATTTTTATTATGACATGCGGCTTGCATGTCACAATAAAAATACTATAAACTTGAAAGAGTGTCTGTGCCAACACATTTTGTACAAGGTATGCACTGTTAGTGGTTAGTAGTTTGTGGGAAACAGCACCATCAAAGTTTTTAAACAAAAAGGAGTGCGAGGAGAACCAGAATATACAGTCATTATTAGCTCTCTAGACTGTTATTGGTATTGGTCATTTTAAGGATTCCATTGATCTGATAGGATTTGCCTATTATACAACATGTGAATCATCAAAGTCATCAAAAGTGCCCATTAACTTCCATAATTCAAGAGAATGTAAGAACTGCTATTCCTTCCTTCCCTTGTGGCTTAAAGTTCAGTGGAAAATATTATTTTTAAAATTCTTAGTTTTTATTACCTAGTAATTCTACATATTCTCTTCCATTTAGAAAATTCAGTCGAATGTATGCCCCTTGCTATTCCCTGCTGTTGACATTAGTGAGCTGACATTTCAGGTTCTGTAACGGTCCTTATTTTTCCCAGAATGCACACTACCTTGGAATGTTCATAACAGTTATTTCTACTGATTGGCTGTTGGATGGGTCACACATGCTAAGATCTTTATTGAGCAACTGAATCAACCCAGGCACTGGCTTAAGGGCAAGACCATAACGGTCTCTATTAGGGGTCCTGCCAACAGGAAGTCAGTATTTCCAAAGCTTTTATTTATACAGACAAAATACTGAATGGGCAGGTTAAAGGGAATCCTCTGAATCCACCATCTGAAATAACTTTTTATATATTGTAGGGCATGCACTCCCACCCCCAACTGCTGTAATGGAATTTTAAACTTGTTTGCAAACTCTACTTACTGCTCCTCGATCCAGCGCCATTCTGGTCTGGCTCCCCTGCCTGTCTGAACTACAAGCAGGGGGCCGGACCGGCATCCGCGGCTGTGATTGTCTAAGAGGCAGTCAATCACAGCCGCAGCTGCCATCAATACAGAATGCCACGGGAGCGAGGTTCTGTAAGTAGAGTTTGGAATAGATTTTTTAAGTTCTGATATAGCGGTTGGGGGTGGGAGGGCATGCCCTGCTGGATACCTAAAGGATTTAACTCTACATCAATGCCAGGGAGGGATTAGGAGGGAGGGGGGAAAGGGCTCCCTTGTGCATGCCAGCAGCAACTGAGAGGACAGATCAGAGGCAGCAACCTTTTGGACAGGAAGACAGTTCCTACCCTTCAGTTTCCAGGACTTTGCAGAGGCACCACAGGAGAACCATAAGGAGCAGGGATATAAGGTAAAGATTTTTTTTATATTGTACAGTGGGGCCAGTAGTTGGTGAATTTTAAGTTTGGGGGGTGGACTTGCCCTTTAAGGTCATTAGGATGGAAAAATTCTCCTCTTTTTTTCTTAAAAGTATATGCATTTGCACTTAACTTCCCCGTTTATAAAGAAAAACACAGCAAAAAAAGATTCAGTGCATATTCACTGTACTCGTGTATTAGAAGAATATGCCTTATTTTCACTTGTGCATCACATAGTCTAGAGGGAGAAAGTTCACTTGGCCCAGAAATGGCAGTAATAGAGCTACAGTGCAATCAAACTTTCCTTGCCAAAAGACAGGAAAAGCAGTTCATAATCCGTTTAATTATATCAATTAATGGGAACTACACTAGCTAAATATTAGGTTTATTGGCAATTTTAATTTCAGGTGCCCAGAATCCCCCCTTTCAGCAGTTACCTGCTGTTTAGGCACCTATCTCAAATTGTATTAAAACCATGAGAGCCAAAATACAGACTTGAAAATGTTACTTGTTTGCGGACAGGTGTGAAACTGATGAAATAGACAGTAAAGGTTCGTACACACGTACGATCGCAGGTCCCGACCCGCAGCTCACAATCCACACGAACGACCGTTATCGGCCAAAATGGTCGTTCGTTCGGAGATCTGCCAGGTCAGTTGGGCAACGTTCCCTGAACGAACAAAACGTTTGTTCGTACACATCATGCGTCGCGGGTCGGGACCCGCGATCGCACGTGTGTATGAACCATAACAGAGGCCACACAGTAGCACAAATGGCCACTCGTTATATTCATGCTTATTGTCCTTGAACCATATTACTATGAACTGGAAATATAATCAGGCTATACTTGATTAAGAGCTAAAGGCTAAAATGTCGGTGATGCGCTGAGCTACCCACTGTCACTCCCTTTGGAAATCCTACACTTGCCCATAAAGTTCCCTCTAAGACCTCAAGGGAGAAGAAGTGTAGTTGGCCCAATATGTTGAGAATAAGAACACACATTTTTATATTTTAGGGTAGAGGTAGGAGAATCACAAAGGTGTAAATTCCCATTTAAATCCAGATTAGTACCAAAACAATGAATATGCAGAAACATCCAAATATCACATGGTTTTCATTGACTCCAATATGGCCCAAATCTTGTGTTGATTATGGTGCTTTGCTGCTGCCATTCCCTCCAGTTAAAATGTACTTAATTCTATTGTGCTAAACCACCGAGATGAGCCAACAAGCAAAAAAATTATATTTAATCCCCTACTATTTCACTGTAATCCACTTAATATATAGTATTTTATTTTTCCACTCATATAAAGCAACATTACAGCTTCCAGACTATAGATTCCCACTAATAAATGAAGTTCATGGAAATCATGACATCTGGCCTACAGGCCAAAGCAGCAGAAAAAAAATACAAAATGCATTGTTCAGCAATTTTAATGATAGGGGGGCTCACGGGATGCCCTCGAAACCTAGCATGCTGATAGCTACTGACTTTAATTGCTATCGTATGTTCCATGGTTGTTTGTAACTAGTTACTATTCTAAATTAAATATCGTTCCCTTCCTTCTTTCCTTAATTACCAGTTCCTATTTCTACAACCTTCCCCAATATATCCTACTCCACAATGTTCCCTCTAATTTTATATCAGCTGTGTGCGCAGATATATATTATCTATGAGCATACAAATTTCCATTTTGTGCGCTGCACACTGTTTCAGCATTTTGTGTGCGTACTACTTTAACCTGTGTGCTGGCCTGCCAAGTTGTATACATGCACACACAACGCTCAGTTTATAGGGAATATTGCTCCACTCTAGAAAACCATATATGTGTTCTTATCCTGTATATATATGGGATAATGTGCCCCTTACAGTGTAATATGCTTATATTAAAATGTAAAGGGGCACATTATTTCTTATAATACATTATTATTATTATGGATTTATATAGCGCCAACATCTTCCGTGGCGCTTTACAATTACATAGTCATACATTACATACAGGGTAATACAGGTTATACAAAATCATACATATTACATACACAGGTAATACATAATATAAGTAAACAGATGAGTGATGAGTTTCTTACAGCAATACCGTGATACAGTAGGAGAGAGGACCCTGCCCGAAAAGCTTACAGTCTAGAGGACATGGAGGTGAGACATAAGGTTGCGGGAATCGGTAGGCTGTAAATAGATTGGCAGTGGAGCGTGAAAGGCGGGTTGGATAATATTGGGTAGTCAGATGGGTAATGTCTAGACCAGGTAATATGCTTGCCTGAAGAGGTGGGTTTTAAGGTTACGTTTGAAGGTATTAAGAGACAGTGAGTGACGGACAGACGGAGGGAGTTCCATAGCAGAGGGGCAGCACAAGCAAAGTCCTGAATACGGGCAAGGGAAGAGGTGACAAGGGTGGATGAGAAGAGAATATTAGAGGAGGAGATCATTTGTGGAGCAGAGGTTGCATCTGGGACGGTGTCGGTGGATAAGCTCTGAGATATATGGAGGGGCTGTATTAGATAGTGCTTTATAGGATAGGGTAAGCAGCTTGAACTGGATCCTTTGCATGATGGGCAACCAGTGTAGGGACTGACAGAGAGGAGAGGCATTAGAGAAGTGAGAAGAGAAATGAATGAGCCGGGCAGCAGAGTTGAGGATGGATTGAAGTGTGTTACAGTAGTCTAGCCGGGATATAATTAGGGCATGGACTAGGATTTTTGTAGCTTTATTCGATAGGAAGGGTCGAATTCGGGAGATGTTTTTGAGTTGGAGCTGTCAAGTTGGCAAGCGAATTGACATGGGGTTTGAAGAAAAGATTGGAATCTATTGTTATTCTCAGGCAGCAGACCTGAGGAGATGGGGATATGGGTGTGTTGTTAATATTAATAGTAAGACTAGGGAGGGGAACAGATCGTGAGGGTGGGAAAAGAACAAGTTCAGTCTTGTCCATGTTGAGTTTGAGGAAGTGGGAGGACATAAAGGCAGAGATGGCACTAAGGCAGTCAGGGACCTAGGATGTCAGTGTAGGGAGATCTGGGGCAGACATGTAAATATCATCCGCATACAGGTGATACTGGAATCCAAATGAACAAATGAGTTCTCCAAGGCCATAGGTGTAGTAAGAGAAAAGAAGAGGGCCGAGTACTGAGCCTTGCGGGACCCCCACAGGGAGCACTTAAGGTCCTACCAGAGAGATAGGAGGATAGCCAAGAAAGTGCAGTGTCCTGGATACCCAAGGAGGCCAGGATCTGAAGAAGTAGAGGGTGATCAACAGTATCAAAAGCAGAAGACAGATCAAGAAGAATGATTAAAGAGTAGTGACCTTTTTGGATTTAGCACTAAGTAGATCATTGGTCACTTTAGTGAGGGCAGTTTTCAACTATGTAGTTGAGTGATTTTTATAAGGATATATTCCACTGTTGCACCCATTATAATTTAGGCCATTTATATATTATATGTATATATTACATTTATTAATATTGCCTTTTTTGATTCAAATTGTACTACAATTACCATTATTTATTTACAAATGAACACATTTGCTAATGTGCAATTTAGGAAAAACTGTCAGTAGGATTAGTAGAATAATTTAATCCACTTTTAAAATACAGAATGCTTTAAAAAGTGGTGTGATTATAAACTACAAAATTGTTATTTAACAGATCATCAAACACATATGTACTTGTTACTAAAATAATTATAATTTCTGAAAACCTACATAGTATCTATTCTTTGTCTTCCAAAGGTAAAGTAGCTAGGCAAGGACAATAGTGCATTTACAATAACAAATATTAAGGAAACCCCACAATAGGTTCTTTTCTCTGACACTACTTTAGTACTGGTCCTGTGGTGATTAACAATACATCACAAGAGGGCAATCGGTATTTATTAAGGGATTAGGAAGGTCAAAAGGAACAATAACTTTAAATTCTAACTTGTGATGCCTGGAAACTGAACCTGTCTCCTGGATACTCAACTCTTCCTTGAAATGACCTGTGTGTGTATAGGTTCCATTTTAACAAACAGGCCAAAGTCCAGTTCCATATATATGTTATTATTGACTCCTCTCTCCCCTTTTCCAATCACATTAACTATGTTGCTAAAACCTGTTGCTTTTTTATTCGGAACATTGCGAAGATCCGTACATTCCTTTCTCTTCCAACTACTAGATACCTTTCTTTTCCAACTACTGCTATGCTTATCCATGCTCTCATCCTATCACGTCTGGATTATTGTAATGTTCTGCTTTCTGGTCTTCCTGCTTCCCATCTTTCTCCTCTTCAGTCCATACTCTGCCGCACGCATTGTCTAACAATGCTGATATTAAATCTCCTCTCTGCCGCACATCTACATGGCTCCCCATTAAACAACGCATTATCTATAATCCTTCTCTTAACATTTAAATCCCTTCACTCTTCTGCTCCTTCTTATATTTCTTCTCTTGTGTCCCCTTATGTCCCTGCCCATACCCTCCGCTCATCACAGAACCATCTCTTATATAGTCCCCCCACCCACACTGCCTCCTCTCGCCTTAAACCTTTTTCTCTTTTGGCTCCCGTCCTCTGGAATTCTATTCCCCTCTCTCTACATCAAGAAACCTCAATAAACAAGTTTAAAACTAACCTCTCATCCTATCTCTTCGAGCACAGCACAACATAGGACTGTTGACACTGCACCAGTTATTACTTTAGCACTTCCACCCTTTCCTATGCATCTGTATGTTACCCATCTAAGTAGATTGTAAGCTCTAAGGGGCAGGGACCTCTTTCCTCATGTTTTAAGCACTTGTATATTTAGTGATGCTCATACTAATTTATATATGTATGTATTTATTTACTGTGCCCCTTGTATGACTTTTTGTATTCTATATTGTACTGCGCTGCATCCCCTAGTGGCGCTATATTAATAGTCTTTTACATACATACATACATACAAGCATTTGTGGTGGGATTTCTCCAATATGCTTTTATTGGAACACAAGCCACCTGCACAAAAATGGTAATCGCATTTATTCCAATAACGGATTGGATCAGAGTGCAAACAGTCTGGCCTTCCACATTGCAATGCACTGGTAAACAATTTCAAAATGCGATCAAAAGCATGTGGAAATCGTGCCAGTGTGGCCTAGCCCTAACATTGGAGCTAAAGTTTTTTTTTAGAAATGTATTTAAATGAAAGGCTGAAAGCATATAAGTAGGCTTACTACATTATTAGATATATAAGATTATAAGATTCCTGGAGTTTTACGTACCACATAAATATCTGTTGTATTCAGCTAGATCAACTGGACTTAAAGTTTAGTTCTTGAAGAGGTTTTGCTAGTCATCTGACTGGCTTTCTTATAACAGCCAGGTGTTAGGGACCTTTTGATGCAAGTTGTGCATGCATTGTAGCTAAAAGGTCATCGAAACTGCCCAGGGTAAGGTGTCAAAACAGCATTGTACATGGCAGACAGTTGGTGTCTACCCTGCCCCCACACACACCTCTATTTAGGCTTGGTTTCTTTGTTTTCAAATAAATGGCCTCATTGACACCTCTGTTGAACTAGTCATGTTCCTTTGCCAAGATGTTAACATTACAATCTTCAAAGATATGTCCTTTGGGTGCAGATGCCTCAAATGGTTCTCCTTTCAACCATAACTTTTACAGCAAACATAAAGAGGCAGAGGATCGCACTCCAGTCAATTTAAGTCTTTATTGAGGACCACACATCACAAACACGTTTCGGGGGAATAACGTGCCCCCTTCTTAAGGTGATACAAGTGCAACTGTGCTAAGGGATTATATAGGGTGTTACCTCCTGAAAACCAACCTTCACATGGGAGGAGTCGGCAGAGATGGCACTAAGCAGTCAGGGACCTAGGATGTCAGTGTAGGGAGATCTGGGGCAGACATGTAAATATCATCCGCATACAGTGATACTGGAATCCAAAGAGACAAATGAGTTCTCCAAGGCCATAGGTGTAGTAAGAGAAAAGAAGAGGGCCGAGTTGGAGCCTTGCGGGACCCCCACAGGGACACTTAAGGTCCTACCAGAGAGATAGGAGGATAGCCAAGAAAGTGCAGTGTCCTGGATACCCAAGGAGGCCAGAGATCTGAAGAAGTAGAGGGTGATCAACAGTATCAAAGCAGAAGACGATCAAGAGAATGATTAAAGATAGTGACCTTTTGGAAGATCGAGAGGGTGGGAAAATGACAAGTTCGGTCTTATCCATGTTAAATTTGAGGAAGCGGGAGGACATAAAAGCCAAGATGACATTTAGGCAGTCAAGGACCAAACACGCCAGTTTTACTTCATCTCTAGTCAGCAGTAATTATTTTTGCATAGACTTTAGGATTTGTCCACGAATAGTTTAATTCAATATTGAACAAAGTCTCACATTAAAAATGTGAAAACATACAAAGGATACTTGCCCATATTTAGTGCCACTGGCAATGCACCAAAGAGATTATATTAGATGATAATTAATATATTGTTGAGATTGTGATATTATTGTTTCCTGTTCACCCCTGACTCCTCCCATGTGAAGGTTGGTTTTCAGGAGGTAACACCCTATATAATCCCTTAGCACAGTTGCACTTGTATCACCTGAAGAAGGGGGCACGTATGGTCCCCCAGCCCCAACCACCATAATAGTTTTTTCAGAAAGTGCACAGATCTTTACCTTACCTCTTCCTCCGCTGCACTCTTCCGGCCCTCTGCTGGTAAGCAGGGGGCGGGACCGGCAGCCGTGTCTCTGATTGGCTGAGAGGCAGCCAATCAGGGACGCGGCTTCCGGATGCTCAAAACGCCTGGGGAGAGTGGTAAGGTAAGTAAAGATCTGTGCACTTTCTTTAAAAACTATTATGGTGGTTGGGGCAGGGGAACCTATATTATAACCAAGGGATTTTGAGCTAGGGGGAGGGACAGCAAAACAGGAGGGAGAGGACTCTCCTGCGCATGCCTCAAACCTTGTTGAGGTTGAGGCAGACACAGGAGCAGGATGAGTCACACAGAGATCCTACACTGCAGTTTTCTGGACTTTGGAGGGGCATAAAAGGAAAACCATTTGGAGTAGGGATGTAAGGTAAGGCTTGTTTTAAACTACAGAGTGGGGCCAGTAGTGGGTTAAATTTTAGTTTTGAGAGTGGATATGCCCTTTAATGCGCTTTTTGACCATGTCATTGGGCAGGACCAATGACATCATAGGAACTCCCAGACATTCTTTTCAAAAAACGGACACAAATGCGTGTGTTGTTATCTGTTGTGCCGCGTTTTAATGCTTTTCAAATTTGTGCAGCAGTGTGTTTTTAACACGGACTGGAGCAGATCGGAATACAACGAAGAAAGTGTGAACGATACTGTGAAATCCTATGGAGTTTTACTGTCTGTCCTGGAGTTTACGTACCACATAATTAAATATCAGATTTCTTAAGTTTATGTTCCATATAATTAGATACCTGATTCCTGGTGTTTATGTACCACATAAATAGATTCCTGGAGCTTATATACCACATTAATAGATATTAGATTCCTGGAATTATGTACCACATAAATATACATTCAATTCCTAATTCCTGGCGATTACATACCACAAAAGATACAGATTCCTGGAGTTATGTACCACATAAATATACATTCAATTCCTAATTCATGGAGATTACGTACCACATATATAGATATCAGATTCCTGGAGTTTTAGTACCACATAAATATACATTCTATTCCTGAGTTTATGTACCACAAATAGATATTAGACCCTGGAGTTTATGTACCACATAATAGATATTAGACTCCTGAGTCATGTACCACATAAATAGATATTAGATTCCTGGAGTTACTGTACCACATAAAAGGATAACAGATTCCTGGAGTTTATGTACCACATAAATAGATATTAGACTCTGGAGTTTATGTACCACATAAATAGATATAGACTCCTGGAGTTATGACCACATAAATAGATATTAGACTCCTGGAGTTCATGTACCACATAAATAGATATTAGACTCCTGGAGTTCATGTACCACATAAAAGGATATTAGATTCCTGAAGTTTATGTACCACATAAATAAATCAATTTCTAAGATGGGTACAGATGTGTGGCGGGCGTCATTGATGATTAAACCGAATCAATTTGGATGAAGGTTAACAATCCAGTCCATGACAGACTAAATAGTACCACCAATATTTTGGCCCCATTGACCAAACCATCATTTTGTGTGTAACACGAGGGTCAGACAAGCCCACCAGGATACAGGAGAAGTCCCCCAAGGGCCCAAAGACTATTACACCATAAAAAACAAACAATCAAGCTGATGCTTAAAAAAGGATATATGTAAGATCCGAAACATGTTGCAAAGAGCACTGAAATAAAAGCTGTTTGCAGTGGAATACTGCATGGAGTCTCCTTCCAATCCTATTCTAATTGTGTAACTACTGCTGGGACCGGGGCAGATGGGAGTAGATTCCAATAAAGCAAACCAGAAGTGTGGACACACCAAACTAAGGATTACCATAAAAAAAACAAGCAAAATACTAAAACTTAAGGTTATACACAGCTCGCGATGTTCACCAGACCCCTGACCAACCCCCGAGCCCGACTACGAGCAAAACAAGACGATAGATGCGCGTGTGTATGGGTTCGGTGGGGGTTGTTCTTTAGATACAGAGGTAAGAAGGCAATAAATAGTAAGTAAAGTCAGTAGGAGTGAGAAAGATATGTAAATATAAAAAGTTAATTGGCCCCTAAAGTTATGTTTCCTGGTGGGCCTTAAACATGGAGATGTTCTATTTTACTACAATAAAAAAAAGTCCCTTTCACTGACCTGCACTTTACCCCTGATAAAACACAAACTTAGGACAGAAACTAAAATCTACTAGAGGTGAATGAGATTGTTCAATGACAGATCTAAGAATGGACAGGTCTGGATATGTGATCTTGTAATATTTATTTGGAAATTTGAGCATGGCAGCACTCAGCATATGCTAAAGATGAAATGTAACACTCGTGCATCTTAAGCATTACCAGCCTCAAAACTGAGTAGACTCTACAATTAAACCCTGGGGAGCAGAGTATCACGTCACACAAAAATACTCACTGTCTGCTTCTACAACCAACCGTAGGCTAATGTTTAGCAGACTTCTAGACAGCCATGTTCTCCAACAGGAATTTTCCCATGAACAAGTTAAATAAATAAACATGTTCCTTACGTTTATTTAAGATAAACTTTATCATTTATTATTTACAGCTGTTGCATTAGTTTCTTTATACTTTGTTTCACATAGAAATAAACCAAAAAAAATGTGTTTCTGGTATCCATAAATTTGTTTAACTATACTATTGGATGTAATTGATATAATTGTCAAACGCAAATGCAGTTGCCTGTTTATCTAAGGTTAGTGCTATTAATGCTATGCATGGCTTAGATTAAAAGCACAGGGTGGGTGAGGGGCAGGAAAAGCCAACAGACACCGAATGGGCTGAGCACCTTTCTTTTCATATGGCAAGTGATGCAAGACAAACCATAAAAACTATTTGTGTTCATAAACACAGCTGACTACACAATGGTTGACAAAATATCTAAATATTAATAAGACTGCGATAAAAAAGAGAGCATTAGGGAGACTTTATTATGAAATCCATTCAAGTATTAGAATATTTACTGTGATTAAAAATAGTGTCAACACAAAAGAGGAAAATAAACACCTTTCTGTTTAATTAGAATTTTCCCAATTATGGAGTTAACAGTTCATTTAGGGATGTCATTATGACTTTTAAGATCTGGTTCATTAAGCCCGATCCAGAGACCTAAGTTATCAATCATAGGCATAGTTGGGAACTCCTGACCCCAAAGATTTATATCCTAGGCATAGCTGGGAACACTTGACCCCAGGATTTAGCAGTAAGGAGGGTTGGGTAGGGCAAGTGTTCAGCTGCATAGTTATTAGTGTGTATACAGATGCCCACCCACTGGATGCAGGATTTACCACTAGAAAAAAAACAACCCTGCTACTACTTATATATGCAGAACTACAGTCAAAGAATAATGCTCTTATATTACCTTTATCCCATTGTAAAGAGAACCTTCCTAAGACAACTAGTTAGCTAATATATTTCACATACCATCTATATACATTTTTATTCAGATTAAATTTTACAATATCATACCATCAGTACATTACAGGTTACCACAGTACAAGTAACAGATATCACCATATGCAAAAGTAGTTATCTACATACATCATTTATACATAATAATTCTGTTAGAAAAGTACAACAGGGACTAAAGACATAGATGCAAATCCTAATCCCTATTTAATCCTGTGGTGCCACGGATCCTAGTTCCTTATACACCACACTTCGCTTTGTTTATTTGAAAATCCTATCTCCCCTTCTTGGCATTTGTGTATTGTTTCCACTACATAAATTTTGATTTTCACTGTGTTCCAGGACACAGGTCATTTTTGATCTGCAACCTTATCCTAGACATACTGTATGTTGGGAGATACGTCCTAAATTTGCTGGGTGGTCTCATCTATATAAGTAATTTTCAGGGGTACCATAGTCCATATACTGAAATCTGTGTGTATTGTCTCACCAATTTATTGCCAATTGTGCGACCCCTTCAATTGAAACTAACGGTAGTTCTTGAAAGTTAGTTAGATTTGGATAGGCTTTAATATCCGTAAACACATCAAAAGTAAGATGAATCTGTATCTACATTGTATATCCTGGGCAGGTTTGGGATTCCAGATTTAAGATTTGCATTCAATTCATAGTGAATGGTCTTTTACTTCAAGAATGCAACATGACTTAAAATAAGGCAAGTGCCAGCCAAGTTACTAGCTAAAAAGTCTGATTTGTAGTAAGGTTTCTGTGCAGTAAACGAATGGGCATCATTAGAATTCATACTACAATACAAAGTTTAGAATGGATACTGTACTACAATACAAAGTTTAGAATGCATACTGTACTACAATACAAAGTTAGAATTCATACTGTACTACAATACAAGTTTAGAATTCATTCAGTATACATACAAGTTAGAATTCATACTTTACTACAATACAAAGTTAAAATTCATACTGTACTACAATAGAAAGTTAGAGTTCATACTGTACTACAATACAAAGTTGAATTCATACTGTACTACAATCAAAAATAAATTCATTCTGTACCACAATGCAGTTAGATTATACTGTACTACAATACAAAGTTAGAATTTTACTGTACTACAATACAAAGTTAGAATTCATACTGTATTACAATACAACGTTTAGAATTCATACTGTACTACAATCATAGTTAGAATTCATACTGTACTACAATACAGAGATTAACTGTACTACAATACAAGTTAGAATTCATACTGTACTACAATTCAAAGTTGCTTCTGAAAGTGCAATAAAGTAAAATTCACATAACTTACAGTATATAATAGAAGTACAGAGGATGTAATACTTTTATTTTAGGATTCCAAATATGGATTGGCTAGTGGCACATTTCCTGTACCATCTGAAGATCCCAATCCAATAATGAGAGTCATAGTTAAGCAATATCTGGCAGGATACAATGGCAGGAGAAAGGTGCCCTCAATTGAATGGAATGGCATTAAACAAAAAAGAAGGAATAACCAAATAGTGACTTTTCACATTACAAATTATTTTAAGAGGGTTTGATCTCAAAATCCTAAAAAAAGGCTCATCACAAAAGGATTGGGTAGGTGTTAACCGGATAACACTCTTCATGCCTTGAACTGACAACAAAGAGTGCTTCTGGCAATTAAAGAAAAGTCTGTGACTCTGCATTTATTGACTTGTTTGTAAATTAAAATGAGCCTAGTATAGTCAGCTGATTTGCATTGGTGAATAAGTGATGTCACAGTTTTTAAATAAAAGCAAGCACTGACAAGCTGAGTTGTCAGTCTGTAAGCAAACCAGCGCGCTTCATTGCAAACGTAACGCTGATGAGTTAATCATTACAAACACTTTCAAGTCCAACTTGTAGTAAAACATTAACACGTTTCTTTTCCTAAACTGGTTTAAATCATTATTTCAAAATCTTCATTCAAAACATCTGAAGAAGTTATTGGATAAAATACATTACCGACGTCACCTTGTGCTTACAATGCATTATAAACAGCAGGAGCCTGTCTTACCTGAGACCAGAATGCAACACAACAGAAGCCAGGTGGTACATTTCCATAAAAAGCTAGCTAACTAGATAAAGAGTCATTCTGTGGGAATTAAACAGAAAACAAGGATAATTTAATTATGGATTCACAGTCTGAATGATTCGATAAGATGTTTCTAAAAAAACATGTTTTAAGCTGAAAACCGTAAACTACCCGCATTTCACAGAGCTGTGCTGAGATCAGGTCCCTTCATTGTCCTCCTCATGTAGCTAGGGCTATGTTGTTTATATACAGTATGTGTATCTATTAAAGGGGTGATGTTGATGGGTATGCCTTAATTATCCACGTTTGTTGTGTGAGTGCTTTTTTTTGTCTCTATACAACTAAACAAAAGCTGCTCACCAGCTAGACAGCAAACACCCAATGTTGAATTGTGTAATTTTGTCTATACATCAGACCCATGGACTGATAAAATTTGTAAAAAAACTTCATTGATAAGATTTCAATTAGACTGTGAACAGGAAGGGCCAAATGGACATAATAGGGCTATGCACCGAGAGCCACTATTGCTCTCTATTGACCCCTTTAGGATTCAGGTCATGGTGAATGGTGTTAAACCATTCCAAAAGTTTAACGCCGCTTTTGCTGGTATTTTAAAGTTTGTCTTAAAGTGTAAATATCGGCTCGGTACATTGGTTGCGGTAGTTGAGCGAACAAGTTTTGTGTCTTATAGTTGCCTTTAACTCTTTGTACATCGGTTAACACGGCTTGGAGACACAGGTACCTGATAGCGCCTCTTGGTGCATAACCCCGTAGTGTCAGAAACCCTGTTTTCTTTATCAAGCAATCGAATGAAAATAAACGCTTTACCCTGCAACAACTGTTGATCATTTGGAAAATGCTAATTGCTGGGTTTGTGGCCCATACAATTACATATATGAAAGTAATAGATACAATTTTGGCAGTTTGTTTGGATTTACCCTGAGGCTGGGGATAGACACTGTAAAACATGTCAGATTCCTTAATGAGAATCATCGTCTGTAAGAGCAAGGGAATTGCCTAAAAATGTCCACTTAAAGGGTAGTCCAGCCCTCAATATACTGGTAAAACACCCCCCAAACCTTAAATGTGTTGTCTGAAATATATAATCTTACTCACTTGGATCTTACTGTTGCCCCTGTTTCGGTCCTGTTCTTCCAGTTAGCCGCTGTGTCGTTATGGGAATGTCGTGACTCATTATACGCATATGCTGTTGTCATTGTCGTCCAGATACCCGTAGCGCCTTCTAGCATTACCCGCACTTGCTTCGTCCACAAGTGGTGTACACACGTGAGACAATATAGTGTGAGTGGAGACCCCACCCGGTACGTGTGGGGAGAACACAGTGGCTCCCAGCGGTGCGGAGGCGCGTCCAACACTCGAGACACGCGTGACAAGTATCCCACGCTTGCCTCAGTAGCGCTGTCATGGGCCAGTAGACACGGTGTGAGTCAAGCTGAACAGTCAGACGTCGGACGGCCCCCCCCCCACCTTCCCAGAGCTCCTAGTATGATTCCTATAGAGTTGAGTTATCTCCCTCCATGCTTCTCTTTTTCTTTTGTTCCTATTCGCTTGACTCTGACTGGAGAGTTCGTCACCCTATTTACCTGTCTCTCAGTCAGTGCAGTGTTGCACACATGAGTGTGAGTGGATACGAATATCCAAACAGAGTAAAAGGAAATGCTTATACAGATGGAGGTGGGTTGCCGTAAAGTAGCTAGGCAAGGACAATAGTGCATTTACAATAACAAATATTAAGGAAACCCCACAATAGGTTCTTTTCTTGACACTACTTAGTACTGGTCCTGTGGTGATTAACAATACATCACAAGAGGGCAATCGGTATTTATTAAGGGATTAGGAAGGTCAAAAGGAACAATAACTTTAAATTCTAACTTGTGATGCCTGGAAACTGAACTGTCTCCTGGATACTCAACTCTTCCTTGAAATGACCTGTGTGTGTTAGGTTCCATTTTAACAAACAGGCCAAAGTCCAGTTCCTATATATGTTATTATTGACTCCTCTCTCCCCTTTTCCAATCACATAACTATGTTGCTAAAACTGTTGCTTTTATTCGGAACATTGCGAAGATCCGTACATTCCTTTCTCTTCCAACATAGATACCTTTCTTTTCCAACTACTGCTATGCTATCCATGCTTTCATCTATAGTCTGGATTATTGAATGGTTCTGCTTTCGGTCTTCCTGCTTCCATCTTTCTCCTCTTCAGTCCATACTCTGCCGCACGCATTGTCTAACAATGCTGAATTAAATCTCCTCTCTGCCGCACATCTACATGGCTCCCCATTAAACAACGCATTTCTATAATCCTTCTCTTAACATTTAAACCCTTCACTCTTCTGCCTCTTCTTATATTTCTTCTCTTGTGTCCCCTTATGTCCCTGCCCATACCCTCCGCTCATCACAGAACCTCTCTTATTAGTCCCCCCACCACACACTGCCTCCTCTCGCTTAAACCTTTTTCTCTTTTGGCTCCCGTCCTCTGGAATTCTATTCCCTCTCTCTACATCAAGAAACCTCAATAAACAAGTTAAAACTAAACCTCCATCCTATCTCTTCGAGCACAGCACAACATAGGACTGTTGACACTGCACCAGTTATTACTTTAGCACTTCACCCTTTCCTATGCATCTGTATGTTACCATCTAAGTAGATTGTAAGCTCTAAGGGGCAGGGACCTCTTTCCTCATGTTTAAGCACTTGTATATTTAGTGATGCTCATACTAATTTATATATGTATGTATTTATTTACTGTGCCCTTGTATGACTTTTGTATCTATATTGTACTGCGCTGCATCCCCTAGTGGCGCATTAATAGTCTTTTACATACATACATACATACAAGATTTGTGGTGGGATTTCTCAAATAGCTTTTATTGGAACACAAGCCACCTGCACAAAAATGGTAATCGCATTTATTCCAATAACGGATTGGATCAGAGTGCAAACAGTCTGGCCTTCCACATTGCAATGCACTGGAAACAATTTCAAAATGCGATCAAAAGCATGTGGAAATCGTGCCAGTGTGGCCTAGCCCTAACATTGGAGCTAAAGTTTTTTTTTAGAAATGTATTAAATGAAAGGCTGAAAGCATATAAGTAGGCTTACTACATAAGATATATAAGATTATAAGATTCTGGAGTTTTACGTACCACATAAATATCTGTTGTATTCAGCTAGATCAACTGGACTTAAAGTTTAGTTCTGAAGGGTTTTGCTAGTCATCTGATGGCTTTCTTATAACAGCCAGGTGTTAGGGACCTTTTGATGCAAGTTGTGCATGCATTGTCTAAAAGGTCATCGAAACTGCCCAGGGTAAGGTGTCAAAACAGCATTGTACATGGCAGACAGTTGGTGTCTACCCTGCCCCACACACCAACCTATTTAGGCTTGGTTTCTTTGTTTAAATAAATGGCCTCATTGACACCTCTGTTGAACTAGTCATGTTCCTTTGCCAAGATGTTAACATTACAATCTTCAAGAGATGTCCTTTGGGTGCAGATGCCTCAAATGGTTCTCCTTTCAACCATAACTTTTACAGCAAACATAAGAGGCAGAGGATCGCACTCCAGTCAATTTAAGTTTATTGGGACCACATCACAAACACGTTTCGGGGGAATAAACGTGCCCCCTTCTTAAGGTGATACAAGTGCAACTGTGCTAAGGGATTATATAGGGTGTTACCTCCTGAAAACCAACCTTCACATGGGAGGAGTCAGGGGTGAACAGGAAACAATAATATCACAATCTCAACAATATATAATATATACTATATATTGTTGTTGAGATTGTGATATTATTGTTTCCTGTTCACCCCTGACTCCTCCCATGTGAGGTTGGTTTTCAGGAGGTAACACCCTATAAATCCCTTAGCACAGTTGCACTTGTATCACCTGAAGAAGGGGGCACGTATGGTCCCCCAGCCCCAACCCCATAATAGTTTTTTCAGAAAGTGCACAGATTTACCTTACCTCTTCCTCCGCTGCACTCTTCCGGCCCTCTGCTGGTAAGCAGGGGGCGGGACCGGCAGCCGTGTCTCTGATGGCTGAGAGGCAGCCAATCAGGGACGGCTTCCGGATGCTCAAAACGCCTGGGGAGAGTGGTAAGGTAAGTAAAGATCTGTGCACTTTCTTTAAAAACTATTATGGGGTGGGGCAGGGGAACCTATATTATAACCAAGGGATTTGAGCTAGGGGGAGGGACAGCAAAACAGGAGGGAGAGGACTCTCCTGCGCATGCCTCAAACCTTGTTGAGGTTGAGGCAGACACAGGAGCAGGATGAGTCACACAGAGATCCTACACTGCAGTTTTCTGGACTTTGGAGGGCATAAAAGGAAAACCATTTGGAGTAGGGATGTAAGGTAAGGCTTGTTTAAACTACAGAGTGGGGCCAGTAGTGGGTTAAATTTTAGTTTTGAGAGTGGATATGCCCTTTAATGCGCTTTTTGACCATGTCATTGGGAGACCAATGACATCATAGGAACTCCCAGACATTCTTTTCAAAAAAAGGACACAAATGCGTGTGTTGTTATCTGTTGTGCCGCGTTTTAATGCTTTTCAAATTTGTGCAGCAGTGTGTTTTTAACACGGACTGGAGCAGATCGGAATACAACGAAGAAAGTGTGAACGATACTGTGAAATCCATGGAGTTTTACTGTCTGTCCTGGAGTTTACGTACCACATAATTAAATATCAGATTTCTTAAGTTTATGTTCCATTAATTAGATACCTGATTCCTGGTGTTTATGTACCACATAAATAGATTCCTGGAGCTTATATACCACATTAATAGATATTAGATTCCTGGAATTATGTACCACATAAATATACATTCAATTCCTAATTCCTGGCGATTACATACCACAAAAGATATCAGATTCCTGGAGTTTATGTACCACATAAATATACATTCAATTCCTAATTCATGGAGATTACGTACCACATATATAGATATCAGATTCCTGGAGTTTTAGTACCACATAAATATACATTCTATTCCTGAGTTTATGTACCACAAATAGATATTAGACCCTGGAGTTTATGTACCACATAATAGATATTAGACTCCTGAGTCATGTACCACATAAATAGATATTAGATTCCTGGAGTTACTGTACCACATAAAAGGATAACAGATTCCTGGAGTTTATGTACCACATAAATAGATATTAGACTCTGGAGTTTATGTACCACATAAATAGATATAGACTCCTGGAGTTATGACCACATAAATAGATATTAGACTCCTGGAGTTCATGTACCACATAAATAGATATTAGACTCCTGGAGTTCATGTACCACATAAAAGGATATTAGATTCCTGAAGTTTATGTACCACATAAATAAATCAGATTTCTAAGATGGGTACAGATGTGTGACGGGCGTCATTGATGATTAACCGAATCAAATTTGGATGAAGGTTCAACCAATCTCAGTCAATGACAGACTAAATAGTACCACCAATATTTTGGCCCCATTGACCAAACCATCATTTGTGTGTAACACGAGGGTCAGACAAGCCCACCAGGATACAGGAGAAGTCCCCCAAGGGCCCAAAGACTATTCACCCATAAAAAAACAACAATCAAGCTGATGCTTAAAAAAGGATATATGTAAGATCCGAAACATGTTGCAAAGAGCACTGAAATAAAAGCTGTTTGCAGTGGAATACTGCATGGAGTCTCCTTCCAATCCTATTCTAATTGCTGTAACTACTGCTGGGACCGGGGCAGATGGGAGTAGATTCCAATAAAGCCAAACCAGAAGTGTGGGACACACCAAACTAAGGATTACCATAAAAAAACAAGCAAAATACTAAAACTTAAGGTTCATACACAGCTCGCGATGTTCACCAGACCCCTGACCAACCCCCGAGCCCGACTAACGAGCAAAACAAGACGATAGATGCGCGTGTGTATGGGTTCGGTCGGGGGTTGTTCCTTTAGATACAGAGGTAAGAAGGCAATAAATAGTAAGTTAAAGTCAGTAGGAGTGAGAAAGATATGTAAAATATAAAAAGTTAATTGGGCCCCTAAAGTTATGTTTCCTGGTGGGCCTTAAACATGGAGATGTTCTATTTTACTACAATAAAAAAAAAGTCCCTTTCACTGACCTGCACTTTACCCCTGATAAAACACAAACTTAGGACAGGAAACTAAAATCTACTAGAGGTGAATGAGATTGTTCAATGACAGATCTAAGAATGGACAGGTCTGGATATGTGATCTTGTAATATTTATTTGGAAATTTGAGCATGGCAGCACTCAGCATATGCTAAAGATGAAATGTAACACTCGTGCATCTTAAGCATTACCCAGCCTCAAAACTGAGTAGACTCTACAATTAAACCCTGAGGAGCAGAGTATCACGTCACACAAAAATACTCACTGTCTGCTTCTACAACCAACCGTAGGCTAATGTTTAGCAGACTTCTAGACAGCCATGTTCTCCAACAGGAATTTTCCCATGAACAAGTTAAATAAATAAACATGTTCCTTACGTTTTATTTAAGATAAACTTTATCATTATTATTATTTACAGCTGTTGCATTAGTTTCTTTATACTTTGTTTCACATAGAAATAACCAAAAAAAAATGTGTTTCTGGTATCCATAAATTTGTTTAACTATACTATTGGATTGTAATTGATATAATTGTCAAACGCAAATGCAGTTGCCTGTTTATCTAAGGTTAGTGCTATTAATGCTATGCATGGCTTAGATTAAAAGCACAGGGTGGGTGAGGGGCAGGAAAAGCCAACAGACACGAATGGGCTGAGCACCTTTCTTTTCATATGGCAAGTGATGCAAGACAACCATAAAAACTATTTGTGTTCATAAACACAGCTGACTACACAATGGTTGACAAAAATATCTAAATTATTAATAAGACTGCAGATAAAAAAGAGAGCATTCAGGGAGACTTTATTATGAAAATCCATTCACGTATTAGAATATTTTACTGTGATTAAAAATAGTGTCAACACAAAAGAGGAAAATAAACACCTTTCTGTTTAATTAGAATTTTCCCAATTATGGAGTTAACAGTTCATTTAGGGATGTCATTCATGACTTTTAAGATCTGGATTCATTAAGCCCGATCCAGAGACCTAAGTTATCAATCATAGGCATAGTTGGGAACTCCTGACCCCAAAGATTTATATCATAGGCATAGCTGGGAACACTTGACCCCAAGGATTTAGCAGTAAGGAGGGTTGGGTAAGGGCAAGTGTTCAGCTGCATAGTTATATAGTGTGTATACAGATGCCCACCCACTGGATGCAGGATTTACCACTAGAAAAAACAACCCTGCTACTACTTATATATGCAGAACTACAGTCAAAGAATAATGCTCTTATATTACCTTTATTCCCATTGTAAAGAGAACCTTCCTAAGACAACTAGTTAATGCTAATATATTTCACATACCATCTAATATACATTTTTATTCAGGAAATTACATTACTTTATTACAATTATCTCAATTACCAATCACGTACCAATTACAGGGTTTTAACCCCAGACGAGGTACAAAGTAACAGATATCACCATATGCAAAAGTAGTTATCTACATACCTATCATTTATACATAATAATTTCTGTTAGAAAAGTACTAACAGGGACTAAAGACATAGATGCAAATCCTAATCCCTATTTAATCCCTGTGGTGCCACGGATCCTAGTTCCTTTATCCACCACACTTCGCTTTGTTTTTATTTGAAAATCCTATCTCCCCTTCTTGGCATCTTGTGTATTGTTTCCACTACCATAAACTTTTGATTTTCACTGTGTTCCACAGGACACAGGTCATTTTTGATCCTGCAACCTTATCCTAGACATACTGTATGTTGGGAGATACGTCCCTAAATTTGCTGGGTGGTCTCATCTATATAAGTAATTTTCAGGGGTACCATAGTCCATATACTGAAAATCTGTGTGTATTGTCTCACCAATTTATTGCCAATTGTGCGACCCCTTCAATTGAACACTAACGGTAGTTCTTGAAAGTTAGTTAGATTTGGATAGGCTTTAATATCCGTAAACACATCAAAAAGTAAGATGAATCTGTATCTACATTGTATATCCTGGGCAGGTTTGGGATTCCAGATTTAAGATTTGCATTCAATTCATAGTGAATGGTCTTTTACTTTCTAAGAATGCAACATGACTTAAAATAAGGCAAGTGCCAGCCAAGTTACTAGCTAAAAAGTCTATGATTTGTAGTAAGGTTTTCTGTGCAGTAAACGAATGGCAGCATTTAGAATTCATACTACAATACAAAGTTTAGAATGGATACTGTACTACAATACAAAGTTTAGAATGCATACTGTACTACAATACAAAGTTTAGAATTCATACTGTACTACAATACAAAGTTTAGAATTCATTCAGTACTACAATACAAAGTTAGAATTCATACTTTACTACAATACAAAGTTAAAATTCATACTGTACTACAATAGAAAGTTAGAGTTCATACTGTACTACAATACAAAGTTAGAATTCATACTGTACTACAATTCAAAAATAAAATTCATTCTGTACCACAATGCAGTTAGAATTCATACTGTACTACAATACAAAGTTAGAATTTATACTGTACTACAATACAAAGTTAGAATTCATACTGTATTACAATACAACGTTTAGAATTCATACTGTACTACAATACATAGTTAGAATTCATACTGTACTACAATACAAGTTGAATTCGCACCTATCGGTTACCCGGGGGCTTTCACACAGGGTGTCGTGTGTACACCAGTGTCGTACACATAACAACACATGGGATTCAATTGCTTCAAGGGCATAAAGATGACACACAATGGAGCATAACTTACAGTATATAATAGAAGTACAGAGGATGTAATACTTTTTATTTTAGGATTCCAAATATGGATTGGCTAGTGGCACATTTCCTGTACCATCTGACAGATCCCCAATCCAATAATGAGAGTCATAGTTAAGCAATATCTGGCAGGATACAATGGCAGGAGAAAGGTGCCCTCAATTGAATGGAATGGCATTAAACAAAAAAGAAGGAATAACCAAATAGTGACTTTTCACATTTACAAATTATTTTAAGAGGGTTTGATCTACAAAATGCCTAAAATAAAGGCTCATCACAAAAGAGCTTTGGGTAGGTGTTAACCGGATAACACTCTTCATGCCTTGAACTGACAACAAAGAGTGCTTCTGGCAATTAAAGAAAAGTCTGTGACTCTGCATTTATTGACTTGTTTGTAAATTAAAATGAGCCATAGTATAGTCAGCTGATTTGCATTGGTAATAAGTGATGTCACAGTTTTTAAATAAAAGCAAGCACTGACAAGCTGAGTTAGTCAGTCTGTAAGCAAACCAGCGCGCTTCATTGCACAACGTAACGCTGATGAGTTAATCATTACAAACACTTTCAAGTCCAACTTGTAGTAAAACATTAACACGTTTCTTTTCCTAAACTGGTTTAAATGCATTATTTCAAAATCTTACATTCAAAACATCTGAAGAAGTTAATTGGATAAAATACATTACCGACAGTCACCTTGTGCTTACAATGCATTATAAACAGCAGGAGCCTGTCTTACCTGCAGACCAGAATGCAACACAAACAGAAGCCAGGTGGTACATTTCCATAAAAAAGCTAGCTAACTAGATAAAGAGTCATTCTGTGGGAATTAAACAGAAAACAAGGATAATTTAAATTATGGATTCACAGTCTGAATGATTCGATAAGATGTTTCTAAAAAAACATGTTTTAAGCTGAAAACCGTAAACTACCCCGCATTTCACAGAGCTGTGCTGAGATCAGGTCCACTTCATTGTCCTCCTCATGTAGCTAGGGCTATGTTGTTTATATACAGTATGTGTATCTATTAAAGGGGTGATGTTGATGGGTATGCCTTAATTATCCACGTTTGTTGTGTGAGTGCTTTTTTTTGTCTCTATACAACTGAAACAAAAGCCTGCTCACCAGCTAGACAGCAAACACCCAATGTTTGAATTGTGTAATTTTGTCTATACATCAGACCCATGGACTGATAAAATTTGTAAAAAAACTTCATTGATAGATTTCAATTAGACTGTGAACAGGAAGGCCAAATGGACATAATAGGGGCTATGCACCGAGAGCCACTATTGCTCTCTATTGACCCCTTTAGGATCTCAGTTCATGGTGAATGGTGTTAAACCATTCCAAAAGTTTAACGCCAGCTATTTGCTGGTATTTTAAAGTTTGTCTTAAAGTGTAAATATCGGCTCGGTACATTGGTTGCGGTAGTTGAGCGAACAAGTTTTTGTGTCTTATAGTTGCCTTTACTCTTTGTACATCGGTTAACATGGCTTGAGGACACAGGTACCTGATAGCGCCTCTTGGTGCATAACCCCGTGAGTGTCAGAAACCCTGTTTTCTTTATCAAGCAATCGTAATGAAAATAAACTTGCTTTACCCTGCAACAACTGTTGATCATTTGGAAAATGCTAATTGCTGGGTTTGTGGCCCCATTACAATTACATATAATGAAAGTAATTAGATACAATTTTGGGCAGTTTGTTTGGATTATTACCCTGAGGCTGGGGATAGACACTGTAAAAACATGTCAGATTCCTTAATGAGAATCACGTCTGTAAGAGCACATGGGAATTGCCTAAAAAATGTCCACTTAAAGGGTAAGTCCAGCCCTCAAAATTATATACTGGTAAATCAACCCCCAAAACCTTAAACTGTAATAGTTTGAAATCTGAAATATATAATCTTACCTTAAATCCTGGATAATATCCTGTTGCCCCTGTTTCTGCTTCCTGGTTCTTCCAGTTAGCAACTGTTGTCAGTTATGGATTGACAGTGACATCACAGCCAATGACTGAATGCTAATCCCCTAGCCTTATCTGAGCATGCTCAAGCTCAGAACCAGGTCACTAAATTGCTCAGTTTCCAGGTGGCATCTAGAAGCATAGTGGGCATACAGTAATGTATTCAGAGGACAACGTAGGATACAGCAACATATTTTAAAGAGGCTATTCTTTCTAAAAGATGTTATTATGAGGGTGGAGTTGCCCTTTAAGTGTCCTTTTGGCAGATAATGCTGATGACCATATTAGGCAGAAGGACAAACACCAGTGTTTTGGGGCAAACCCTATTCAATCCAACAACAGTAATTCTCAGTGAGGGTTGGGTGTGTATTTACAAGGTTTCCCCAAGGCAAAACAGAAACCCATTTTGTCTATAGAAAGAAAACAAAACAGCACACTAACCTTTGCTAGTGAACAATGAGTGTTTTCTGATGTGAAACAAACCATGTCATCATTTTTTTTTTCATATACTTATAATTGTACAAGTTACTTAAAAACAAGGGGGTAAAAACTCAGCTGTCTAAACTGTAAGCTTTTTGGGGCAGGCACATAAGGCTTCAATCACTTTTAAGACTCTCTGCTTATTTATATACTGGTATGTTATTTTATTCCCTTCTTTAATTGCATATCCTTGGGTGCTCATAGACTGGTGGTCTTTGGGTTATCTTCAATTGTATATCTTTGGTTGCTCATGGATTGGTGGTTGGAAGCTGCACTGCACCTATGATCTAAAATACAATCTAAACATATGTTCTGTACAAGGGGACTGTGGATAATCGGCCTGTGTATGGGCACTTTATCGGCCGAAATGGCCGTTCGTTCGGGGATCATCTCCGAATGACCGGCCGATAAAGGGCCCATACAAGGGCCGATTATCAGCCGAAATGAACGTTCGTACACACGTGTACGAACCTTAATAGTTAATTCATAGGTATCTATTTTATTTCATAATGTGTATATATGTATATATATATATATATAGGAATAGAGGGAGACGAGGCACAAGCTGCTCGTATTATTCATCCGCCCGGGTGCCTTCCGTAAAAGTAGAAATAGCCATAGTAGGATTACGGGGCACTCCAGGGACTTGAAAGAAATAGTTTATTGAAACATAGCGTGTATGTTTCAATAAATTATTACTTTTCAAGTCCCTGGAGTGCTCCGATAATTCTACTATGGCTATATATATATATATATATATATATTCTTAACCAATGTATGAAACTTTATTAATATAATTTATTTATCTGTTTAATTGCTTGTTTGTATACCTAAGTGGTGATTTCTGAATAAAACTATACATACATACATAGTAACCAAGCATGTACCTTTGTTAACCAGACATATTCTGCTTAAACACCTGGAAAAGGCAATTTCCTATTAGGGAGTTTCCCCACATCAAAGGACAGTTTTAAGGTTGAATATTTATCAGTTACAGCCATCTCCCAATTTCCTTCTCATCTTATTTCATTATTTCCCCAGGCATGATATTACCGGTCACAGTTGTGTTACATAAGAAATCGAGTATTTAGACAACAATATATTGTAAAAGCCTTGGGATTTAGCTTGTTCTGTTCCTGGCTTTACGTCCACTTGGTAACCCAAAAATCCCATTGTATTCCAATACACCTTGCAGTACAGTAAAATGTGTAGGAAACCCTAGCCCAATCTATAGATATATTTTAATTAGTAGATATATTTATTTATCTGTCTGTTGATTTGACAAACCTATCAAAAATGACAGAAAAATAAAAATATGTAAGTTTTGGATGGAAAACCGGTGGACAACTAACTTTCATTTACCCATATGAACCAGCCCTTAACCTAAGTCTTGCTCCCCAGCCTGCCCCTTTCTCAACTCCTCCCCTGGTTCAGCAATCACTGCAGAAGGCATCTTCTCATGAGTTGTCCTGCCTGCATGCTGGTTCTGACAGCTGATCGGTGGACTGCCCCTCCATCTTCTGAGCATGTGTACACAATGGAAAATTATGAGTGACATCAGGCCATTACAACAATCAGCTGTTAGAACAAGTGAACACAGCGCTTGCAGGTAATTTTATCTATTTCTATGGCACACAGGGAGGTAGGAATAAGCTCTTTTACCTCCCTGTCAATTATAGGTTCCCCTGACATTTATTTTCTCCATTTTCGAGAAGAGCTAGCTTCTCCCTCCATGCAGTCAATCAAGGCTGTGACTGCTAACATCACATGATTGACTGCTGTTTCCCCTGATGCCTTCTCTGTGCGTGCTCAAGCTCATAAAAAGCTTATTTAGCTGATTTAGAAGTGGTTATATACAATACTATTATACAAATAAGATTAGGATGGCTGAAAAGCTTCATAAACACATGAACTGAGAACTAAAATTACTACCCAAAGGCTTACTATCTAATACAATTAAGGCTAGGTACATAAGTGTTGATATTATGCCCAAATCAACTGCTGGATATAATATTGCGGTTGGCCTGGTCAAATATACCCATATTTCCATGACCTATAATTTTTGTTTGATCGGACATGTCAATAAATTCATGCAGAATACAGATTGGCTTATTGTTTGGAAAGAAAGTATCAAGCCCCATGTATACCGGGCTAAGTATCTTTTCAAAAGCTACAAGTAGCTAGTAGATTACTCCTACTATACACATAGTTATTCAGCTATGATTTGGTTGATGTGAACAAAGAAGCAACAGTTGAAAAGGACAGATTTTGTACAAGGCAGTTTACTAATTATGAAAAACAACAAGTTGTATATTTTCAGCAAGCACCCGCACTACATGCCAGTCTCTGGTCTGTAAAGCCCCTTAGAAAATAATCGTTAATATTATGTCTTATCCTATATACATACATTCTAACACCAGTTAAGCTAAACATTTTGTAAAAAGGTTTTAATGTATATTATAGCTGCAAGTCAGAGCAACATATTAGTCATTGATTAATTTTCAGGATGTATATGGTGCTGAATGTGGATGCAATTCTGAATGTGCACAGTTCTTGCAGTAATACGTTTCTCTATTTTATATCATGTATTAATGAATTAGATATGTCTAATGATTTTCTGCGTTTTGCCTTGAAACCGACAGTTTGGAGCAACAAAAAAGAAATCCCTCTTTTTTTAGCCACTCTCTGCTTTGCAATGTGTGTATCATCTTTCTCCATGGTCTGAACCAGATCCCACATAGAGCCTGCAGCCACCAAGGTACCTCTCACAGGAAATCCAAAAGTTGTTCAAAGGAAATACCAGACCTCTCAGTGCTAAATCAGGCTCTTGGCAATATTTTTCTTGCAGACACAGAACAGGCATGTATGAAATTGCATTTGTAAAGAATCTGCATATATATATGTATGGATATACATCATGTACACTCAATCTCTCACTATTTAGTTTAAATCAAGGATTTTACAAAGCATAATTTGTAACAAAAAAAACTACATAAAAAAACACAGATGACCAGGTAAGGCAACCTGGGAGCCTGTGGATGTTGGACTACAATCCCCAAAATTTTACAGATATGGGCACAATGTATGACATGTGGAAATAAATTCTAAAGGATTTATCAGGTAAACTATGTTTACCGTACTAATGAGAACAGTTAATAAAAACAGCCCACGTCCTTTGAACAGTAACTGTTTTTCCTGTTCTACAAGGAAAACAAACAGGAAAGTCACAGGCGACAGGAACCTATTTGGTATTTTTCTTCTTTCAGGAAAAGTTTCAATTACTGTGCACAAGTGATGTGGATGTACCACTGCCCTGTGTACAATATAAGTGGATGAACCACTGCCCTGTGCACAATATAACTGGATGTACCACTGCCCCGTGTACAATTTAACTGGATGTACCACTGCCCCGTGTGCAATATAACTGGATGCACCACTGCCCCGTGTGCAATATAACTGGATGCACCACTGCCCCATGTGCAATATAACTGTATGCACCACTGCCCCTTGTGCAATATAACTGGATGTACCACTGCCCCTTGTACAATATAACTGGATGTACCACTGCCCCGTGTATAATATAACTGGATGTACCACTGCCCCGTGTACAATATAACTGGATCTACCACTGCCCCGTGTACAATAGAAATGGAAGTTCCACTGCCCCGTGTACAATAGAAAAGGAAGTTCCACTGCCCCGTGTACAATAGAAATGGAAGTTCCACTGCCCCGTGTACAATAGAAATGGAAGTTCCACTGCCCCGTGTACAATAGAAATGGAAGTAGCACTGCCCCGTATACAATAGAAATGGAAGTTCCACTGCCCCGTGTACAATAGAAATTGAACAATGCCCCGTATACAACAGAAATGGAAGTACCACTGCCCCGTATACGACAAAACTTGATGTACCACTACCGTGTGTACAAACCTGAAAATCCTGGATAATATCCTGTTGCCCCTGTTTCTGCTTCCTGGTTCTTCCAGTTAGCAACTGTTGTCAGTTATGGATTGACAGTGACATCACAGCCAATGACTGAATGCTAATACCCCTAGCCTTATCTGAGCATGCTCAAGCTCAGAACCAGGTCACTAAATTGCTCAGTTTCCAGGTGGCATCTAGAAGCATAGTGGGCATACATAATGTATTCAGAGGACAACGTAGGATACAGCAACATTTTTAAAGAGGCATTCTTTCTAAAAGATGTTATTATGAGGGTGGAGTTGCCTTTAAGTGTCCTTTTTGGCAGATATGCTGATGACCATATTAGGCAGAAGGACAAACACCAGTGTTTTGGGGCAAACCCTATTCAATCCAACAACAGTAATTCTCGTGAGGGTTGGTGTGTATTTCAAGGTTGTTCCCCAAGGCAAAACAGAAACCCATTTTGTCTATAGAAGAAACAAAACAGCACACTAACTTTGCTAGTGAACAATGAGTGTTTTCTGATGTGAAACAAACCATGTCATTATTTTTTTTTTCATATACTTATAATTGTAAAGAGTTACTTAAAAACAAGGGGTGAAAACTCAGCTGTCTAAACTGTAGCTTTTGGGGCAGGCACATAAGGCTTCAATCACTTTTAAGACTCTCTGCTTTTAGTTATATATGGCGTTTTGATTTGTGCGTTGTTGTATGATGTTGTTTGTTTGTGTGAGTAGAGTTAATGTGGTTGCCAGCCCTAGTTATTAAGATGGTATAAGCCTTTGTATTTATTTGTATTTGTTGGGAATTATTGTTGTTCTTTGTGTGTGGCGTTATTTTGCTGTTTTTTACTATCTGTTTGTTTTTTTAGCTTATGTGTGGTTTTTTTGTTTTAGGTTAAGTAATTTTTTACTTCTATTCGGAATGTGTAATCGTGGTTTTACGAGGTTTTTTTAAAGCTTTTGTGTTTTTATGTCGTTGTTTGTTTTCTAGATTATGGTTGTTTTCTTGTTGTTGGATAGATGTCCCTAGTTTTTGTGGTTGGTTGTGGGGGTGGGTGGGTGTGTGTGTTTGGTTGTTTAGTTTTTCTTACTCTTATATCTCTGTTGGGGGGGGGGGGGGTGGGGGGTTTTTTTCTCTTTATTTTTTTCTGTTTTCTGTGGTTTATTCTGTTATTTGTTTATACTCTTTTCCCTCACGCTTTTTATTTTTTTTGTTTTATTTATTTTTTTTTGTAGGATTTATTTTTTATTTTTTTATTTTTGTTTTTTTTTTTTCTTTTTTTTTTTATTTATTTTTATTATTTTTTTTATTACCTTTTTTTTATTTTATTTTGTATTTATTATGTATTTTATTCCTTCTGTAATGCATATCCTTGGTGCTCATAGACTGGTGGTCTTTGGGTTATCTCAATTGTATATCTTTGGTTGCTCATGGATTGGTGGTTGGAAGCTGCACTGCACCTTGATATCTAAAATACAATCTAAACATATGTCTGTACAAGGGGACTGTGGATAATCGGCCTGTGTATGGGCACTTTATCGGCCGAAATGGCCGTTCGTTCGGGGATCATCTCCGAATGACCGGCCGATAAAGGGCCCTACAAGGGCCGATTATCGGCCGAAATGAACGTTCGTACACACGTGTATGAACCTTATGTAATTCATAGGTATCTATTTTTTATTCATAATGTGTTTATATATATATATATATATAATATAGGAATAGAGGGAGAGAGGCACAAGCGTCGTATTATTCATCCGCCCGGGTGCTTCCGTAAAGTAGAAATAGCCATAGTAGGATTATCGGGCACTCCAGGGACTTGAAGTAATAGTTTATTGAAACATACGTGTTGTATGTTTCAATAAATTATTACTTTTCAAGTCCCTGGAGTGCTCCGATAATTACTATGGCGTATATATATATATATATATAATATATATATTCTAACCAATGTATGAAACTTATTAATATAATTTATTATCTGTTTAATGCTTGTTTGTATACCTAAGTGGTGATTTCTGAATAAAACTATACATACATACATAGTAACAAGCAGTACCTTTGTTAACCAGACATATTCTGCTTAAACACCTGGAAAAGGCAATTTCCTATTAGGGAGTTTCCCCACATCAAAGGACAGTTTTAAGGTTGAATATTATCAGGTACAGCCATTCCCAATTTCCTTCTCATCTTATTTCATTATTTCCCCAGGCATGATATTACCGGTCACAGTTGTGTTACATAAGAAATCGAGTATTTAGACAACAATATATTGTAAAAGCCTTGGGATTTAGCTGTTTGTTCCTGGCTTTACGTCCACTGGTAACCAAAAAATCCCATTGTATTCCAATACACCTTGCAGTACAGCAAAAATGTGTAGGAAACCCTAGCCAATCTATAGATATATTTTTAATTAGTTGATATATTTATTTATCTGTCGTTGGTTTGACAAACCTTCAAAAATGACAGAAAAATAAAAATATGTAAGTTTTGGATGGAAAACCGGTGGACAACTAACTTGTCATTTACCCATTTGAACCAGCCCTTAACCAAAGTCTTTGCCCCAGCCTGCCCCTTTCTCAACTCCTCCCCTGGTTCAGCAATCACTGCAGAAGGCATTTCTCATGGGTTCATACTGTACTACAATACAAAGTTAGAATTCATACTGTACTACAATTCAAAGTTGCTTCTGAAAGTGCAATAAAGTAAAATTCACATAACTTACAGTATATAATAGAAGTACAGAGGATGTAATACTTTTTATTTTAGGATTCCAAATATGGATTGGCTAGTGGCACATTTCCTGTACCATCTGACAGATCCCCAATCCAATAATGAGAGTCATAGTTAAGCAATATCTGGCAGGATACAATGGCAGGAGAAAGGTGCCCTCAATTGAATGGAATGGCATTAAACAAAAAAGAAGGAATAACCAAATAGTGACTTTTCACATTTACAAATTATTTTAAGAGGGTTTGATCTACAAAATGCCTAAAATAAAGGCTCATCACAAAAGAGCTTTGGGTAGGTGTTAACCGGATAACACTCTTCATGCCTTGAACTGACAACAAAGAGTGCTTCTGGCAATTAAAGAAAAGTCTGTGACTCTGCATTTATTGACTTGTTTGTAAATTAAAATGAGCCATAGTATAGTCAGCTGATTTGCATTGGTAATAAGTGATGTCACAGTTTTTAAATAAAAGCAAGCACTGACAAGCTGAGTTAGTCAGTCTGTAAGCAAACCAGCGCGCTTCATTGCACAACGTAACGCTGATGAGTTAATCATTACAAACACTTTCAAGTCCAACTTGTAGTAAAACATTAACACGTTTCTTTTCCTAAACTGGTTTAAATGCATTATTTCAAAATCTTACATTCAAAACATCTGAAGAAGTTAATTGGATAAAATACATTACCGACAGTCACCTTGTGCTTACAATGCATTATAAACAGCAGGAGCCTGTCTTACCTGCAGACCAGAATGCAACACAAACAGAAGCCAGGTGGTACATTTCCATAAAAAAGCTAGCTAACTAGATAAAGAGTCATTCTGTGGGAATTAAACAGAAAACAAGGATAATTTAAATTATGGATTCACAGTCTGAATGATTCGATAAGATGTTTCTAAAAAAACATGTTTTAAGCTGAAAACCGTAAACTACCCCGCATTTCACAGAGCTGTGCTGAGATCAGGTCCACTTCATTGTCCTCCTCATGTAGCTAGGGCTATGTTGTTTATATACAGTATGTGTATCTATTAAAGGGGTGATGTTGATGGGTATGCCTTAATTATCCACGTTTGTTGTGTGAGTGCTTTTTTTTGTCTCTATACAACTGAAACAAAAGCCTGCTCACCAGCTAGACAGCAAACACCCAATGTTTGAATTGTGTAATTTTGTCTATACATCAGACCCATGGACTGATAAAATTTGTAAAAAAACTTCATTGATAGATTTCAATTAGACTGTGAACAGGAAGGCCAAATGGACATAATAGGGGCTATGCACCGAGAGCCACTATTGCTCTCTATTGACCCCTTTAGGATCTCAGTTCATGGTGAATGGTGTTAAACCATTCCAAAAGTTTAACGCCAGCTATTTGCTGGTATTTTAAAGTTTGTCTTAAAGTGTAAATATCGGCTCGGTACATTGGTTGCGGTAGTTGAGCGAACAAGTTTTTGTGTCTTATAGTTGCCTTTACTCTTTGTACATCGGTTAACACGGCTTGAGGACACAGGTACCTGATAGCGCCTCTTGGTGCATAACCCCGTGAGTGTCAGAAACCCTGTTTTCTTTATCAAGCAATCGTAATGAAAATAAACTTGCTTTACCCTGCAACAACTGTTGATCATTTGGAAAATGCTAATTGCTGGGTTTGTGGCCCCATTACAATTACATATAATGAAAGTAATTAGATACAATTTTGGGCAGTTTGTTTGGATTATTACCCTGAGGCTGGGGATAGACACTGTAAAAACATGTCAGATTCCTTAATGAGAATCACGTCTGTAAGAGCAAATGGGAATTGCCTAAAAAATGTCCACTTAAAGGGTAAGTCCAGCCCTCAAAATTATATACTGGTAAATCAACCCCCAAAACCTTAAACTGTAATAGTTTGAAATCTGAAATATATAATCTTACCTGAAAATCCTGGATAATATCCATGTTGCCCCTGTTTCTGCTTCCTGGTTCTTCCAGTTAGTCAACTTTGTTGTCAGTTATGGATGACAGTGACATAACAGCCAATGACTGAATGCTAATTACCCTAGCCTTATCTGAGCATGCTCAAGCTCAGAACCAGGTCACTTAACATTGCTCAGTTTCAGGTGGCATACTAGAAAGCTAGGGGCAGACAGTAATGATCAGAGGGACAACGTAGGATACAGCAACAATTTTTTTAAGAGGCTATATTCTTTCGAAAAGATGTTATTATGAGGGTGGAGTTGCCATTAAGTGTACTTTTGGCAGATACTGCTGATGACCATATTAGGCCAGAAGACAAACACCAGTGTTTTGGAGGCAAACCCTATTCAATCCTCCAACAACAGTAATTTCTCGTGAGGGTTGGTGTGTATGTCAAGGTTGGTTCCCCAAGGCAAAACAGAAAAACATTTGATATTTAGAAGAAACAAAACAGCACACTAACTTTGCTAGTGAACAATGAGTGTTTTCAGAGTGAATGAAAACAAACATGTCATCAATTTTTTTTTTATATACTATAATTGTAAAAGGATGTTACTTAAAAACAAGGGGGTAAAAACTCAGCTGTCTAAAACTGTAGCTTTTGGGGCAGGCACATAAGGATTCATCACTTTCTAAGACCTCTGCTTTTAGTTATATATGGCGTTTTGATTTGTGCGTTGTTGTATGATGTTGTTTGTTTGTGTGAGTAGAGTTAATGTGGTTGCCAGCCCTAGTTATTAAGATGGTATAAGCCTTTGTATTTATTTGTATTTGTTGGGAATTATTGTTGTTCTTTGTGTGTGGCGTTATTTTGCTGTTTTTTACTATCTGTTTGTTTTTTTAGCTTATGTGTGGTTTTTTTGTTTTAGGTTAAGTAATTTTTTACTTCTATTCGGAATGTGTAATCGTGGTTTTACGAGGTTTTTTTAAAGCTTTTGTGTTTTTATGTCGTTGTTTGTTTTCTAGATTATGGTTGTTTTCTTGTTGTTGGATAGATGTCCCTAGTTTTTGTGGTTGGTTGTGGGGGTGGGTGGGTGTGTGTGTTTGGTTGTTTAGTTTTTCTTACTCTTATATCTCTGTTGGGGGGGGGGGGGGTGGGGGGTTTTTTTCTCTTTATTTTTTTCTGTTTTCTGTGGTTTATTCTGTTATTTGTTTATACTCTTTTCCCTCACGCTTTTTATTTTTTTTGTTTTATTTATTTTTTTTTGTAGGATTTATTTTTTATTTTTTTATTTTTGTTTTTTTTTTTTCTTTTTTTTTTTATTTATTTTTATTATTTTTTTTATTACCTTTTTTTTATTTTATTTTTTTTTATTATGTATTTTATTCCTTCTTAATGGCATATCCTTGGGTGCTCATGACTGGTGGTCTTTGGGTTATCTCAATTGTATATCTTTGGTTGCTCAGGGATGGTGGTTGGAAGCTGCACTGCACCTATGATCTAAAATACAATCTAAACATAGTTCTGTACAAGGGGACTGTGGATAATCGGCCTGTGTATGGGCACTTATCGGCCGAAATGGCCGTTCGTTCGGGGATCATCTCCGAATGACCGGCCGATAAAGGGCCCATACAAGGGCCGATTATCGGCCGAAATGAACGTTCGTACACACGTGTATGAACCTTATGTAATTCATAGGTATCTATTTTTTATTCATAATGTGTTGTATATATATATATATATATATATATAGGAATAGAGGGAGACGAGGCACAAGCCGCTCGTATTATTCATCCGCCCGGGTGCTTCGTAAAAGTAGAAATAGCCATAGTAGGATTATCGGGCACTCCAGGGACTTGGAAAATAATAGTTTATTGAAACATACGTGTTGTATGTTCAATAAATTATTACTTTTTCAAGTCCCTGGAGTGCTCGATAATCTTACTATGGCTGTATATATTATTATATATATATATAATATATATATTCTAACCAATGTATGAAACTTATTAATATAATTTATTTCTGTTTAATGCTTGTTTGTATACCTAAGTGGTGATTCTGAATAAAACTATACAACATACATAGTAACAAGCATGTACCTTTGTTAACCAGACATATTCTGCTTAAACACCTGGAAAAGGCAAATCTATTAGGGAGTTTCCCCACATCAAAGGACAGTTTTAAGGTTGAATATTATCAGGTACAGCCATTCCCAATTTCCTTCTCATCTTATTTCATTATTTCCAGGCATGATATTACCGGTCACAGTTGTGTTACATAAGAAATCGAGTATTTAGACAACAATATTATTGTAAAAGCCTTGGGATTTAGCTTGTTTGTTCCTGGCTTTACGTCCACTTGGTAATACCAAAAATCCCATTGTATTCCAATACACCTTGCAGTACAGCAAAATGTGTAGGAAACCCTAGCCAATCTATAGATATATTTTAATTAGTTGATATATTTATATCTGTCTGTTGGTTTGACAAACCTTCAAAAATGACAGAAAAATAAAAATATGTAAGTTTTGGATGAGAAACCGGTGGACAACTAACTTTGTCATTTACCCATGTTGAACCAGCCCTTAACCAAAGTCTTTCTCCCAGCCTGCCCCTTTCTCAACTCCTCCCCTGGTTCAGCAATCACTGCAGAAGGCATTTCTCATGAGGTTGTCCTGCCTGCATGCTGGTTCTGACAGTGATCGGTGGACTGCCCCTCCAACTTCTGAGCATGTGTACACAATGGAAAATTATGAGTGACATCAGGCCATTACAACAATCAGCTGTTAGAACAAGTGAACAAAGCGTTGCAGGTAATTTATCTATTTATGGCACCAGGGAGGTAGGAATAAGTCTTTTACCGTTCCACTGTGCATTAATAATGGGTTCCACTGACTTTATTTTCTCCATTTTCGAGAGAGCTAGATTCTCCCTCCATGCAGTCAATCAAGGCTGTGACTGCTAACATCACATGATTGACTGCTGTTTCCTGATGCCTTCTCTGTGCGTGCTCAAGCTCATAAAAAGCTTATTTACTGATTTAGAAGTGGTTATATACAATACTATTATACAAATAAGATTAGGATGGCTGAAAAGCTTCATAACACATGAACTGAGAACTAAAATTACTACCAAAGGCTTACTATCTAATAAATTAAGGCTAGGTACATAAGTGTTGATATTATGCCCAAATCAACTGCTGGATAAATAATTTGTGGTTGGCCTGGTCAAAATTTTTCCATGACCTATAATTTTGTTTGATCGGACATGTCAATAAATTCATGCAGAATACAGATTGGCTTATTGTTTGGAAAGAAAGTATCAAGCCCCATGTATCCGGGCTAAGTATCTTTTCAAAAGCTACAAGTAGCTAGTAGATTACTCCTACTATACACATAGTTATTCAGCTAGATTTGGTTGATGTGAACAAAGAAGCAACAGTTGAAAAGGACAGATTTGTACAAGGCAGTTTACTAATTATGAAAAAAACAAGTTGTATATTTTCAGCAAGCACCCGCACTACATGCCAGTCTCTGGTCTGTAAAGCCCCTTAGAAAATAACCTTAATATTATGGTCTATCTATATACATACATTCTAACACCAGTTAAGCTAAACATTTTGTAAAAAGGTTTAATGTATATTATAGCTGCAGTCAGAGCAAAATATTAGTCATTGATTAATTTTCAGGATGTATATGGTGCTGAATGTGGATGCAATTCTGAATGTGCACAGTTCTTGCAGTAATACGTTTCTCTATTTTATATCAATGTGATTAATGAATTAGATATGTCTAATGTTTTCTGCGTTTTGCCTTGAAACCGACAGTTTGGAGCAACAAAAAAGAAATCCCTCTTTTTTAGCCACTCTCTCTTTGCAATGTTGTACATCTTTCTCCCTGGTCGAACCAGATCCCACATAGAGCCTGCAGCCACCAAAGGTACCTTCACAGGAAATCCAAAAGTTGTTCAAAGGAAATACCAGACCTTCAGTGCTAAATCAGGCTCTTGGCAATATTTTTCTTGCAGACACAGAACAGGCATGTACGAAATTGGATTGTAAAGAATCTGCATATATATGTATGGATATACATCATGTACACTCAATCTCTCACTATTTAGTTTAAATCAAGGATTTTACAAAGCATAATTTGTAACAAAAAAAACTACATAAAAAAAACACAGATGACCAGGTAAGGCAACTGGGAGCCTGTGGATGTTGGACTACAATCCCAAAATTTTAAGATATGGGCACAATGTATGACATGGGGAAAAACTCTAAAGGATTTATCAGGTAAACTATGTTACCGTACTAATGAGAACAGTTAATAAAAACAGGCCACGTCCTTGAACAGTAACTGTTTTTCCTGTTCTACAAGGAAAACAAACAGGAAAGTCACAGGCGACAGGAAACCATTTGGTATTTTCTTTTTCAGGAAAAGTTTCAATTACTGTGCACAATGTGTGGATGTACCATGCCTGCAACCTGTGTACAATTAGATATAAGTGGATGAACCACATGCCTGTGACAATATAAACTGGATGTACCACTGCCCCGTGACAATAAATGGATGTACACTGCCCCGTGTGCAATATAACTGGATGCACCAACTGCCCCTGTGCAAATAAACTGGATGCACCACTGCCCCATGGGCAATATAACTGATGCACCACTGCCTTTGCAATATAACTGGATGTACCACTGCCCTGTACAATTAACTGGTTGTACCACTGCCCCGTGTACAATATAACTGGATGTACCACTGCCCCGTGTACAATATAACTGGATCTACCACTGCCCCGTGTAACATAGAAATGGAAGTTCCACTGCCCCGTGTACATAGAAAAGGAAGTTCCACTGCCCCGTGTACAATAGAAATGGAAGTTCCACTGCCCCGTGTACAATAGAAATGGAAGTTCCACTGCCCCGTGTACAATAGAAATGGAAGTAGCACTGCCCCGTATACAATAGAAATGGAAGTTCCACTGCCCCGTGTACAATAGAAATTGAACAATGCCCGTATACAAAACAGTGGAAGTACCACTGCCCCGTATACGACAAAACTTGATGTACCACTACCGTGTGTACAACAGAACTGGATGTACCACTGCCCTGTGTACAATGCAACTGGATATACCACTGCCCTGTTTACAATAGATTTGCATGTACCACTACCCTGGGTATAGTTTCTGTGTACAATAGATCTGGATGTACCACTGCCCTGTGTAAAAAATTACTTGATGTACCACTGCCCTGTGTACAATAGATCTGGATATACCACTTCCCTGTGTACAATAAAACAGGATGTACCACTGCCTTGTGTACAATAGAACTGGATGTACCACTGCCCTGTGTACAATAAAACAGGATGTACCACTGCCCTGTTTACAATAGATCTGCATGTACCACTAACCTGGGTATAGTTTCTGTGTACAATAGATCTGGATGTACCACTGCCCTGTGTTAAAAATTACTTGATGTATCATTGCCCTGTTTACAATAGATCTGGATATACACTTCCCTGTGTAAAATAGAAATTGATATATCACTGCCCTGTGTACAATAGAACTGGATGTACCACTGCCCTGTGTATAATAAAACAGGATGTACCACTGCCTTGTGTACAATAGAACTGGATATACCACTGCCCTGTGTACAATAGAATTGGATGTACCACTGCCCTGTGTACAATAGAACAGCATGTACACTCCTGGTACAACAGAACGCATGTACCATTGCCCTGTGTACAATAGAATGGATGTGCCACTGCTTGTGTACAAACAGAAACTGGATGTACCTGCCTGGTACAATGCAAAATGGATATCCACTGCCCGTGTACAATAGATTCATGTACCACTCCCTGGGTATAGTTTCTGTGTGTACAATAGATCTGGATGTACCATGCTGGTAATGTAAAAAAACTACTTGATGGACCACTGCCTGTGTACAATAGATTCTGGATATACCACTTCCCTGTGTACAATAAAACAGAGGACCACTGCTTGTGTACAATAGAACTGGAGTGTACCACTGCCCTGTTACAATAAACAGGAGTTACCACGTGCCTGTTTGACATAGAATCTGATGTACCACTAACCTGGTATAGTTTTCTGTGATCAATAGATCTGGAGTGTACCACTGCCTGTGTTATAAAATTAACTTGATGTATCATTGCCTGTGTACAATAGATCTGGATTATACCACTTCCCTGTGTAAAATAGAAATTGTATATCACTGCCCGTGTACAATATAGAACTGGATGTACCACTGCCTTGTATAATAAAACAGGATTTACCACGCCTTGTGTAAATAGACTGGATATAACCACTGCCTGTGTACATAGTAGAATGGATGTACCCAACGCCTGCTGTGTACAAAGAACAGCATGTACCTTTCCCCCTGGATAAACAGAACAGCAGTACATTGCCCCTGTGTAAATAGAACTGGATGTGCCCCGTGCTGTGTACAACAGACACTGATTGTACCACTGGCACTGTACAATGGCAACTTATATACCACACTGCCCCTGTTTACAATAGATTGCATGTACCACTACCCTGGGTATAGTTTCTGTGTACAATAGATCTGGATGTACCACTGCCCTGTTGTAAAAATACTTATGTACCACTGCCCTGTGTACAATAGATCTGGATATACCACTCCCTGTGTACAATAACAGATATGTACCACTGCCTTGTGTACAATAGAACTGGATGTACCACTGCCCTGTGTACAATAAAACAGGATGTACCACTGCCCTGTTTACAATAGATCTGCATGTACCACTAACCTGGTATAGTTTTCTGCGTACATAGATCTGGATGTACCACTGCCCTGTGTTAAAAATTACTTGATGTACCATTGCCCTGTTACAATAGATCTGGATATACCACTTCCCTGTGTAAAATAGAAATTGATATATCATCACTGCCCTGTGTACAATAGAACTGGATGTACACTGCCCTGTGTACAATAAAACAGGATGTACCACTGCCTGTGTGTACAATAGAACTGGATATACCATTGCCCTGTGTACAATGAACTGGATGTACCACTGCCCTGTGTCCAATAGAACAGCATGTACCATTTCCCTGTGTCACAGAACAGCATGTACCAGCCATGTTTACAATAGAACTGGATGTGCCACTGCCTTGTGTACAACAGAACTGGATGTACCATTGCCTGTGTACAAATACAGGATGTTCCACCTGCCCCGTGTCAAAAGATCAGTTGTACCACTGCCCTGGGTATAGTTTCTGTGTTCATAGATCTGGATGTACCACTGCCCTGGGTAAGTTTTCTGTGTAAAATAGTCTGGAGGTACCACTGCTCTGGAGTATAGTTTTGTGTACAATAGATCTAGATGTACCACTGTCCTGGGTATAGTTCCTGTGTACAATAGATCTGGATGTACCAGTGCCCTGTGTTCCCACTGACTGACAGCAGTGACTAAGGCCATGATCACAGTGACTGTAAAGGTAGACCTGGCTTCACCTATTACCATGTGACCAAAGCTGAAAGCTGCTCCATTCAACTGCTCAGCCTGTATATTGATGGGTCCGTGCCTGAGCACATGGAAATAAAAAATAAAACGCTTTCCAACTGGCAGCAGAAAGTTTCCCTTACGGCAACTCACCTCACTGTACAATTGATCCATGGTGATAGGGAATCACCTGGGGGCTCTAGTTCACAGCTATTTCTTAGTGGGGGATTTAATCCATTCCTGTGGTTATAGATCAGTATGGCAGCTCCATCCAGCTTTGTCTCTGGGTTATCCTTTAATTCGTAGATGGCAGTATTTGATCAGGCGAGGTGCCAGTGGTCTTATGGGGGGCACCCAGGTCTTAATGCGAGCGCTCCCTTACTGTGTTCTGTCAGTGAGCAGAGTCTACACGGACTGCACCGATCACACAGCTCCTAGAACTGCAGGGCCCGGCCCCTACACGGATCTCCTAATCCTCCCCACAGCAAATAGCCATTCCCGTCTGGCTTCCTAAGAGCTCTATTTTCCCCAGACTTGTGCTGTGTCTGTGTTACTGTTTTGCTAACTACAGTGTTGCTGACTACACTGTCTAACTAACTGACTAAACTGTGTCACTACCTAACTAAATGTGCTAGCCACTAACTACACTGTGTAACTCATTACACTGTGCTAACTACACTGAGCTATACCACTAACTACACTGTGCTAACTACCTAACTACACTGGCTAACTACACTATGCTACACTGTCTAGCTACACTGTGCTAACTACACTAACAACACTGTGCTAACTACACTAACAACACTATGCTAAATACACTGCTATCTACACGCTAGATTAACTACACTGTGCTAACTACACTAACTACACTGTGCTAGCTACACTGTGCTAACTATGCTAACTACACTGTAGTAACTACACTAACTACACTGTGCTAACTACACTAACTACACTGTGCTAACTACACTGTGCTAGCTACACTGTGCTAGCTACACTGTGCTATCTACACTGTGCTACCTATACTTACTACACTGGGCTAACTACACTAACTACACTGTGCTAACTACACTAGCTACACTGTGCTAACTACACTTACTACACTGTGCTAACTACACTGTGCTAACTACACTGCTAACTACACTAACTACACTGTGCTAACTACTAACTCACTGTGCTAACTACACTGCTAACTACACTAACTACACTGTGCTAACTACCACTGTGCCTAACTACACTATGCTAACTACACTGTGCTAACCTACACTAACTACACTGTGCTAACTACACTGCTAACTACCTAACTACACTGTGCTAACTACACTGACTACACTGTGCTAACTACACTAACACACTGTTCTAACTACATTTTGCTAACTACTAACTACACTGTGCTAAACTACACAACTACACTGTGCTAACTACACTAACTACACTGTTGCTCATACACTAACTACACTACTAACTACACTGTTGCTAGCTACACTGTGCTAACTACACTTACTACACTGTGCTAACTACACTAACAACACTGTGCTAACTACACTGTGCTAACTACACTAAGGACACTATGCTAACTACACTGCTATCTACACGCGAGAGTAACTACACTTTGCTAACTACAACTGTGCTAACTACAACTACTAACTGTGCTAACTATGCTAACTACACTGTGGTAACTACACTAACACACTGTGCTAACTACACTAACTACACTGTGCTAACTCCACTGTCTAACTACGCTGTCCAACTACACTGTGCAGCTACACTGTGCTAACTACACGTGCTAGCTACACTGTGCAACTATACTACTACTACACTGTGCTAACTACACTAACTTACATGTACTACTACACTGTGCTAACTACGACTTACTACACTACTACACTGTGCTAACTACCTACCGACACTATGCATCACTACACTGTGCTAACTACACTGCTAACTACGCTAACTACACTGTGCTAACTACACTGTGCTAACTACACTAACTCTAACTACACTGTGCTAACTACACTAACTACACTGTGCTAACTACACGACACTGTACGACACTAACTACACACTGTGCTAACTACACTGACTACACTGTTAACTAACACTGTGCTAACTACACTAACTACACTGTGCTAACTACATGCAACAACTAACTACACTGTGCTAACTACACTAACTACCTGTGCTAACTCACTGTGCTCACTAACTAACTACACTGTACTAACTACACTACTAACTACACTGTGCAGCTACAACTGTGCTAACTACACTTACTACACTGTGCTAACTACACTAACAACACTGTGCTAACTACAACGTGTCTAACTACACTAATGACATATGCTAACTACACTGCTATCTACACGCTGAGAGTAACTACACTGTGCTAACTACACTGTGCTAACTACACTAACTACACTGTGCTAACTACACTGTGCAAAACTATGCTAACTACACTGTGGTAACTACACTAACTACACTGTGCTAACTACACTAACTACAACTGTGCTAACTACACGTTGCTAACTACCTACGCTGTCCTAACTACACTGTGCTAGCTACACTGTGCTAATACACTGTGCTAGCTACACTGTGCTAACTATACTTACTACACTGTGCTAACTACACTAACTACACTGTACTAGCTACACTGTGCAACTACACTTATACAACTGTGCTAACTACACTAACGACACTATGCTAACTACACTGTGCTATCTCCACTAACTACACTATGCTGAGAGTAACTACACTACCTACACTATGTTTGAGAGTAACTACACTTCTTGCATTGTGCTATCTACAACTAACTACACTAGCTGAGAGTAACAACACTGACCCACTGTGCTGAGAGTAACTACTAACTATACTGTCTATCTACACTGTGGTGGACATTAACTACACTAACTACACAGTGCTGAGAGTAACTACACTAACTACACTGCTATCTATCAATTGTTCTGACATTAACTACACTAACTACACCGTGTGCTGAGAGTAACTACACTAACTACACTGTGCTACTGTAACCACACTAACTACACTGTGCTAACTACACTTTGTTGAATGTAACTACACTAACTACACTGTGCTGGCTGTAACGACACTACTACGACTCAACACTGTGCTAACACTACACTGTAATAACTTCACTGAGTTGACTATAATTACCACTAACTACACTGTACTGGTTGTAACAACACTAACTATGCTGTAATACTACACTTTGCTGACTAACTACACTAACTACACGTGCTGATAGAACACAACTAATACACTGTGCTAACTACACTTTGCTGAATTTAACTAAACTAACTACATTGTGATGGCTGTAACAACACTAACTACATGGTGCTACTGTACTTCACTAACCACACTGTACTGGCTGTAATGACACTAACTACACTGTGCTAACTGTAACTACACTTACTACACTGTGCTGACTGTATCTACACTTACTACACTGTGCTGACTGCAACTACACCAACTACACTGTGCTGACATTAACTACCACTGTGCTGACTGTCACTCCTAACTACACCATGCTGGCTGTAACACTAAGTACACCATGCTGACATTAACTACTGTGCTGACTGTAACGACACTAATGCCACTGTGCTGACATTAACTACAATAACTACACTGTGCTGACTGTAACTACACTAACTAACGTGCTGACTGTAACTACACTAACTACACTGTGCTCATAACCAACTAACTACACTGTGCTGACAGTAACTACACTTACTACACTGTGCTGACATTCTACACTAACTACACAGCGCTATCTACACTACTACACTGTGCTAACTACACTAACTACAACTACGTGCTGACTTAACTACACTACCTACACGTACTATCTTACACTAACTCACTGTGCTAACTACTACGCTAACACCATGTGCTGACAGTAACACACTAACTGCACTGTGCTAACTACACGGTGCTGACTAACTACATTGTGCTGGCTGTAACTACACTAACTACACTGTGCTGAAGTAACTATACTAACTACACTGTACAACTACACTTTGCTGAATGTAACTACACTAACAATACTGTGCTGGCTGTAATGACACTAACTACACTGTACATACTACACTGTAATAACTACACTGTGCTGATTGTAATGACACTAAATCACTGTAATAACCTACACTGTGCTGACTGTATGACACTAACTACACTGTGATAACTCTACTGTAATAACTACACTGTGCTGAATAACTACACTAACTACACTGTGCTGAATGTAACTTCACACTAACTACACTGTGCGGAATGTAACAACACTTACTACACTGGTGCTAACTACACTGTAATAACTGTACTTGCTCACTGTACTACACTACTACACTGTGCTGTCTGTAACGACACTAACACACTGTGATAACTGTAACTACACTAAACATACAACCACCGTGCTGGCTGTAACAACACTAACTCACTGTGTCTAACTACACTGTATATAACTACACTGTGCTGACTGTAACTACACTAACTTCACTGTGCTGACTGTAACTACACTGTGCTAACTGTAACTCCACTAACTACAATGGTGCTGACTGCAATTACACTACTATACTGTGCTACTGTAACTGCACTAAATACACTGTCCAACTGTAATTGGCACTAAATAACATGTGCTAACAGTACTACACCTAATACACTGTGCTAACTTTAACTTCGCTAGCTACACTGTGCTGTCTGTAACTACACTGTGCTAACTACAATGACACTGAGTCTTACAGACTTAACATTAGTTTGAACACTGGGAAAATAATAATGGTTTCACTGATTTCTTATATAATCAGTTATAGTGCAACCTATATAGTGCCCGACTGTAATAACAATATATTTAAAGGGATTTATAGACACACACTTTCTGGGATGTTACTGTCATATCAGAAATGCCCCACCTTCACAGCAACTCTACGGGACTGATCAGTGCAGTAATAGTAATCAGTGTCCTCAATATGTTACTTCTTCATTAGATCCCCTGTGTATTATTTGATATCATTTAATCATGCCTGGCAGTTGGCAAACAGTATTACAGCACACTCACTTTGGCAAATTGGTATGTTGTACCAGGGAGTTCCTCTATTGCAAATAAAACAAAAAACTCCCTACAGAAAATTGGTCAATTGAAGTTATCTTTGTAATAATTTGCATGTATTTAATAGCAATTTGTGGGTGTTTTTGCCAAGTGAGCATAGATATAAACCTTTATGTTTGATTACTGCATATGCAAGCTGTTGAAGTAAAATTTAAGCCAAAGATAAGAGATTGAGACATTGCTGTATATAGGGGTGCATTGCTATTTACGTGTTACCAATAAATAACGAATGATTATAGCGTAAAATAAGAATACTAATCAGTGTTTTATAGCACATAGAGATTTTCAAAAATATAAATATGGATATACCTTACTGTATAGATGAGAGCCACAAATTCTTAACCCATCCTAAAGGCTTGCTAACCCATTTGCAGTAATATTCCAAGAATTGTTGGGAGTTACCCAATCAGTTCTTAAACACATGTAAAATCTAAGCAGAACGGACTGTAATGCATGGCTTTAATGCATTTTGTTTCAAAGTAGGTCACATTAGGAATATACAGTAAACAACCTTTAAATAAGTTTTTTTTTTTTTTTAAGTTTACATTCAGAATAGGAAAGCCTTGATTCCAGCCTTGTGTATATTTCATACAATCCCTGTTTGGGGTCAGTGTTCTGGAAAACAATTGCCTCACAGACCATCTTCCAAAATAGACAAACGAAGTAAGGATTTCTGGAAACTGACAAGTAAAAATTTGAACTTAAGAATTTCCGAATCAACAGTGGAATTTTCCTCATATTTGAAATTACTAAAAATATTTTATTTCCCCATTCCCCCTAAGCCTTGATAATGTCTATTTTGTTTTTTTTTTTTTTTAACACTGATCGTGGGCTGTAGCCCTTTATTTAGTAATTATTTATTCTTACATTGGATAGGAACCTTTGGCTTAAATTAGTTTTTTATTAGAATGTTTTTTATATGTGAATTACACGATCCGCTCAATGTGTTTAGAAATAAGTTTTTAAAAGTTTGCTATTCAAGACCTCACACTACAACTATAAGCTGGTCTCTTTTCTTATTTGCAAGGCTGCGGTAATTATCAATTTACAAACCATTCCACCATCTATCTGGGACATAATAGCTTAAAGGGACGAAGGATAGTATGGGATCATCAGAAAATGTTAGACTCATCATAACTCTTCTGACTGATCGATAGACTGCCCAATGTCACTAAGGGCTATGCCACACTAAGCGTCTTTTGAGCGCATTTGCCCCCCGTTTTTGCGCTCGCGATTGCGCCGGTGATTTTTGCTAAAATGGAAATCACGGGACGCGAAAATTGCCGTGATTTGCGATGTGAATGCAATTGCTCGTTCCTTCACGTTTTGGTAACGATTGCGTTCACCATATTGGTGCGTTAACACATGCGTTTCCACAACGGAAAAACGGCAAAATCACATTCACAAAACCACACAACGCAAACATAAAAAGCACAAGAATCCGCATAGCTCCTTTACCTCCATTCTTCAAATAAAGTGATAGCAAAAAGTAATTTTTTAAACCCTAGAGATACCCATAAATGTAAATAAAAATTTATAAATGTAAATAAAAATTTAACTGAAAGAAAAAAGTCAACAGCACATCTCCCAGATCACTGCTTTTTACTTAATAATCTTCCAGAGCAGAAAATGTCTTGTTTAAAATACTTTCAGCTGGAGAGTTGATGTCACCCAGACCATTAAGCTTTTCTCGCCCTCGTGTGTGGCCTACCAGGGGAGCTGACATTTACACAGCTCCAGCACCATCTCCCCATTTTTAAACCTACCTAAATTCTGCTTTTAGTGATGGCTGACAAAAGCACTCCAGCCCCATAGGCTGAAAAAGAGAAGACACTCAAATTCAGTTAAGTTCTTGTTTTAAGTAATTATTTAACTGTTTCAACAAGAACATTTTTATTGCAAGGATTGGAAATTCCCTGCTTCCATGTGGCATGTCAATTCTTCCCAAAACAGCCTTCATACATGATCGTTCTATTGTTTATAGTTTATCATATGGCAAGACCAGGAATTCTATTCTACTGATTGTAACAAATAGGGTCAAGTCCTTATATTGACACTTATATGTTCTGTAAATATAGAAGTTTTTACCAGTAAAATATACTTAATATATAAATATACTGCAATATTTTCTATAGCGCCATCCTACAGATAATAGTGTGACAGACAAGGTAATCATTGCTTTTCCATATCATACACTGCTATTATTTGCACCTCATCTATTCCATCACAAATCACATAATACACGACTTTCACACTGTCACCATCATCAGACAAGCTAAAGTGTTGTAGGGGAGGTGGTTTCTGGTAATTACTGATAAACAAGACACTGAGATCTCAACTGTAGAAAACCCTCCTGCCTCCTTCCAGAAGCCTATCCTGCAACCCTGACAGCAAAGTGTATGATATGCACTGGTTTGTTGCACTCCATAATTCTCTGCCATACCCACACATACCATATCAAACAATCTCATAAAATATAAAGTAACAGCTAGATATAAAATGCACAACCATGAAGTCTATTTGGCATTTCATCACAAATGTCTGAAAGATTAGAGAACAGGTTAAAAGGTGAACATCAAGCGAGCTGTCGGCCGGATCATTGACTCATTGACAGTCTCAGCAAAATCGTTGCGACCGTCAGTTTGCCGTGAACGATAATGTGGTCCATTGGCAACTGCATGATTGCCGGTAATTTTACCAACACGCCTGATTGCCTGTTCAATCCAATATGGAAGGCACGGTGACAGACATCTGTTGCTGGCAACTGCACACACAACGGCAATTTTTGCCTGTACCGACCAATATATGAAAATATCAGTTGGTGGACAAAAAAAGCCTTGTGTGTACCCAGACTTTTAAAAACAATGGTTCCCAAAGCATCAAATATTCACCTCCTCCTCAGGAATGATTGGTACTATGACCAAATATCATTGGCCATGGTTGGCTCCCTGTATTTTAGTATAAGGTAGTATGCTTGGGTACTAGGGTGTGTGGCATTACAAACAATAGTTAATCGAAAGACCGTTCATTACTGTGCCTAGCCACATCTTTATCAGTATGAGAAGACATCTGATAAAGATGAGAGAGATTGGCCGTGATGTTCTTGTCACAGCTTAACTGGAAGTGCAGAGCCACGTCAGTGGGTCGAAGAGGAGCTTGTAGTATAAAATCTCAGCCTGGGTTTTTTTTGTAGTCTAAGCTGGGTACACACAGTAACGATAAAGCCCCGATAAGCATCGGATCCGACAGTATCGGGGCCTTATCGTTATGTGTGTACCTTCATTCCCGAGGGTCAGCGGCCGTTCGGAAAGACCGAAAATTTCCATTGGCGCACTAGCCTCCCTATAGAGGAGTCTAGCATGGCCGATGGAAACACACAGCTCCGAGAGTTCTCCCTAGTATGATGCTCTAGGGTGAACGCTCAGGACTGTGTGTATGCAGATCTTTAAAAGATGGCAGACAGGATCTTGCAGATCCTGTCAGTCATCTTTCAGAAATCTGTACTGTGTGTACCTAGCTTAAGTCCTCATCTCTCCGCAGATTTGAATGGAATATCTGCGCAAAGATCAGTGGGCTCAAGTGGGGAACTTCAGAATTCCTAAGTATGGCTAGCTTTACAGAATGATTTCATCTGTCATCTATCTCTAAAGATTGGTATTGTGTGTAATTATTACCAGTTAGGCATGGGGTTAACTCATATATTGTCTGCAAGGTAGCAGGACAGTGATCTATGTTAAGTTCCATTCATGGTTCTCTTCACACCTACAATATACAAACAAGGCTTTTTTGTACAAATATTGCTGGCCATAAATTTGAATCAATCCTTAAGCCTAATACACAATCCAATCTTGGCATCAACACCGACTGCATAGCGCATTGATGTTCATGAAGTAAGGGCGTTTCCACCAATAATCGTACGTGTATATGCGTTCGATCGGGAGTTATTTGTTGATCTCCAACCGAACGCATACACACATGCGGTTATGGGCGAATGGCTATTGTCATGGGTGTGTTGTTGTCAGGGGTTGTGGGTTGGTGCCAAATCGGACGTGTTGTGTAAGAGCCAACTGCATGTTTCTGTGTATCGGTCATTGGCCCTAAAAATCTGCTGTGTTTTCATGGGCGGACAGGTGGACGAACAGTGATTGGACAAGACTGAATCTCCGGTGATCTCCTATGGACACACAATCAGTTGCTGAAAACTGTTGGCCATGGCTACTTTGCTGCTACCAACAATGATTCTCTATGTTTTATTGTAATGGAGTACCGTACATTGGGCCTCACATGAGCCCTATATACAAGAGCTTATTTAGAAAAGTACTCTGATTGTTCACCAAGCATGATCCTGAATACTGTAATCAATTGTATGTAGGGGCTCATGAGTGCCCAATCTAGGTTGTGACCCAGACAAATATTTACCTGGGCCATTTTTTTGTGTGAAAGTGACAAGCCCATGTTTTTGAACATTTACTGTGTTTATTGCATACTCATATGCTATGTTTTGTTCCCATTAATGTATTAGATTCATTTGTGTACGATGAGTCAAGTGAGCCATAGTACCCTGTGTTCATTATAAAGCAAATGTCCTAGCAAATTAATCAGAGAGGCAAATGCAGCGAGGCCATCTATCTGCTTTTGGGCGTTAAAATTCTGCGCTAAACATAGCACAAACTGATATTAAATTTGGATGCGTTGGAGCGTCAGGATGTGTGGGTGATTTTTTGCGTACCCGGGCCCCCCAGACACTAATATGGAGCGTGAAAGTCACGCAACTGGTAGCTAACCGGCTAGCGCGTACTTATTAGCGTCCATATATATAGAGGGGGAATCAGCCCAGTCCAGATGAATGCCATAGATCTGCATGGTGTTGATATAGTATCGGCCTAAATCATTCTATTTATCAAATCTATGGTGTAAACTAACAGAAGTTTAGACCTAGACAAGCTTTCCAAAAAGAATTTAAGCGAGCCCAGAAACAGATTGGACAAACGTAGACTAAGATGGGGTAAATTGTACAACTCGCCAGGATTGATTTGATTGAGACAAAATTAATGGAGAACTATCAAATGGAGTCAAGAGACAGGCGATGATCAGATAATTATGCAGACGAGTGACTGTAACAGCTGTAGGAGCAAAAGTTTACAAGCATTCTTTCCACTGATCTATGCAGTAAATATGTAATTAAAGTACACAACACAAAATCAAATTAATATCACATAGAAGTAGCACAGAGCATATAACAGGTACACAGTTTTACACTGTTAAACTAATTGTAGCATGATAATTTGGCATGCAGAAGGTATCAGATCATAGACTCTATCAAAAGGAATAAGCTGTAGCGCCCTCATGTTAAGTCACAATGAACTCCTTTTGCACAATGACATTCTTTTTTATCGTATCTTACCAACTATATCATTACATCTGCGATTTACTTATGTGCATACTAGGTGCTTACACATCACCAAGCTTGTGGGTGTCACTACCATACATGTTTATCCTAATTGTGGACATTTTCAATTGAATATCCTTCTATTCCCAAATGGTTCAGTAACGGTAGTTTACAAATCCTTAACTGTTTCTGGCTGCGTGATCCTCCTCTCCCGTGTGTATTTGGTAAGATTTAAATAGCATAAAAGGCTAAAAATATAAAATGTGTGATGTGTCCGTGCAGTTTATTCTTTTACATCCATATAAAATAAATATTAAAACACTTCTTTGGTCCTCAATGTTTTATTGTCTTGAATCAACATAAAAATGGCATAAAATACATACAGTATTAAACCGGCTAGCCAAACTTCCACATTTTGGAATATTTTCTTCAATCGCATAAAAAGTGGCATAAATATGACATAAAATTGGCAGTGAACTCAGCACTGATGACATTATTATCATGGATGGTGGCCATACTGAAGCGACCCTCTGCTGCACTGTATGTGAGCTCATAACCAGCTTGCACAGAAGCAAGGGAGACTGACCTGGATCAAGTCTGTAAATATTCTAGGAGTGTTGGATGAATCAGTAGGTATTTAAAAACTAGGTTTGGGTGGGGGTGCGTGCATATGAATCTAATTCTTATTATGAGGCTGGACTAGGCAGATTATAAGAAGCAGGCCATACACGTGATTGATTCTTCAGCTGATTCGACCAATTGGGTTGACGAGCAGTTTATCGATTTTTCATCTACCATAACTTCTAATCCATATCTCCAGCATATTTTCACGGCACAAGCTGGTATATTTAGACAGGTTCTTGAGACAAATGATCGAAATTTGGACCGAGAATAATTGTCCTGTGTATGGCCTGTTTAAAGAATGGCAATGAAATTGATGTTGTAATTGTTCCTTATTAGTAAACTGTAGGGGGTTCATAGGATATCTAAACCTCTCAAGGTTATATGATTATGTAATTGTGTGTGGTGTCTTTTTACATGTAAATTAAAGAATAAAAGCAAATTGTAACAAGATGTCATTGAATAACTTTCCATCTGCCATATCATTCTCTTTTGGATTAAACCAGATTTTTTGCCATCTTCCAAAACTGATTCCAATAACCACATTCCATCAAGATTAGCACCACGTGGAAGTTGCCTTGTTATTCCTAATCCTGTTAAGTGATTTTGTATCTTCTCCTCTGTTTACAAGTGATTTCCATGGCTAGCAGGGCTGGGGCAAATTGGATTTATCCTTTGTACCCGACTTTCAAATTGAATAAAGGAATGTGTTGCCGTTTATTAGCTCCTGTGTTGGCTGTGTAATGCCATTTACTAGCCTGTCTACCATTCCATTTTTCACACTTTATTTATCTTTTTTTTAAAGGATTTCTTGTACTACATCACTTAAGGAACTGTAAACGAAAAAATAAGTGTTTGCCAATCGTTTCTATTATTCCCATCCAGGGAGGTGGGAACGCTTATTTCTCACCTCCTGTGAATAATAGTTTGCTCAGGGGACAACGCGGCACTTACCCTTACCTGGCGCTCCACTCGCTCCTTCTGATCTGACAGCCGCGTTGCACCTGTCTCCCGACCACGCGCCTATCCTTTGGCGCATAACGCGCCAATACAAAAGATAACCGTGCGATCGGGAGAGCAGACGCGCGGCTGTCAGATCAGAAGGAGCGACGGAGCGCCAGGTAGGTAGTGCCGCTGTGTCCCCTGAGCAAACATTATTCACAGGGAGGTGAGAATAAGCTTTTTCACCTCCCTGTGAACAATCAAAGATTGGCAAACACTTATTTTTTGAAGTTTACAGTTCCTTTAATGACTATTCCATTGCTTCTATATGTACGTACAACGCTCTGCTTAGGATGTTTGTGTCTACGTGTAACTTTATCATATAGCTCTTTTTTTATTATTATTATATTGGGATTTATATAGCGCCAACATCTTCCGTATCACTTTACAACTTACATGTACACATTCACACCAGCCCTTCCCCCGAAGAGCTTACAATCTAAGCACATTTATTTGACACAGACAACCTATCAGTATTGTCTTTATGATTGGAAATCGGAGTGCACGGAGAAACCCACGCAGCACGGAGAGAAAATACAAACCCTTTCAGATGTGTCCAAGGGTGGAATCAAACAAGACTTCAGCAACTGCATGCATCAGTGCTACCACTGAGCCCCGTTCTGCCCACGGAGTTGGAGTTTTCATTATTTCAACTGTTTTACCCATAACCACTGAAAAGGTGAATTATTCTTCATCAACCCCTTCCACATACACCACCAATAGCCACATGCATTGCATCTTGATCAAACAAAGGATATTCATTAACATATGCACACATCTGCATACATTTACTTCTACTATTTTATAGATATTCTACAGTCCAGCCCCAACAACAAGCAAACATGTGGAATTACATTACCAGATGTAGCATTTCACACATGGCTTACTATCGCAGTAAAAAACAACATTGCATCATTGACATTGCTTTTCCAATAGGAGTGCCCTCTTGTCTTTTGTTCGCCCAGTTTATAAAAAGATCTCGTGCTAGTTGTTGAAAGCTGTAGAATTATGCCTTCCTACACAAACTTAGTGTGCAAGTGTGAATCAGCTCCTAATATGATTGCATTGCACTACCCCTACATTGCATGTTCTTTCTGCCCAATATTTCGCAATATTAAATGGTATATTACATGACATCCTGCCACTAAAACTTTCGTTCTCTCTACATTGATATACTTCCTCCCTACACCCTGAAAGCCAGGAGTTTGCAATACAGCCGTACCTGCCTGGCATACCTGAAGTAAGATGATACACCCTGCACCTCTGCCATCCTCTCTCCACTCATCCCCTCATCTCTTAAAGCTGTGCAAGCCAGAAGAGGTGCCTGATCAGCAGACAGTCATAACCAGGGACATCATCTGTCATCGCCTAATTGACTGATGGGATAGGAGAAGTTGAGGAGAAGACCAGCAAGGGTCAACGAAATGCAGGGTGAATATCTTACTTCAGGAATGATGGAGAAGTAAGTAAGTATTGCTAGGTCAGGGTATGTTTTGTGGAGTTGGTATGTGTGTGGGAAAGTATAAAATAAATACAGGTAATGTTGAAGGGGTGGACATGACTTTTGAAGTCCAACAATTTTCAACAGACAGTACTTTCCTTACCTCAAGATCAATTAGAATAATAAAAATGCACTTGACACCTCATGTATCATGGTTTACAACACTGGACAATTATACATATAGTGGTCTAGTAACCACAGAACTAAAAGGAGAAATCAGCAACAAAATGCCTTCTACATCAAGGGCTTGTCCACACTTAGAACAAAATACAGGTCATTACCTGCCCCCAACCCCAACTGAAATATTCAATATGCATTATAAGATGCAATACTAACCAGATAATTAAAGGACAATTCTCCCACCTTCCCTCCGCTCCTCTTCTTTGTTCATTACCTTTTACCCAGTGTGAGGACCTGAACCGGTGGTCCTCACCCCTGGGTTTCGCGTAACTTAAAGCATCAGTCTAGTTCAACACTGCTCGGTAGGCTCCGCCCCTCCTCCCCATTTAAATTGCGGTGGCTACACGCAAAAGATAACCACACAGCCACCTTGAGCGATGTTTATACACTTGGGATACTCCAATACAGAGGGAGTTTTGTAACAGCCATTGTGACATTAAAAGGTATCAACAGCGTTTTAGTTCTCCTTAAAGGTAGCTACTATCTATCTATGGACAATCCCAGGATTTGTTAATTATCATCTGTATATTGGCAGGAAAACACCTGATCCCATGAGAAAATTGTTATAATATCACAGTAGAGAATTGTCAAGAAAGTCACATGTGTATGGATACCTTACGCTCTTTAGAATGCTGGAATGAATACCACTGGACTTGCACCCTTGTTTTGATGAAGGCCATACATGTGACCCCATTGCATATTTACTGCAGATTCCATTGGAGTTGATAATGAATTTGTGTCAATTTGCCAATACACATTAGTGATCTTCCTTATAGGCCACACACACTTTTCAATGTTATGAACCTTCACTTTAATAAAGGGAGTGATAATGATGCCAATGGGAAATTTTTGCATCTGGCCACATACTCTCTGATGATGTAGGTAGTTGGTTGGAACAAAAAATGTAGGGAAGCAGGAAAAAGAAATAAGAAATATTCCTTTAATACAATAAATATAATCCTTAATAAGATATATAATCAAACAGTGCATATGTATAATAGTGTTTACAGTATATAGCTTATTGGAGGATATATTTATTGTAATAAAGAATTATTCTATTTCTTTTTTCCCTGCTCCCCTACATTTTTTGTTTCCTATTGTATGTTTATTGAGGTGTCTTAGGCACGTCATTTTATCCAGGATTGGAACCCATCCTGGGTAGGGCAGTATAGATGGGGCATGGGGACTTTCCCACTTTTTTTATTTTTATTGGTTTGTTGGCACTGGGATAATAGTTTTTGTGCCACATATTTTTCCGATATTGAGCAATTCAGTAATTAATGTTTGCGGTAAGCTTAAGGTCACATACCTGGGAATATATATATTTTTTTTAAATCCAAACTGGAAACTATAATTCTTCCCAACTATCACTGTCACCATTTTTTTTTGTTGATTTGTCCCTATTTCTTTAGATTTCCCATCTGAAGCTTCTTCGGAAGAATCAACGTACCTATTTTCATAGACTGCTTCTGTGTGCAGTTTTGCTGTAACTGGAATGCTGAATCTCTCCCGTGATTACTGAGCATGCTTTCCCTCACAGATAATCAGGTATTTAAGTAGGGGGATACTGAGTCGAGCAAAACTGGATCCATACCACAGAGTAAATGCTACATACATGTATTTACTTTATAGATATTTTTTCTGTTTAAATATCCTTTAAGTCAGGTAGTCCCCTATATTCATATAGCCTTCTTTACTCCGAGCCACAGCCCTATTATAGGTGGTTAAAGTCACCTAACCAAGTGATATTGTGTTAGCAATTTTAAATAAATTGTGCCATGCAAGCTGGCACAATTTTTATTGGTGCCAGTTGCATGGGTATTGCAACAAATTCATTTAAAGTTTTTAGCTAGTTTTAGCCACGACTATTTACATGCCAGCTAATCTCTGGCATTAAATAGTTTACTCCATGGGTAAATCCGGAAAGGCTGCAAACACAGACATGAACCCAATTTGACTTTGACCAGCAAGGGTCCTACCTGCACAGCACTGCACTACCAGCTGCCAAGCTCTATTTTCTGCTACGGCCACAGTGACAGCACACGACAACACACATGAAATGTGCAATCGCAATGTAGCGTGTTTCATCTGGGTTATAGTTCATTTGCACTGCAGTTCCATCAAGAATCTGTTATCAGAACTCATGCCATTTGCAAATGTTAATCCATGTTCTCATCCCAAAAGCATATTGCAACTCAGAGCATTTTATGTGACCACCCACATTGCAATGCACTGGAATGCAATACTCATGCACGAACGGTTCGCAAAACCAATTATAAGCATGCAAGAAATGTTCCAGTGTCCTTAAAGTCATACTAGCCATTTGTAAATGGGTTTGCGAAATTTGCAGTTGTGGTTCTCATATTTCCTCTATTTGTATTCGCTGCATAGTTTGCTAACCAAGCTAAAATTGCTTCTTAAAATTCTTAATTAGGAAGTGTTTTTTCCTAATAAATCTGAGTTCACTCCCCAATTTTTTACTGTATTTATAAGGTTTTTCTAATGTTATTATAGACCTGCGTTTTGTATTACGTTGGAGGAAATCCATTCCTTTATGTGAAAAGATTTCTTAAAACAAACCAACTCAGATACTTTGGAATTTAGCCCACCAATTTAAACCACATACCTGCCATTTTAAAATCTTTTTTTATATCATCTGGCAACAGGCAATCAAATATTGTACTACTTATCCATATACATGAGTGGTATAAGTAATGAGATTTTGTATGTTATATGGATGACCCACGAATTTCGGGCCTTTCAGTTGTAAAATGAGGGATGACCCTACATACATGTCAAGTTAAAGTAAGGTCATAGGTCTTGGGAGTTTTTTGTTGTGCTTGTTCAACTTCTGTGCAAACTTTGTTTTAACTAGCTGATAGTAGGGTGGAGGTCTTCAACCCCACCGATAAACACCAATGTGATTAATCACAGAAAATGTTGGGTGCATTTGTTTATCAAAAACTAAATTATAAAATAAAAGAGAAATAATACAGTATACACTGCAATAGTTTGCACAGGACGCCTATTAGTTCAAACTCCAAAGTGAAAGTTACATTCATTCACTATATGTACTGTACATATCTACTACGGTATCTTACCGATAAATTGAAGGAAATTGTTCCTACCACTTCCCGGCATTCCAATTTGATTGTAAATGCTTTTACCTGATGTGTCCTCTGGCATCTCCCTACATGTGGTATAGTTTAATGTAGCCAGTTTGCAGTGGGTATTTGAAACCGAAAGAGAATCAGAAAATTGGAATAACCAAGCGCTCAGGTGAAGTGAAAGTCTGGCCTGTACATTATGGAATAATATGAACTATGGTTTTACCATTACCAATACATTTCAAATTTAACTTTTACACAATATCTCTATTTGGGAGAGATTACTTTGTATGGATATTATTTCTAATCAATGTTAAGTGTATGTCTAGCACTTTCAACCTGTATGTTGTGTGGGGATAACAAAAAAACCTACTGTTTTGCCACATAGATTACAAAATAAATGAAAAACCCTGGGTTAGATGGATAGCCTTTAAGGGACAGTTCGTGGAATTAATCAATATTTTTAAATTGTTAGTTTGTGTAATGCCTTCTTAGTTATTCTACATAATTTGAAAAATCGTTGATTTCATACCCTTTGCTGTTCCCTGTCATGACATTTCAGGTTTCTAACGGCCTTCTTCTTCCCAGGATGCACCACATCCTGGAATGTTCCTACAGTAATTTCTACTGATTGGCTGTTGGATGGTCAACATGCTCAGATCTCTACTGACAACGAATCAACCCAGGTGCTGGGTCAAGGGCAAGACCATAACGGTCCTCTACTAGGGGTCCTGCAAACAGGAGTCAGTATTTCGGTTGCAGTTATTTATACACAGACACAATGCGTGAATGGGCAGATTACGGTCATGTTATGGAAAATACTGCTCTTTTTTCTGAAAAGGCATATATATTTGCACTGAACTTCCCACTTTAATGTGCTAGTCTAATCAGTCCAATAAATTGTGTTATTGATTTTGGCTCTAGTCAACCCCCGTTTTTGCCTAGCCAAAGTAAGATCTGGTCACTGTAAACCATGCCTACTGACAAAAGGAATGTTTGCACTTATTTTTTTTTAAATAATTCCTTGAATTTAAATCTGTGGAATATTTTGCAATAATACCACAGGCGTTTTTCCTTCAGTACTCATCTGCCACGGAAATCTGCAGACTATTGGTAAAAACAATAAAAAAAAATCAGTTCAAGGAAATTGAATTTGAGAAAAAGGATAAATGCTTCTCCTCTGTTATGATGTGCTGAGCATATACAGTACACCTGGCAATGAGAAAGGTGCCTATTCAGTATACAGTACACAGGCAATGAGAAGGTGGCTTATACAGTTACAGTACTCTGGCAATGAGAAAGGTGCCTATACAGTATACATACACAGGCAATGAGAAAGGTGCTTATACAGTATACAGTACACTGGCAGTGAGAAAGGGTGCCTATACAGTACACAGTACACTGGCAATGAGAAAGGTGCCTATACAGTATAAAGTTCGCTGGCATGAGAAAGGTGTCTTTACGTATACAGTACGCTGGCAATGAGAAAGGGCTATACAGTTTACAGTATACAGTATACCTTCCCAGAAAATGCAACCAAGCAGGGAGTGTCACTCAGAAAAATGACCCAAGGTAAACTGTTAGAACCTTCCATACTGGGGTTACCTTGACGTGGTTTGGAAGGCTTTTCACTTTTATGCATAAAATTGTACTAAAAACCCCCATTTTTTACTGTTTGCACTAGCTAGATATTGTGATATATGGGGCCCAGGAATGTGCATTGATCATCTCTTTCTTGTTTGTTCTAATGTTTTGGTCAGATCATTTGCACTTTCCACTATTTGTTATAAAGTATTTTGCCCAGGAGTGCTCCCACAGCCCCCCCCCTTTTGTGTATATACAGTATACATACGCTGGCAATGAAAAATGCCTATACATTATACAGTACGCTGGCAATGAGAAAGGTGCCTATACAGTATACAGTACGCTGGCAATGAGAAAGTGTGCCTATACAGTATCACAGTCGCTGGCAGAAAGGTGCCTATACAGTATAATACAGTACGCTGGCATGAGAAAGGTGCCTATACAGTAACCAGTACTTGGCAATGAGAAAGGGTGCCTATACAGTATACAGTACCTGGCAATGAGAAAGCTGCCTATACAGTATACAGTACGCTGGCATGAGAAGGTGCCTATACAGTATACTGTTTACCTGGCAATGAGAAAGCTGGCCTATACCAGTAATACTTAACGCTGGCATGAGAAAGCCTGCCTATACAGTATCCGTATGCTGGCATGAGAAAGATGCCTATACGTATACAGTAACGCTGGCAATGAGAAAGGTGCCTATACAGTTACAGTACGCTGGCAATGAGAAAGGTGCCTATATAGTTACAGTACACTGGCAATAGAAAGGTGCCTATACGCCTATACAGTATACAGTACACTGACCAATGAAAAGGTGTCCTATACAGTATAGAGTACACTGGCAATGAGAAAGGTGCCTATACAGTATACAGTACACTGGCAATGAGCCAAATACCGTATACAGTATACTGTACACTGGCAATGAAAAAGTACCTATACAGTATACAGTACACTAGCAATGAGCAAGGTACATAAGGTTAAATATACAGTCATAGGCAAAGTACTTACACAGTATACAGTCACTGGTAATGAGGCACGGTACCATAAAGTCAAGTATACAGTCAATGAGCAAAGTACCTACACAGTAAACAGTACACTTGCAATGATCAAAGTGCCTATCATTATACAGTACACTGTCAATGAGCAAGTGGCATATACATACTACAGTACACTGGCAATGAGCAAGGTGCCTATACAGTATACAGTACACTGGCAATGAGCAAGGTGCATATACATAATACAAGTACACTGGCAATGAGCAAGGTGCTATATAGTATACAGTTCCTTGCAATGAGCAAGATGCATATGATATAGACAAGCAATGCGCCAGGTGCCTATACGTATACAGTACACTGGCATGGAGTTCAAGTGTATATACTATACAATATGCAGTACATAGCAATGGAACAGACTCTAGTGCTTACACTGTCAATGAGCAAGGTGGTATATACGTATACAGATAGGCGGCAATGAAAGGTCCTATCAGTATACAGTACTCTGGCAATGAGAAAGGTGCCTATACCAGTATAACAGTACGCTGCAAGAGAAAGTTGCCTATACTATACAGTCGCTGGCAATGAGAAAGTGCCTATACAGTATACAGTACACAACTGGCAAGAGAAAGGCCTATATAAGATACAGTACACTGGCAATAAGAAAGGTGCCTAATACGCCATTAACATATAAAGTACCTGGCATGTAGAAAGGTGGCCTATACAGTAATCAGTACACTGGCAATGAGAAAAGGGCCTATACAGTAACAGTACAACTGGCATGAGCAAAGTACCTTACAGTATACGGTAACACTGGCAATGAGAAAGTACCTATACGTAATACATGAAACTAGCAAATGAGCAAGGTAGCAATAAGTTACATATACAGTCAATGGCAAAGTACTTACACAGTACACAGTACACTGTGTAATGAGCAGGTCACCATAAAGTTAAGTATACAGTCAATGAGGCAAAGTACCCGACATAGTAAACAGTACACTGGCAATGAGCAAGTGCCCCTATACTTATACATACACTGTCAATGAGCACGGTGCATATACTAATCAGTACACTTGGCAATGAGCAAGATGCATATAGATTATAGACAAGCACTGAGCCAGTGCCTATACAGTATACAGGACACTTGGCAATGAGCAGGTGTATATACTATACATATGCGTACATAGGCAAATGAGCAAGAACTCTATGCAGTAACACTGTCCCTGAGCAAGGTAGCCTATACAGTTGCGTACACTGGCAAATGATCAAGGTGCCTATACAGTATAGAGTCCACTGGCATGAGCAAGGTTGCCTATAACGTAAGACGAACACTGGCAATGAGCAAGGTGCTATACTTATACAGAAAACTGGCATGAGCAAGGTGCATCGACATGATACAGTACACGGCAATGAGCAAAGGTGCCTAATCCGTATACCGTACACGGGCAAATGCCAAGGTGATATACAGTATACAGAACACTTGCATGAGCAGGTGCATATAACAGTATACAGAACACTGGCAACGATCAAGGTGCTCTACATGATACAGTACACGGCAATGAGCAAGGTGCCTATACAGTCTACGAACACACTGGCAATGAGCAATGGTGCATATACAGGTTACAAAACTGGCATGAGCAAGGTGCATCTACATTGATACAAGTACCTGGCAATGATCAAGGTCATCTACATGATCATACACGGCTGAGCAAGGTGCAGATCCAATACACAGTACACTGGCAATAAGCAAGACAGCAAACAGCATTTACTGTATTATAGCATGTGTGGAGATTAGTTAGTTAGATGGTTAGGGTTACAGGCTTTTTGTACGATGGTTCCTAAGATCTTAAATCTGCCCTGTTTAATTATGAATTATATGAGTTTAGTTGTTTATATTAATCGAATTGTTGCCTAGTCACTAACGTTACCTAATTATACATAATTTTGTAGGTAGTTGCTTACTTAGCCCTCCTGGATCCCTAGTTTTTTTTATTATTACTGCACATATGTCTAGCCATATGGTTCATGGGGGCAAATCCTTTATTACAGTTCACAGGGGAAGAACATAAACAGTGCACTTAAGTACATTCTATTGGTTCGATGCCACTATCCAGCCAAATTAGTGTAAAACCAAGATACGTGAATATATTATTGGATTAGCCGCGAGTTTTGCACAAATGTTTCTGTGGCAGTGCATTTCCAAATTGGAAAATACTACGCACAGCCTTTCAATATGGGCTTACGTTCAGTTTTGTACTATACTGTAGTGCAAACTTAACAAAAATTGCATGGATGCACAAACTTTGAGCCTTACCTGACCAGGACCAGATACCTTAATTTTTATGGAGCCGAGCACTGGGATCACCCATACACTTACCAAAGTTGCACAGTTTCTTGTCTTCCATAAGTATTAAACACCAACTAATAGCTAGCGTAAATAGTTTAACGTGGGTTGAGATTTACCCTCATTGAAATTCGTAGGAATCTTTGGTATTATTAATTTTTTATTTTCTACACTCGCACATTTTTTTCTTGAACCGAATTTTTTTAGCTGTATTTTTTAGGCTTTTGGTTCACATATGCTTTATTTCTTTGGTTCAGTTTGCATTTGCCTGCAACATGTGTTATAAAAGCAAGACTTGATCCCATAACCCATTCTTCAATGAGAGCCTGTCAGCGTCAGGAACTGGGAGTTATCACGATCCATTTGAGTGACCACACATGTTGTTTATATGCATATGCAATAAATCTCTTACTCTAAAAAAAAAGAAAAACTGCTACTAGTGTTGCTCTACTTAATTCCTCACAGTTGTCCACAGGCCCACCAGGAACATCAGATCATGTGGCCCAGGTACAAGGGAATTAGGGGTCAACTCAACGTTTATTTTTGCTTTTTTCAATCATTTAAGAATCTGTCTCACTCCTACTGACCGGGTGCTTTGCACTTTCATATAGAGGTGCTTTACATGGGGAACAGTAGCTGTGTTTCTAACCAGATTATTTATTCCATTTTGAGTAAGGAAATTTTAAGTGAAACTGTTTGAAGTTCCTGAATGGTTGTTCTAAGTTAACAAATGGCTTAGCTGCTAAGGACATTAGGAGCAAACCCTCAGAAAAAACCAAATGCCATAAATCAGTCCCACCAGAAGTATAGATTACCACACAAAAACCTGTGATATTTGGATAGATATATCTGTCCAAACTTGGCCACTGGGCTCAATACAGTATTGATTTTGTACTGGCTAAATCTTGTAGTTTCCTTCTCTAAATCTTGTTTGTTTCTCTCATAGGCCATGCAAGGTCCTCTGTGTGCATTACAAACATTAAATGGAGTTAACATCGCACCAAAACGCTTTTGCTCTTAGGGTGAAACATTAAGCGATATTTCAGCAGTTTGCTGCATTATCGCATAGTGTTGCCATAGATATGTGTGTGTACCCAGCTTAATGCAAAAGTTTGCTAATGGGAATTGAAGTAAAAGAACATTTAAAAAGGTTTAGAAGTTAGGACCTTCCATACTGGTTACCATGACTTGGTTTGGAAGGCTTTTTCATTCATGTGAGCACAGTAAATGTATATTACAACCCATTGTTTATAAATATGCCAGTGGGCAAATACTTTGATATTGTATGGGCCTAGGAATGTCATTGATTATCTTTTCTATGTTTTTACCCAGCTTAAGGGAACTGTGGTCTCCAACAAGTTAAGCTTAAGCCTACCTTTAAAACGAGCCAGCAACCACCCTCTCTTTCTCCACAGCCCAAGATATACAGAAATGACTGACCAGAAGTTAATGGGTGGGAGCGGACTTGTGACATTCTGAGGTTTTCTCTTCCACAGTGCCGCCGGCGAGCAAAGCCTCAGACTCTCGTGTGTGAGGGAGACAAGGCCGTCCCCTCCCCCTCCCTGCGGTGTGAAGTCCTACAGAGAAGTTAGAGTTCTCACTCTGCCTGAAAGGCTGGTTTCCAGGGTGGTGGTGGTTCTTAGTAACCCATGGCACCCGCGATTGGGCGGAGCTTAGACACCCGTGATGGGCAGGCTTAGATACACATGAGTTGGTGGGAACCACAACAACCCACGAGTGGGCGGGGCCACACACCCGAGTGGCGGGCCACATGGGGCTGTAAGATAATAGGCAATGGGGGCCTGCAACTGGCGGGAACCATTGGTCCATGGTGAGAGGATCAGGGGGCTGCAAAGGGGAGGAGGGGACAAACGTACATGATTGACTGAACAGTTTCCAGAGCAGGAAGCAGGAGAGTGCAGGGGACCTGGTGATGCTGCTGCTATCTCACACACAAAATGTAAATATCTTTCAAAACTATGCAAAATAAACAATGGCAATAAATTTCACACAAATTCTATCATTTACCTCAATTTACCCCTAAAGTCATTTTGGGACACCGTTTCCCCTTTTATACCTCGGCTTTCTAACCCCATTACCCAGTGATGAGGACAATAACGGGCAGTTGTAACATGTATCTAACAGTGGTTAGACCGCAAAGGGAATTGGGATAGGGCCAAACCCGAAACATAGGATGATTGGCGTTGTTTTTGGGCAAGCGTTCATTTAGTACACTGAATCAAAGAAATTAAGATTAGACAAACTCCTTCACATTGAAGGTTCCATCTATACAACCCTATCATTTTTAAAAACGTTGCCAGAGAATAGATTTATTACTGTAGAGAAAATGTGTATATGGCAGTTATACTATTGTCCAATGTTTTTTCCACAAGTCTTACTGTACAAAATGACACATTCATTGCTCTGTTTTCAGGAATAGAAAAAAACCCTCAATAGAATGGGCCAATAAAATGTTTGTGCTATATCTGCTCCTTGCCTCAATTTCTAATAGATGCCCCTATTTTCTCCCTCTTATAACCAAATTTTCTTGGGGGAATTAGCTTGTTACACATCGGTTGCTCATGGCTGGTGGAAGCACCTTAGCAAATGTAGAGAGTTATGCACCTTTTAATTTTAATAATCAAATGCATAATTCAGGTGTGCCCAACAGGAAGTCTTTCTAGACTTTTGCACTGAGACAACCACCCACCCACCCACAAAACCCACTAGCATTGATATGGGGTGAATAAATAAAACCACTACTCTTATTTGCAGTGAATTTTGGCAAGTGATTATTTATAGTGTATAAGGGAAAATTAGTAACACAAAGGGAATTTAATACAGTCTACTCAAACAATGTGAATTATGGGGCTGATGCTATAAAAGTACAAACATTTGTCCTGTGCTATTATTTGCAGCAACTGCTGTTTTAATGGGTCATTGCATTTAGATGACCATCTGATTGTTTGCTGTAGATTAATAACACAGGTAAACATTTTTGCCACCTTTAGTGCACCCGTCCTGTGTGCCTTCTATATTTTGATTGATTTTTTGCTGGTCAGCCTGCTGTCCCCCTCTACCAGGCACCTGCTACCCTGAAACAAATGTTTCCACCTTGCCTCCATTGAGAGAAGTCAATAACACAAGATGGAGAAGAATTCGTCATTTTACTTTATTCTTGGTTTATTTTTTATTTATAACAAACATAATATTGGAATTTTTTCAGTAAATCTGAGAAGACTAAATGTTTATGAATTTGGATAATGTTTTCCTTAAACAGTATATCTTTACTGAAACATTTTAAGTATTGCATGAATATGAACGAATGTAACTTTATTACCCCACTTGTATGTTTTAGTTGCGCTTTGTTTAACATATGGCTGATAAAACATTAAAAAATATAAGGAGATTAGAAGTTGGGCTTGGAGTTTCAATAGACCTAATAATACCATGATTGTGGCCTTGTACTTTTTTATGGTCATGAAATGCATTGACGTCCTAATATCCTGATATTTTTAATGGAATGTGCATTGTTTCCACTATTTTATCTAAAAAGTATGTAAGATTTTTTACCAACTAAAAATATTTGGTTAAATATTTATTTTCCGTTTTCAGTTTTTATTACATTAATTACATTCATTAAAACTTGCCCTTCCAATACATGAACTGTCCAAGATATGGCAAGTTAATCCATTCCTATGAAACAGTCACAGACAGATTAAGGGGTCCTAGAAGTCTTTAATGCTTAGATCCTAATCCTTTATTTTAACATGTGGCCTGTATTATTATTGAACTGATTAAGGGGTTTTCTATTCTTTTCTACACCCTGTTTATTTTTTTCAGAATCTGTAGAAATTTTTGATTACCCTTTACGGATACTTAAGTGTAATAGTGATGAAATTTAAGATTTTCTATTGTCCCGAAATAAAGGGCGGTTATCTGCATTATCCTTAAAATCACCATACGCAAAATGTGTATTAAATCTATCTTAACATAGTCATGTTTTCTAATGTTTGGACTTGTGAGTGCAGAAAGTTTCCCCTGTGTGCCTGTGTGTCATGCTAAGCCTGGTATACGCGTACAGTCTACTCAGTTCACCAATCTATAACTGATTGGTAGCCTCAAGTCATAAAAAAGTGGAAAGTCCAAGCTTAAATTGTATCTCCATTTCATAATTTGACTTAAAGGGTAATCTCATAAACTGACTAGAGTGCAATCTGGTATAATCTAACTTCCCATTCTGCTCCTGACATTTCATTTATGAATGGGAAGGTAGCCGCTCCCCTTTAAATCCCCGTTCCTAAATTACTCTGAAAAAATCTAAGTCAGGTTTTTTGCTGAGATACCCCTTTAACCATTCATGGAATTACCATGCCATTCAATTTAGGATGAATACTAAACAGTGTTTAAAAAGTTTCTATGCATTGTACAGGGCTTGTTAAATTTCACTTCCCATACTCCCCCTCTCTGTGTCTTTGTGACAGGCATGTTTTTAAGCTGTGTCACAAGCCCCACCCCCAAAATCATTTTATTCTGAAGCCTAGTTCCAGAACCTTCAACCATTCTTTGCCTTTACTCTACATATGTATGACCCTTAGGTAGGGACATGGTTTTTTTTTCTTCCTTGTGGTTGCCTTTAAAATTATTAAAAGATTGGGGGTTAGGCCTTTGATTGCATGCTGATTGCGCCAACCTTAAACTTGGGGACAGACCATTCGTGTTTGTAATGTTAAAGTACTAGCAGAAAAAAAATACCCTTTGTACTGATGTATAGATAGACTGCATCTAGAAGCATGAGGCGAAGTCATTTTAAAGGCATGAGTATGCCCTTTTTAATAAGGACCACTTATTTGAGACCACAGTTCCCCTTTAATGCGATTAAAATGCACCAGTCCTGCAAGTAGTGCAGCCGTGCACCGTAGACACTAAGAGTGAGATTTACCCAGATCCAATATCACCTGGGTAAATCTCCTTTCGGTGATTCAATATCGCTTTTGCGCTCGTGAGTAAATCCCAAAAGCGATAGCGAATCGTTTAGCGTGCTTTTAACTCCATAAACTGCCCAGCGGCACTAGGCAAATTATATTCTTCCCATGTCAGTTTCCCATCTTGGCACTTTCCCTGCTGTTAAAACCAGCTTCACCACCCTCCTGCCACAACTACACCCGCAAGCCACAATACCAAGTAAAAAAATCATAACTTTAATTGCACTCACAGCAACACATGGGTGGGAAAAATGACCTACCTCATGAGGGTAGGGAACTTAATTTGCAAGCACCTATTTTTGCATTTATTCCCTGCTGCCAAACCATAGCGCAAAACATGTATAAAATATAGCAACATGTGGGGGATATCTCATTACATAAAAATTAAATAGCAACAGGTTGTGACATTTGATCAACACTGCTGCAAGACATCAGGAGCCCCAGACTTTGGTACAATTCTGCAGCGACTGTGTAAATGTGGACACAGGGACAATACTAAAAGGTGTAGGTGAATTGCAGGTGGTGGGATTCTGGGGAAACACTATAGCTGAGGGGCTCTAGCCTAGTTTAGCAGCAATGTGGGGTTAGACCCCCCCCCCCATGATCTATTTCAGTGGCTTTTTACAGATTGTGAAATACCTGAATGTTGGTCTAAAGATTGAAAGCTAGATAAAATCATTTGTTTTTACAATCTGGGGGAGTGGCTTCCCATCTCATTTTCCTGTGCTGCATCCATTCTGGCATTCTAACATTCCCCCTCTTTTCTTTATCAACAGAATTCCAAAAGATCATGTTTTCTTCTCACAATATGCAATGTAAGGACAAGCTCCTGTTTTACGAAGAAATCTGTACATGACTAGAAAACGCTACTTTTCAATACGCTATGATCAATATTTATTGCTTTGACCATCCTTGGTTAATGCCAATATTTGAATTTCCTCTCAGTTTTTGCTTAATAGTTTTTAGTTCAATTTAAACAGTTGTTGATACCTTTGGGCACCAGGGCACATTTTTTTACTCACACTGTGTATGTGTCATCATAAGAAGTATTCAAATCATCTAACGATGACCCTAAAGTAATTGGTCAGGAACACTCCCAGAGCCCATGTTACACAGAGCAGAACGTTACTCTTTTTACTTTGTGGTTGAATCATTATAGTGCTTTGTACAAGTAACATTTGGTTAATTGTCCCCTATAGATCGCTCATCTAATTAAGATGGACAAACTTCCAAATCTGGTCTTTGAACTTTTTTGAAAAAGTTGAAATTCGAAAATCAGACCCTTAAAGTAATTGGGGGCAAAATAGTTTGGAAAGTTTGATAAAATAAGAGTTTAAATAGAAATGGTAACTACTGTACATGGCTCTGGGACCTGAAAAATGTCTCCGGACCTTACAATACCCAGAAACTTAATAAGTACTTCATGCGTGCCCTACTTTTGTTCTTCAACATTCGACACTTATCCCTGGAAATTAGATATTTTGTGGAACTGGGAATAAGGACATCTTATCTGTACATTTCTTGATGAGCTGGGCATAATGGCATCTTATATTTTTACCAATCTGTGTGAGCTGTGCCGAGGTTGACTTAATATTTACCTATAAGTTTTCAGCCAAGTCAAGCCTTCCAGTGTCACCACCTGTCAAGTCAGGCTCCAGTTTAACCAATCAGTTTTAAATCAGACCTCCTTTTCCACCAGACATTGTTAAAGTCACCCTCTAGTCCACCCTCCAGTGGAAGTCAGTCCTCAGTCACCAGACAGTTTTATGTCATCCTCCTCCACTAGCCGGGTTTCAGCCCTCTAGGCCACCAGCCCAATGTTAAATCAGCCATCCATTTACCATTCAGTGGTTAAATCATTCCTCCAGTTCACCATCCATGTTAATTCTTCCTCTTCCAGTCCACTAGCCAGTGTTTAACCCAGCCTCCAATTCACTCGCTAGTTTAAGTAGCCCTTTAGTCACCACCATTAAAAACCGCTGTTTAGTTCACCAATCTGTGTCTACGTGACCCCTCAGTTCACCAGTCCAGTTTTTACATCAATCCTCCAGTCCCAACCGTTGTTAAGCCTGCCCTCACTCCATCTGCCATGTTATATCAGTCACCCAGTCCTCTAGCCAGTGTTAAGTAAGCCCTCCCGTTCAACTAGTCAGTGTTAAATCAGCCCTCCAGTTCATCATCCAGTGTTGTCAGCCTCCAGTTCCACTAACCCTGTTAAGTTAACCCTCCAGTAAACCAGGCAGTGTTAAGTCAGCCCTCCATTCCACCAGCCAGTGTCAAGTCAGCCCTCCACAAAACCAATGTGGATTGAAGCACAAGAGGGGCCCCCATCATAGATTTGCTGGTGCCCAGTGCATTCCTATTATGCCACTTCACCACACCCACCTCCACAGCCTCCTCACCCCCAAATCCCTCCCATGTTACCAAAAAGCCACACCCCACTTTAGGCACCACCCTCAGCTGCCGTAGGCGGCAGTCAAATTTTGTTTGAGGTTGCCAAAAACCCTAGAACACACTTAATCAGCATTCCATTTGTGGCACAATATCAAATTGTTCACCCACAGACCTGAATATCCACAGCATTGTGAGCCTGCCCCATACGCAGCAGTGACTTGTCCACCGAATTCTTTTAATGTTAACGGTGACTTTCCTGCTTTTGTTTATGGCCCTAGGCTGCAGTCACTGGGAAAACATGAACTTATGGAAGTTTGATTAGTGTCAATATCTGTCTGTGTGAGAGAATGTGCATGTGTGAGAGAATTGTGTGTGTTTGTGTCTGAGAAAGTTTTGGGTGAGTGTGTATGAAAGTGTGTGAGTGTGTGTGGAAAGTTTCATGTGTGTATCGAGAGAGCATGTGTTGTGAGAGTGTGTGTAGAGAGAAGTGTGTGTAGAGAGTGGTGTATGTGTGAGAACTGTGGTCTGTGTGCGAAATGTGTGTGCCGCCGCGTGTTTCTGTGTGCGCGCGTGTGTCTGTGTGGCGCGACCTGTGTGGGCGCGCGCCTTTGTGCGTGGGAGTGCGTGTTTGTGCAGCAGCGTGGTCCGCGCGTGTGTTGTGAGTGTGTTTAATAGATGTGTGTGTAGAGCAAGTCTTCTAGGGGACTACAATTGGCTCGCAACATCCCTGTTCTGGCTACCCCCCTCTGGGTATGTATAGTCTAAAGTATCGCAAAAATCATTACGAACTGCCACGGATTCGCCCTATACTTCCTACCAGGGCCTGACTGCGATCAATTGAAATTTTTCGGAGGTAACCTCTTTTCTGAGGCTGTGAGAATCATTTTCATGTGTACACTCTTTAAACCACCAACAGGGTCATTTCACAAAATCCGTGGAATCGCCTTTATTGTTAATGCGTGTACCCGCTTTACAGTGTCCTAGTTTTCAAAACTAGGTTAGGAATTTTAGGGACAAACAATAGGGTGGTGAACAGTATTTGTTGACAGTGACAGCTGAACATGTGAAAGCCAATAAAGGAATCCATTTGCAGGTCATGGGCATGCTGCAAACAACATTTATGTACCGAGTTAAGGCAAACAATATGTCATCTGCCTTTACATTTCCTGTTGACAGTCCACCATTGAAGGCTTTTGGCTGTGATTTGATTATTGCGATTAACGCCTATAGTATTGTTTCTTATAGTACAGTTTATACCAATATTCCTTACACAAACGATGAAGCATCATCGTTTTTCAAGACATTTTGGCACAATACTTATATCCCGGAGCAGGAGAAATCTTAGAATTTTTGCATCTCTTTTCCTTCTTTCCAAAGCTAACTGTCTTACATGGCTCAGATTAACGGGTTTTTCCTTTTCAACTCTACTTCCTTTTTCCCCACCCCAAATTAACTCAAATCATCTTTTGTCCAACCACATTGGATACTCACATTGCATCCATGATGCATCCTGATTTCTAACTACCACAAGAGACAATTGCTTATCAAAGAATATAACTGGCATGAAACATCAGACATCATGACTCTTGGTTTGTAACAATTACAAAAACACAAAGAGACTATTGTCCTGTTGTATTTATTAGGAATTTTAAAAATGGTTCATCTTGAATCTTGTCTTCTCCTAGGTGTTCATTCAGTAAAGGTTATTGTGGTTTTATATGAATGTACATTTACCACTTTGCCAAATTACTTATATTGGCACAGTTTCCTGCATAAATAGGAATTCATATGGTTTGTTGAATTAAACACTATCCCTGCTGCCCTTACACATGCTTTCACAGTGAGCTGTGAGAAATACAGCTCCATCAAGCCCATGGTTTGAGCGCCTGTATCCTACAGCTCGGACAGAGATTAATCTGCTGCACTCATAAGTCCTGCCTGAACATCTTTATCATTTTAAACCAGCCCCAATCAATGAAATATTTTTCCTCTTTCCCGAATCGATCTTTTCATTTTACATTTTTTCAATTTGTGGGGGTAAGGGCTTTGGTTTTTAAAAACATAAGGAGCCTGCATGATAGCTTACAATATATGTCAGTAGGCAAATAGGGTGCAAATGATGGTAGTTCTAAGAGAGGATTATTTGTTTCCAGTATCCTCCCCCAAGAATTAATTATTCTATGAGTGTAATGCTCTTCAGGGAAAGGCTAATGAAATGAATAGACTAATTGAAAGTGTTGTGTAATCATTGTGTAATATTCAGTGCGTATATAAAAAATAAATAAAATAAAAAAACAGTTATTAAATGGAGTGTTTGCCATTTTTGGAACTAAATAGTGACCATAGACATAGCAATTTTATTGCCCCATGTGTTGTGTCCATCAATGAAAATAAATGGTTTGATTTTGTTTTTTGACTTGCTGAAATTAATGTGATTTGATATGTATCAGTCTATGTATGGCCATTCTAAAGGTGATATATTTGCCCCTACTGAACTGAAAATACATAGCAATTTGCACACACAATTTATTATTGGTCCAAATGAGCAACAATTTGTATGGGATAAGTTAGTAATATGTGCAGTTTATAAATAGGACACGAGATTTCGGCAGTGCCGTTTTTTGGATTCAATGGCTTTGCCAGTTTATTGTGCATTTGCCGGTCAAAAGGCAATAATAGAAAAGTAAAAACTGCAACAAGTCAAACGTGAATTGACCCTTGGAAATTGTGGTGTTTACTTGTTTATTCAAATAAATAAGTTTGACTTTTCTCATTGTTTGATGGCACAAATATGACAAACAGACTCGCAAATAACAGATTGGACCTTTAGACAAGATAAAAAAATAACTTTTAAGATACATTGATGATCTTAATATTTATATATGGACTGGGGGCATATTACTGATGTAGGAATATGTGGAGTTCATTTTTTACCCATTCTTTACCGCCTGTTTTTTATCACTAAAATTGCCATCACCACAATTTATAAGCAGCGGAAAAAAAAAGCTTTTTGCTACAATTTGCCAAATTTTACAAAAAGCCACTACCTATTGCCATGTCCAAGGTGGTGGAAATGTGAAGTTTTTATGCCATACTATCATTATTATTATTGGTGATTTTTATAGCCCCCACATCTTCTGTAGCGCTTTACAATTACATGGAATTGTGTACAACAGAACTGGATGTACCACTGCCCTGTGTACAATGCAACTGGATATACCACTGCCCTGTTTACAATAGATTTGCATGTACCACTACCCTGGGTATAGTTTCTGTGTACAATAGATCTGGATGTACCACTGCCCACAATAGAAACTGGAGATTACCATTGCCCTGTGTACAATCGAACTGGATGTACCACTGCCCTGTGTACAATAGAACAGCATGTACCATTTCCCTGTGTCACAGAACAGCCATGTACCAGGCCATGTTTACATAGAACTGGATGTGCCACTGCCTTGTGTACAACAGAACTGGATGTACCATTGCCGTGTACAAATACGGATGTTCCCCTGCCCCGTGTCCAAAAGATCAGTTGTACCACTGCCCTGGGTATAGTTTCTGTGTTCAATAGATCTGGATGTACCACTGCCCTGGGTAGTAGTTTTCTGTGTAAAATAGATCTGGAGGTACCACTGCTCTGGTAGTATAGTTTTTGTGTACAATAGATCTAGATGTACCACTGTCCTGGGTATAGTTCCTGTGTACAATAGATCTGGATGTACCAGTGCCCTGTGTTCCCACTGAACTGAGCAGCAGTGACTAAGGCCATTGATCACAGTGACTGTAAAGGTAGACCTGGCTTCACCTATTACCATGTGACCAAAGCTGAAAGCTGCTCCATTCAAACTGCTCAGCCTGTATATTGATGGGTCCGTGCCTGAGCACATGGAATATAAAAAATAAAACGCTTTCCAACTGGCAGCAGAAAGTTTCCCTTACGGCAACTCACCTCACTGTACAATTGATCCATGGTGATAGGGAATCACCTGGGGGGCTCTAGTTCACAGCTATTTCTTAGTGGGGGATTTAATCCATCTCCTGTGGTTATAGATCAGTATGGCAGCTCCATCCAGCTTTGTCTCTGGGTTATCCTTTAATTCGTAGATGGCAGTATTTGATCAGGCGAGGTGCCAGTGGTCTTATGGGGGGCACCCAGGTCTTAATGCGAGCGCTCCCTTACTGTGTTCTGTCAGTGAGCAGAGTCTACACGACTGCACCGATCACACAGCTCCTAGAACTGCAGAGGCCCGGCCCCTACACGGATCTCCTAATCCTCCCCACAGCAAATAGCCATTCCCGTCTGGCTTTCCTAATGAGCTCTATTTTCCCCAGACTTGTGCTGTGTCTGTGTTACTGTTTTTCTAACTAAGTGTGCTGACTACACTGTGCTAACTAACTGACTAAACTGTGTCACTACCTAACTAAATGTGCTAGCTCACTAACTACACTGTGTAACTACATTACACTGTGCTAACTACACTGAGCTAATACCACTAACTACACTGTGCTAACTACCTAACTACACTGGCTAACTACACTATGCTACACTGTTCTAGCTACACTGTGCTAACTACAACTTACTCTACACTGGCTAACACACTAACAACACTATGCTAATACACTGCTATCTACACGCTAGATTAACTACACTGTGCTAACTACACTAACTACACTGTGCTAGCTACACTGTGCTAACTACACTAACTACACTGTTCTAACTACACTAACTACACTGTGCTAACTACACTAACTACACTGTGCTAACTACACTGTGCTAACTACACTGTGCTAACTACACTGTGCTATCTACACTGTGCTAACTATACTTAACTACACTGGGCTAACTACACAACTACACACTGTCTAACTACACTAGCCTACACTGTGCTACTACACTTACTACACTGTGCTAACTACACTGTGCTAACTACACATGCAACTACCCTAACTACACTGTTCTAACCTACTAACTACTGTGCTAATACACTGCTAACTACACTAACTACACTGTGCTAACTACCTCTGTGCTAACTACACTATGCTAACTACACTGTGCTAACTACACTAACTACACTGTGCTAACTACACTGCTAACTACACTAACTACACTGTGCTAACTACACTGACTACACTGTGTTAACTACACTAACACACTGTTGCTAACTACATTTTGCTAACTACTAACTTACACTGTGCTAAACTACACAACTACACTGTGCTAACTACACTAACTACACTGTGCTCACTACACTAACTACACTGTACTAACTACACTGTGCTAGCTACACTGTGCTAACTACACTTACTACACTGTGCTAACTACACTAACAACACTGTGCTAACTACACTGTGCTAACTACACTAATGACACTATGCTAACTACACTGCTATCTACACGCTGAGAGTAACTACACTGTGCTAACTACACTGTGCTAACTACAACTAACTAACTGTGCTAACTATGCTAACTACACTGTGGTAACTACACTAACTACACTGTGCTAACTACACTAACTACACTGTGCTAACTCACACTGTGCTAACTACGCTGTCCTAACTACACTGTGCAGCTACACTGTGCTAACTACACGTGCTAGCTACACTGTGCAACTATACTTACTACTACCTGTGCTAACTACACTAACTACATGTACTACTACACTGTGCTAACTACGACTACTACACTACTACACTGTGCTAACTACCTACCGACCTAGCTACTACACTGTGCTAACTACACTGCTAACTACGCTAACTACACTGTGCTAACTACACTGTGCTTATACTACACTAAATCTAACTACACTGTGCTAACTACACTAACTACACTGTGGCTAACTACACGACACTGTACACCTAACTACACACTGTGCTAACTAACACTGACTACACTGTGTTTAACTAACACTGTGCTAACTACACTAACTACACTGTGCTAACTACATGCAACAACTACTACCTGTGCTAACTACACTAACTACCTGTGCTAATACACTGTGCTCACTAACTAACTACACTGTACTAACTACACTACTAACTACACTGTGCAGCTACAACCTGTGCTAACTACACTTACTACACTGTGCTAACTACACTAACAACACTGTGCTAACTACAACGTGTCTAACTACACTAATGACACTATGCTAACTACACTGCTATCTACACGCTGAGAGTAACTACACTGTGCTAACTACACTGTGCTAACTACACTAACTACACTGTGCTAGCTACACTGTGCTAACTATGCTAACTACACTGTGGTAACTACACTAACTACACTGTGCTAACTACACTAACTACACTGTGCTAACTACACGTTGCAATACTACGCTGTCCTAACTACACTGTGCTAGCTACACTGTGCTAACTACACTGTGCTAGCTACACTGTGCTAACTATACTTACTACACTGTGCTAACTACACTAACTACACTGTACTAGCTACACTGTGCAACTACACTTATCAACTGTGCTAACTACACTAACGACACTATGCTAACTACACTGTGCTATCTCCACTAACTACACTATGCTGAGAGTAAAACTACACTACCTCACTATGTTTGAGAGTAACTACACTTCTCTGCATTGTGCTATCTACAACTAACTACACTAGCTGAGAGTAACAACAACTGACCCACTGTGCTGAGAGTAACTACTAACTATAACTGTGCTATCTACACTGTGGTGGACATTAACTACACTAACTACACAGTGCTGAGAGTAACTACACTAACTACACTTGCTATCTACATTGTTCTGACATTAACTACACTAACTACACCGTGCTGAGAGTAACTACACTAACTACACTGTGCTGACTGTAACCACACTAACTACACTGTGCTAACTACACTTTGTTGAATGTAACTACACTAACTACACTGTGCTGGCTGTAACGACACTACTACGACTCAACACTGTGCTAACACTACACTGTAATAACTTCACTGAGTTGACTATAATTACCACTAACTACACTGTACTGGTTGTAACAACACTAACTATGCTGTAATACTACACTTTGCTGACTAACTACACTAACTACACGTGCTGATAGAACACATACTAATACACTGTGCTAACTACACTTTGCTGAATTGTAACTAAACTAACTACATTGTGATGGCTGTAACAACACTAACTACATGGTGCTACTGTACTTCACTAACCACACTGTACTGGCTGTAATGACACTAACTACACTGTGCTAACTGTAACTACACTTACTACACTGTGCTGACTGTATCTACACTTACTACACTGTGCTGACTGCAACTACACCAACTACACTGTGCTGACATTAACTCACTGTGTGACTGTCCACTCCTAACTACACCATGCTGGCTTGATACACTAAGTACAACACATGCTGACATTAACTACTGTGCTGACTGTAACACACTAATGCCACTGTGCTGACATTAACTACAATAACTACACTGTGCTGACTGTAACTACACTAACTAAACGTGCTGACTGTAACTACACTAACTACACTGGTGCTCCATAACCAACTAACTACACTGTGCTGACAGTAACTACACTTACTACACTGTGCTGACATTCACTACACTAACTACACAGGCTATCTACACTACTACACTGTGCTAACTACACTAACTACACTACGTGCTGACTTAACTACACTACTAACACTGTACTATCTTACACTAACTGCACTGTGCTAACTACTACGCTAACACCATGTGCTGACAGTAACACACTAACTCACTGTGCTAACTACACGGTGCTGACTAACTACATTGTGCTGGCTGTAACTACACTAACTACACTGTGCTGAATGTAACTATACTAACTACACTGTACAACTACACTTTGCTGAATGTAACTACACTAACAATACTGTGCTGGCTGTAATGACACTAACTACACTGTCAACTACTACACTGTAATACTACACTGTGCTGATTGTAATGAAACTAAATCCACTGTAATACAACCTACACTGTGCTGACTGTATGACACTAACTACACTGTGATAACTCTACTGTAATAACTACACTGTGCTGAATAACTACACTAACTACCTGTCTGATGTAACTTCACACTAACTACACTGTGCGAATGTAACAACACTTACTACACGGTGCTAACTACACTGTAATAACTGTACTTTGCTCACTGTACTACACTACTACACTGTGCTGTCTGTAACGACACTAACACACTGTGATAACTGTAACTTACTACACTAACACATACAACAACCGTGCTGGCTGTAACAACACTAACTACTGTGCTAACTACACTGTTATAACTACACTGTGCTGACTGTAACTACACTAACTTCACTGTGCTGACTGTAACTACACTGTGCTACTGTAACTCCACTAACTACAAGGTGCTGACTGCAATTACACTACTATACTGTGCTACTGTAACTGCACTAAATACACTGTCCACTGTAATGGCACTAAATAACATGTGCTAACAGTACTACACCTAATACACTGTGCTAACTTTAACTTCGCTAGCTACACTGTGCTGTCTGTAACTACACTGTGCTAACTACAATGACACTGAGTCTTACAGCCTTAACATTAGTTTGAACACTGGGAAAATTAATAATGGTTTCACTGATTTCTTATATAATCAGTTATAGTGCAACCTAGTATAGTGCCCGACTGTAATAACAATAATTTAAAGGGATTTATAGACACACACTTTCTGGGATGTTACTGTCATATCAGAAATGTCCCCACCTTCACAGCAACTCTACGGGACTGATCAGTGCAGTAATAGTAATCAGTGTCCTCAATATGTTACTTCTTCATCTTAGATCCCCTGTGTATTATTTGATATCATTTAATCATGCCTGGCAGTTGCAAACAGTATTACAGCACACTCACTTTGGCAAAATTGGTATGTTGTACCAGGGAGTTCCTCTATTGCAAATAAAACAAAAAACTCCCTACAAAAATTGGTCAATTGAAGTTATCTTTGTAATAATTTGCATGTATTTAATAGCAATTTGTGGGTGTTTTTGCCAAGTGAGCATAGATATAAACCTTTATGTTTGATTACTGCATATGCAAGCTGTTGAAGTAAAATTTAAGCCAAAGATAAGAGATTGAGACATTGCTGTATATAGGGGTGCATTGCTATTTACGTGTTACCAATAAATAACGAATGATTATAGCGTAAAATAAGAATACTAATCAGTGTTTTATAGCACATAGAGATTTTCAAAAATATAAATATGGCATATACCTTACTGTATAGATGAGAGCCACAAATTCTTAACCCATCCTAAGGCTTGCTAAACCCATTTGCAGTAATATTCCAAGAATTGTTGGGAGTTACCCAATCAGTTCTTAAACACATGTAAAATCTAAGCAGAACGGACTGTAATGCATGGCTTTAATGCATTTTGTTTCAAAGTAGGTCACATTAGGAATATACAGTAAACAAACCTTTAAATAAGTTTTTTTTTTTTTTTAAGTTTACATTCAGAATAGGAAAGCCTTGATTCCAGCCTTGTGTATATTTCATACAATCCCTGTTTGGGGTCAGTGTTTCTGGAAAACAATGTGCCTCACAGACCATCTTCCAAAATAGACAAACAAGTAAGGATTTCTGGAAACTGACAAGTAAAAATTTGAACTTAAGAATTTCCGAATCAACAGTGGAAGTTTTCCTCATATTTGAAATTACTAAAAATATTTTATTTCCCCATTCCCCCTAAGCCTTGATAATGTCTATTTTTGTTTTTTTTTTTTTTTTAACACTGATCGTGGGCTGTAGCCCTTTATTTAGTAATTATTTATTCTTACATTGGATAGGAACCTTTGGCTTAAATTAGTTTTTTATTAGAATGTTTTTTAATATGTGAATTAACGATCGCTCAATGTGTTTAGAAATAAGTTTTTAAAAGTTTGCTATCAAGACCTCACACTACAACTATAAGCTGGTCTCTTTTCTTATTTGCAAGGCTGCAGGTAATTATCAATTTACAAACCATTCCACCATCTATCTGGGACATAATAGCTTAAAGGGACGACAGATAGTATGGGATCATCAGAAAATGTTAGACTCATCATACACTCTTCTCTGATCGATAGACTGCCCAATGTCACTAAGGGCATGCCACACTAGCGTCTTTTGAGCGCATTGTGCCCCCCGTTTTTGCGCTCGCGATTGCGCCGGTGATTTTTGCTAAATGGAAATCACGGGACGCGAAAATTGCCGTGATTTGCGATGTGAATGCAATTGCTCGTTCCTTCACGTTTTGGTAACGATTGCGTTCACCATTATTATGGTGCGTTAACACATGCGTTTCCACAACGGAAAAACGGCAAAATCACATTCACAAAACACACAACGCAAACATAAAAAGCACAAGAATCGCATAGCTCCTTTACCTCCAGTTCTTCAATAAAGTGATAGCAAAAAGTAATTTTTTAACCCCTAGAGATACCCATAAATGTAAATACAAAATTTATAAATGTAAAATAAAATTTAACTGAAAGAAAAAAGTCAACAGCACATCTCCCAGATCACTGCTTTTTACTTAATAATCTTCCAGAGCAGAAAATGTCTTGTTTAAAATACATTTCAGCTGGAGAGTTGATGTCACCCAGACCATTAAGCTTTTCTCGTGCCCTCGTGTGTGGCCTACCAGGGGAGCTGACATTACACAGCTCCAGCACCATCTCCCCATTTTAAACCTACCTAAATTCTGCTTTTAGTGATGGCTGACAAAAGCACTCCAGCCCCATAGGCTGAAAAAGAGAAGACACTCAAATTCAGTTAAGTTCTTGTTTTAAGTAATTATTTAACTGTTTCAACTGAAACATTTTTATTGCAAGGATTGGAAATTCCCTGCTTCCATGTGGCATGTCAATTCTTCCCAAAACAGCCTTCTACATATCGTTCTATTGTTTATAGTTTATCATATGGCAAGACCAGGAATTCTATTCTACTGATTGTAACAAATAGGGTCAAGTCCTTATATTGACACTTATATGTTCTGTAAATATAGAAGTTTTTACCAGTAAAATATACTTAATATCTAAATATACTGCAATATTTTCTATAGCGCCCATCCTACAGATAATAGTGTGACAGACAAGGTAATCCATTGCTTTTCCATATCATACACTGCTATTATTTGCACTCATCTATTCCATCACAAATCACATAATACAACGACTTTCACACTGTACCATCATCAGACAAGCTAAAAGTGTTGTAGGGGAGGTGGTTCTGGTAATTACTGATAAACAAGACACTGAGATCTCAACTGTAGAAAACCCTCCTGCCTTCCTTCCAGAAGCCTATCCTGCAAACCCTGACAGCAAAGTGTATGATATGCACTGGTTTGTTGCACTCCATAATTCTCTGCCATACCACACATACCATATCAAACAATCTCATAAAATATAAAGTAACAGCTAGATATAAAATGCACAACCATGAGTCTATTTGGCATTTCATCACAAATGTCGTGAAAGATTAGAGAACAGTTAAAAGGTGAACATCAAGCGAGCTGTCGGCCGGATCATTGACTCATTGACAGTCTCAGCAAAATTCGTTGCGACCGTCAGTTTGCCGTGAACGATAATGTGGTCCATTGGCAACTGCATGATTGCCGGTAATTTTACCAACACGCCTATTGCCTGTTCAATCCAATATGGAAGGCACGGTGACAGACATCTGTTGCTGGCAACTGCACACACACTGGCAATTTTTGCCTGACCCGACCAATATATGAAAATATCAGTTGGTGGGACAAAAAAGCCTTGTGTGTACCCAGACTTTTAAAAACAATGGTTCCCAAACGCATCAAATATTCACCTCCTCCTCAGGAATGATTGGTACTAGACCAAATATCCTTGGCCATGGTGGCTCCCTGTATTTTAGTATAAGGTAGTATGCTTTGGGTACTAGGGTGTTGGCATTACAAACAATAGTTAATCGAAAGACCGTTCATTACTGTGCCTAGCCACATCTTTATCATATAGAAGACATCTGATAAAGATGAGAGAGATTGGCCGTGATGTTCCTTGTCACAGCTTAACTGGAAGTGCAGAGCCACGTCAGTGGGTCGAAGAGGAGCTTGTAGTATAAAATCTCAGCCTGGGTTTTTTTTGTAGTCTAAGCTGGGTACACACAGTAACGATAAAGCCCCGATAAGCATCGATCCGACCAGTATCGGGGCCTTATCGTTATGTGTGTACCTTCATTCCCGAGGGTCAGCGGCCGTTCGGAAAGACCGAAAATTTCCATTGGCCGCACTAGCCTCCCTATAGAGGAGTCTAGCATGGCCGATGGAAACACACAGCTCCCGAGAGTTCTCCCTAGCTATGATGCTCTGGGTGAACGCTCAGAACTGTGTGTATGCAGATCTTTAAAGATGCAGACAGGATCTTGCAGATCCTGTCAGTCATCTTTCAGAAATCTGTACTGTGTGTACCTAGCTTAAGTCCTCATCTCTCCGCAGATTTGAATGGAATATCTGCGCAAAGATCAGTGGCTCAATGGGGGAACTTCAGAATTCCTAGTATGGCTAGCTTTACAGAATGATTTCATCTGTCATCTATCTCTAAAGATTGGTATTGTGTGTAATTATTACCATTAGGCAGGGGTTAACTCATATATTGTCTGCAAGGTACAGGACAGTGATCATGTTTAAGTTCCATTCATGGTTCTCTCACACCTACAATATACAAAGCAAAGGCTTTTTGTACAAATATTGCTGGCCATAAATTTGAATCAATCCTTAAGCCTAATACCACAATCCAATCTGGCATCAACACCGACTGCATAGCGCATTGATGTTCATGAAGTAAGGGCGTTTCCACCAATACTCGTACGTGTATATGCGTTCGATCGGGAGTTATTTGTTGATCTCCAACCGAACGCATACACACATGCGGTTATGGGCGAATGGCTATTTGTCATGGGTGTGTTGTTGTCAGGGGTTGTGGGTTGGTGCCAAATCGGACGTGTTGTGTAAGAGCCAACTGCATGTTTCTGTGTATCGTCAGTTGGCCCTAAAAATCTGCTGTGTTTTCATGGGCGGACAGGTGGACGAACAGTGATTGGACAAGACTGAATCTCCGGTGATTCCTATGGACACACAATCAGTTGCTGAAAACTGTTGGCCATGGCTACTTTGCTGCTACCAACAATGATTCTCTATGTTTTATGTAATGGGTTACCGTACATGGGCCTCACATGAGCCCTATATACAAGAGTTATTTAGAAAAGTACTCTGATTGTTCACCAAGCATGATTCCTGAATACTGGTAATCGAATGTATGTAGGGGCCATGAGTGCCCAATCTAGGTTGTGACCCAGACAATATTTACCCTGGGCCATTTTTTTGTGTGAAAGTGACAGCCCATGTTTTTGAACATTTACTGTGTTTATTCATACTCATATGCTAGTTTTGTTCCCCATTAATGTTTAGATTTCATTTGTGTACGATGAGTCATAGTGATGGCCATAGTACCCTGATGTATTATAAGCAATGTCCTAGCCAAATTAATCAGAGAGGCAAATGCAGCGAGGTCCATCTATCTGCTGGCGTTAAAATTCTGCGCTAAAATAGCACAAACGTGATATTAAATTGGATGCGTTGAGCGTCAGGATGTGTGGGTGATTTTTTGCGTACCCGGGCCCCCCAACACTAAATATGAGCGTGAAAGTCACGCTAACGTGGTAACAAACCGGCTAGCGGCGTACATTATTAGCTCCATATATATAGGGGGGGGAATCCGCCCCGATCCAATGATGCCATAGATCTCATGGTGTTGATAGTAGTACGGTAAATCATTCTATATTACAAATCTATGCGTGTAAACTAACAGAAGTTTAGACCTAGACAACTTACTTCCACAAAAGATGTTTAAGCGAGCCCAGGAAATACAGATTGGACAAGTGCAGCTAAGTATGGGTAAATCTGTACAATCCGCCAGGATTTTTTATTGAGACAAAATAATGGAGACTATCAAATGGAGTCAAGATGCTAGGCGATGATAATAATTAATGAACGAGTGACTGAACACTGTAGGAGCAAAAGTTTACAAGCATCTTTCCACTGATCTATCGCAAAATATGTAATTAAAAATACACAACACAAAAATCAAATTATAATCAACTAGACAGTAGCACAAGAACATATAACAGGATCACAGTTACTGTGTAAATAATTGTAGCGATGAATTTGGCATAGCGAAGGTATCATGCATAGAACTCTATCAGAAAGATAAGCTTACGGCCCTCATGTTAAATCACAATGAACTCCTTTTTGCACATGACATTCTTTTTATATCAGTATCTTACCCACACTATATCCATTCAATCGCGATTTACATATATGTGCATATCTAAGTTTACACATCACAGTTGTTGGGATGCACTACCAACATCTGTTTATCCATAGTTGTGGGACTTTTCAATTTGAAATCCTTCCGTATTCCCAAATGGTTCAGTAACGGTAGTTTACAAATCCTTAACTGTTTTCTGGCTGCGTGATCCTCCTCTCCCGTGTGTATTTGTAAGGTTTAATAGCATAAAAGGCTAAAAATATACAAATGTGTGGATTAGTCCTGCCAGTTTATCTTTTACATCCATATATAAATAAATATTAAAACACTCGTTTGGTCCTCAATGTTTTATTGTCTTGAATCAACATAAAAATTGGCATAAAAATCATACAGTATTAAATCCGCTAGCCAAACTTCCACATTTTGGAATATTTTCTTCAATCGCATAAAAAGTGGCATAAATATGACATAAAATTGCATGAACTCAGCATGATGACATTATTATCATGATGGTGGCCATACTGAAGCAGACCTCTGCTGCACTGTATGTGAGCTCATAACCAGCTTGCACAGAAGCAAGGGAGACTGACCTGGATCAAGTCTGTAAATATTCTAGGAGTGTTGGATGAATCAGTAGGTATTAAAACTAGGTTTTGGGTGGGGGTGCTGCATATGAATCTAATTCTTATTATGAGGCTGGACTAGGCAGATTATAAGAAGCAGGCCATACACGTGATTGATTCTTCAGCTGATTCGACCAATTGGGTTGACGAGCAGTTTATCGATTTTTCATCTACCATAACTTCTAATCCATATCTCCAGCATATTTCACGGCACAAGCTGGTATATTTAGACAGGTTCTTGAGACAAATGATCGAAATTTGGACCGAGAATAATTGTCCTGTGTATGGCCTGTTTAAAGAATGGCAATGAAATTGATGTTGTAATTGTTCCTTATTAGTAAACTGTGGGGGTTCATAGGATATCTAAACCTCTCAAGGTTATATGATTATGTAATTGTGTGTGGGTCTTTTTACATGTAAATTAAAGAATAAAAGCAAATTGTAACAAGATGTCATTGAATAACTTTCCATCTGCCATATCATTCTCTTTTGGAATTAAACCAGATTTTTTGCCATCTTCCAAAACTGATTCCAATAACCACATTCCATCAAGATTAGCACCACGTGGAAGTTGCCTTGTTATTCCTATCCTGTTTAAGTGATTTTGTTCTTCTCCTCTGTTTACAAGTGATTTCCATGGCTAGCAGGGCTGGGGCAAATTGGATTTATCCTTTGTACCCGACTTTCAAATTTGAATAAAGGAATGTGTTGCACGTTTATTAGCTCCTGTGTTGTCTGTTATGCCATTTACTAGCCTGTCTACCATTTCCATTTTTCACACTTTAGTTATCTTTTTTTTAAAGGATTTCTTGTACTACATCACTTAAGGAACTGTAAACCGAAAAAATAAGTGTTTGCCAATCGTTTCTATTATTCCATCCAGGAGGTGGGAACGCTTATTTCCACCTCCTGTGAATAATAGTTTGCCTCAGGGGACAACAGCGGCACTTACCTTACCTGGCGCTCCATCGCTCCTTCTGATCTGACAGCCGCGTTTGCACCTGTCTCCCACCACGCGCTATCTTTGGGCGCATAACGCGCCAATACAAAAGATAAGCGTGCGATCGGGAGAGCAGGACAGCGCGGCTGTCAGATCAGAAGGAGCGACGGAGCGCCAGGTAAGGTAGTGCCGCTGTGTCCCTGAGCAAACATTATTCACAGGGAGGTGAGAATAAGCTTTTTCACCTCCCTGTGAACAATCAAACGATTGGCAAACACTTATTTTTTGAAGTTTACAGTTTCCTTTAATGACTATTCCATTGCTTCTATATGTACGTACAACGCTCTGCTTAGGATGTTTGTGTCTACGTGTAACTTTATCATATAGCTCTTTTTTTATTATTATTATATTGGGATTTATATAGCGCCAACATCTTCCGTATCACTTTACAACTTACATGTACACATTCACACCAGCCCTTCCCCCGAAAGCTTACAATCTAAGCACATTTATTTGACACAGACAACCTATCAGTATATGTCTTTATGATTGGAAATCGGAGTGCACGGAGAAACCCACGCAGCACGGAGAGAAAATACAAACCCTTTCAGATGTGTCCAAGGGGGAATCAAACAAGACTTCAGCAACTGCATGCATCAGTGCTACCACTGAGCCCCGTGCTGCCCACGGAGTGGAGTTTTCATATTTCACTGTTTTACCCATAACACTGAAAAGGTGAATTAATTCTTCATCAACCCCTTCCACATACACCACCAATAGCCACATGCATTGCATCTTGATCAAACAAAGGAATATTCATTAACATATGCACACATCTGCATACATTTACTTCTACTATTATAGATATTCTACAGTCCAAGCCCCAACAACAAGCAAAACATGTGGAATTACATTACCAGATGTAGCATTTCACACATGGCTTACTATCGCAGTAAAAAACAACATTGCATCAGTTGACATTGCTTTTCCAATAGGAGTGCCCTCTTGTCTTTTGTTCGCCCAGTTTATAAAAAAGATCTCGTGCTAGTTGTTGAAAGCTGTAGAATTATGCCTTTCCTACACAACTTAGGTGCAAGTGTTGAATCAGCTCCTAATATGATTGCATTTGCACTACCCCTACTTGCATGTTCTTTCTGCCAATATTTCGCAATATTAAATGGTATATTACATGACATCCTGCACTAAAACCTTTTTCGTTCTCTCTACAATTGATATACTTGCCTTCCTACAACCACTGAAAGCCAGGAGTTTTGCAATACAGCCGTACCTGCCTGGCATACCTGAAGTAAGATGATACCCCTGCACTCTGCCATCCTCTCTCCACTCATCCCCTCATTCTCTTAAGCTGTGCAAGCCAGAAGAGGTTGTCCTGATCAGCAGACAGTCATAACAGGGACTCATCTGTCATCGCCTAATTGACTGATGGGATAGGGAAGTTGAGGAGAAGACCAGCAAGGGTCAACGAAATGCAGGGTGATATCTTACTTCAGGAATGATGGAGAAGTAAGTAAGTATTGCTAGGTCAGGGTATGTTTTGTGGAGTTGGTTATGTGTGTGGGAAAGTATAAAATAAATACAGGTAATGTTGAAGGGGTGGACCATGACTTTTGAAGTCCAACAATTTTTCAAACAGACAGTACTTTCCTTACCTCAAGATCAATTATGAATAAATAAAAATGCACTTGACACCTCATGTATCATGGTTTACAACACTGGACAATTATACATATAGTGGTCTAGTAACCACAGAACTAAAAGGAGAAATCAGCAACAAAATGCCTTCTACATCAAGGGCTTGTCCACACTTAGAACAAAATACAGGTCATTACCTGCCCCCAACCCCAACTGAAATATTCAATATGCATTATAAGATGCAATACTAACCAGATAATTAAAGGACAATTACTTCACCTTCCCTCCGCTCCTCTTCTTTGTTCATTACCTTTTACCCAGTGTGAGGACCTGAACCGGTAGGTCCTCACCCCTGGGTTCGCGTAACTTAAAGCATCAGTCTAGTTGCAACACTGCTTCTGGTAGGCTCCGCCCCTCCTCCCCATTTAAATTGCGGTGGCTACCGCAAAAGATAACCACCAGCCACCTTGAGCGATGTTTATACACTTGGATACTCCAATACAGAGGGAGTTTTGTAACAGCCAGTTGTGACATTAAAAGGTATCAACAGCGTTTTAGTTCTCCTTAAAGGTAGCTACATTCTATCTATGGACAATCCCAGGATTTGTTACATTATCATCTTGTATATTGGCAGGAAAACACCTGATCCCATGAGAAAATTGTTATAATTCACAGTAGAGAATTGTCAAGAAAGTCACATGTGTATGGATACCTTACGCTCTTTTAGAATGCTGGAATGAATACCACTGGACTTGCACCCTTGTTTTGATGAAGGCCATACATGTGACCCCATTGCATATTTACTGCAGATTCCATTGGAGTTGATAATGAATTTGTGCAATTTGCCAATACACATTAGTGATCTTCCTTATAGGCCACACACACTTTTCAATGTTATGAACCTCTACTTTAATAAAGGGAGTGATAATGATGCCAATGGAAATTTTTGCATCGGGCACATACTCCTGATGTGTGGTAGTTGGTTGGAACAAAAAATGTAGGGGAAGCAGGGAAAAAGAAATAAGAAATATTCCTTTAATACAATAAATATAATCCTATAATAAGATATATAATCAAACCAAGTGCATATGTATAATATGTTTACAGTATATAGCTTATTGGAGGATATATTTATTGTAATAAAGAATTTTTCTTATTTCTTTTTTCCCTGCTCCCCTACATTTTTTGTTTCCTATTGTATGTTTATTGAGGTGTCTTAGGCACGTCATTTTATCCAGGATTGGAACCCATCCTGGGTAGGGCAGTAAGATGGGGGCATGGGGACTTTCCATTTTTTATTTTATTGGTTTGTTGGCACTGGGATATAGTTTTTTGTGCCACATATTTTTTTCCGATATTGAGCAATTCAGTATTTAATGTTTGCGGTAAGCTTAAGGTCACATACTGGGAATATATATATTTTTTTTAAATCCAAACTGGAAACTATAATTCTTCCCAACTATCACTGTACCATTTTTTTTTGTTGATTTGTCCCTTTTCTTTAGATTTCCCATCTGAAGCTTCTTCGGAAGAATCAAAGTACCTATTTTCATAGACTGCTTCTGTGTGCAGTTTTGCTGTAACTGGAATGCTGAATCTCTCCCCGTGATTACTGAGCATGCTTTCCCTCACAGATAATCAGGTATTTAAGTAGGGGGATACTGAGTCGAGCAAAACTGGATCCATACCACAGAGTAAATGCTACATACATGTATTTAGTTTATAGATATTTTTTCTGTTTAAATATCCTTTAAGTCAGGTAGTCCCCTATATTCATATAGCCTTCTTTACTCCGAGCCACAGCCCTATTATAGGTGGTTAAAGTCACCTAACCAAGTGATATTGTGTTAGCAATTTTAAATAAATTGTGCCATGCAAGCTGGCACAATTTTTATTGGTGCCAGTTGCATGGGTATTGCAACAAATTCACTTTAAAGTTTTTAGCTAGTTTTAGCCACGACTATTTACATGCCAGCTAATCTCTGGCATTAAATAGTTTACTCCATGGGTAAATCCCGAAAGGCTGCAAACACAGACATGAACCCAATTTGACTTTGACCAGCAAGGGTCCTACCTGCACAGCACTGCACTACCAGCTGCCAAGCTCTATTTTCTGCTACGGCCACAGTGACAGCACACGACAACACACATGAAATGTGCAATCGCAATGTAGCGTGTTTCATCTGGGTTATAGTTCATTTGCACTGCAGTTCCATCAAGAATCTGTTATCAGAACTCATGCCATTTGCAAATGTTAATCCATGTTCTCATCCCAAAAGCATATTGCAACTCAGAGCATTTTATGTGACCACCCACATTGCAATGCACTGGAATGCAATACTCATGCACGAACGGTTCGCAAAACCAATTATAAGCATGCAAGAAATGTTCCAGTGTCCTTAAAGTCATACTAGCCATTTGTAAATGGGTTTGCGAAATTTGCAGTTGTGGTTCTCATATTTCCTCTATTTGTATTCGCTGCATAGTTTGCTAACCAAGCTAAAATTGCTTCTTAAAATTCTTAATTAGGAAGTGTTTTTTCCTAATAAATCTGAGTTCACTCCCCAATTTTTTACTGTATTTATAAGGTTTTTCTAATGTTATTATAGACCTGCGTTTTGTATTACGTTGGAGGAAATCCATTCCTTTATGTGAAAAGATTTCTTAAAACAAACCAACTCAGATACTTTGGAATTTAGCCCACCAATTTAAACCACATACCTGCCATTTTAAAATCTTTTTTTATATCATCTGGCAACAGGCAATCAAATATTGTACTACTTATCCATATACATGAGTGGTATAAGTAATGAGATTTTGTATGTTATATGGATGACCCACGAATTTCGGGCCTTTCAGTTGTAAAATGAGGGATGACCCTACATACATGTCAAGTTAAAGTAAGGTCATAGGTCTTGGGAGTTTTTTGTTGTGCTTGTTCAACTTCTGTGCAAACTTTGTTTTAACTAGCTGATAGTAGGGTGGAGGTCTTCAACCCCACCGATAAACACCAATGTGATTAATCACAGAAAATGTTGGGTGCATTTGTTTATCAAAAACTAAATTATAAAATAAAAGAGAAATAATACAGTATACACTGCAATAGTTTGCACAGGACGCCTATTAGTTCAAACTCCAAAGTGAAAGTTACATTCATTCACTATATGTACTGTACATATCTACTACGGTATTTACCGATAAATTGAAGGAAATTGTTCCTACCACTTCCCGGCATTCCAATTTGATTGTAAATGCTTTTACCTGATGTGTCCTCTGGCATCTCCCTACATGTGGTATAGTTTAATGTAGCCAGTTTGCAGTGGGTATTTGAAACCGAAAGAGAATCAGAAAATTGGAATAACCAAGCGCTCAGGTGAAGTGAAAGTCTGGCCTGTACATTATGGAATAATATGAACTATGGTTTTACCATTACCAATACATTTCAAATTTAACTTTTACACAATATCTCTATTTGGGAGAGATTACTTTGTATGGATATTATTTCTAATCAATGTTAAGTGTATGTCTAGCACTTTCAACCTGTATGTTGTGTGGGATAACAAAAAAACCTACTGTTTTGCCACATAGATTACAAAATAAATGAAAAACCCTGGGTTAGATGGATAGCCTTTAAGGGACAGTTCGTGGAATTAATCAATATTTTTAAATTGTTAGTTTGTGTAATGCCTTCTTAGTTATTCTACATAATTTGAAAAATCGTTGATTTCATACCCTTTGCTGTTCCCTGTCATGACATTTCAGGTTTCTAACGGCCTTCTTCTTCCCAGGATGCACCACATCCTGGAATGTTCCTACAGTAATTTCTACTGATTGGCTGTTGGATGGTCAACATGCTCAGATCTCTACTGACAACGAATCAACCCAGGTGCTGGGTCAAGGGCAAGACCATAACGGTCCTCTACTAGGGGTCCTGCAAACAGGAGTCAGTATTTCGGTTGCAGTTATTTATACACAGACACAATGCGTGAATGGGCAGATTACGGTCATGTTATGGAAAATACTGCTCTTTTTTCTGAAAAGGCATATATATTTGCACTGAACTTCCCACTTTAATGTGCTAGTCTAATCAGTCCAATAAATTGTGTTATTGATTTTGGCTCTAGTCAACCCCCGTTTTTGCCTAGCCAAAGTAAGATCTGGTCACTGTAAACCATGCCTACTGACAAAAGGAATGTTTGCACTTATTTTTTTTTAAATAATTCCTTGAATTTAAATCTGTGGAATATTTTGCAATAATACCACAGGCGTTTTTCCTTCAGTACTCATCTGCCACGGAAATCTGCAGACTATTGGTAAAAACAATAAAAAAAAATCAGTTCAAGGAAATTGAATTTGAGAAAAAGGATAAATGCTTCTCCTCTGTTATGATGTGCTGAGCATATACAGTACACCTGGCAATGAGAAAGGTGCCTATTCAGTATACAGTACACAGGCAATGAGAAGGTGGCTTATACAGTTACAGTACTCTGGCAATGAGAAAGGTGCCTATACAGTATACATACACAGGCAATGAGAAAGGTGCTTATACAGTATACAGTACACTGGCAGTGAGAAAGGGTGCCTATACAGTACACAGTACACTGGCAATGAGAAAGGTGCCTATACAGTATAAAGTTCGCTGGCATGAGAAAGGTGTCTTTACGTATACAGTACGCTGGCAATGAGAAAGGGCTATACAGTTTACAGTATACAGTATACCTTCCCAGAAAATGCAACCAAGCAGGGAGTGTCACTCAGAAAAATGACCCAAGGTAAACTGTTAGAACCTTCCATACTGGGGTTACCTTGACGTGGTTTGGAAGGCTTTTCACTTTTTGCATAAAATTGTACTAAAAACCCCCATTTTTTACTGTTTGCACTAGCTAGATATTGTGATATATGGGTCCCAGGAATGTGCATTGATCATCTCTTTCTTGTTTGTTCTAATGTTTTGGTCAGATCATTTGCACTTTCCACTATTTGTTATAAAGTATTTTGCCCAGGAGTGCTCCCACAGCCCCCCCCCTTTTGTGTATATACAGTATACATACGCTGGCAATGAAAAATGCCTATACATTATACAGTACGCTGGCAATGAGAAAGGTGCCTATACAGTATACAGTACGCTGGCAATGAGAAAGTGTGCCTATACAGTATCACAGTCGCTGGCAGAAAGGTGCCTATACAGTATAATACAGTACGCTGGCATGAGAAAGGTGCCTATACAGTAACCAGTACTTGGCAATGAGAAAGGGTGCCTATACAGTATACAGTACCTGGCAATGAGAAAGCTGCCTATACAGTATACAGTACGCTGGCATGAGAAGGTGCCTATACAGTATACTGTTTACCTGGCAATGAGAAAGCTGTCCTATACCAGTAATACTTAGACGCTGGCATGAGAAAGCCTGCCTATACAGTATCCGTATGCTGGCATGAGAAAGATGCCTATACAGTATACAGTAACGCTGGCAATGAGAAAGGTGCCTATACAGTTACAGTCGCTGGCAATGAGAAAGGTGCCTATATAGTTACAGTACACTGGCAATAGAAAGGTGCCTATACGCCTATACAGTATACAGTACACTGACCAATGAAAAGGTGTCCTATACACTATAGAGTACACTGGCAATGAGAAATGGTGCCTATTCAGTATACAGTACACTGGCAATGAGCCAAATACCGTATACAGTATACTGTACACTGGCAATGAAAAAGTACCTATACAGTATACAGTACTGCTAGCAATGAGCAAGGTAACATAAGGTTAAATATACAGTCATAGACAAAGTACTTACACAGTATACAGTCACTGGTAATGAGGCACGGTACCATAAAGTCAAGTATACAGTCAATGAGCAAAGTACCTACACAGTAAACAGTACACTTGCAATGATCAAAGTGCCTATCATTATACAGTACACTGTCAATGAGCAAGTGGCATATACATACTACAGTACACTGGCAATGAGCAAGGTGCCTATACAGTATACAGTACACTGGCAATGAGCAAGGTGCATATACATAATGACAGTACACTGCAATGAGCAAGTGCTATATAGTTAGATACATCACTTGCAATGAGCAAGATGCATATGAATATAGACAAGCAATGGTCCAGGTGCCTATACGTATACGTGACACTGGCATGGAGTCAAGGTGTATATACTATACAATAGCGTCATAGGTGCAATGAGAACAGAACTCTAGCTTACACTGTCAATGAGCAAGGTGTATATACGTATCAGAGTAGGCTGGCAATGAGAAGGTCCTATAGTATACAGTACTCTGCAATGAGAAAGGTGCCTATACAGTATACAGTAACGCTGCAATGAGAAGGTGCCTATACAGTATACAGTCGCTGGCAATGAGAAAGGTGCCTATACAGAGTTACAGTACAAAACTGCAATGAGAAAGGGTCCTATATAAGATACAGTACACTGGCAATAAGAAAGGTGGCCTAATACGCCATTAACATTATAAAGTACCTGGCATAGAAAGGTGCCTATACAGTAATCAGTACACTGGCAATGAGAAAAGGGCCTATACAGTAACAGTACAACTGGCATGAGCAAAGTACCTTACAGTATACGGTAACACTGGCAATGAGAAAGTACCTATACGTAATACATGAAACTAGCAAATGAGCAAGGTAGCAATAAGTTACATATACAGTCAATGGCAAAGTACTTACACAGTACACAGTACACTGTGTAATGAGCAGGTCACCATAAAGTTAAGTATACAGTCAATGAGGCAAAGTACCCGACATAGTAAACAGTACACTGGCAATGAGCAAGTGCCCCTATACTTATACATACACTGTCAATGAGCACGGTGCATATACTAATCAGTACACTTGGCAATGAGCAAGATGCATATAGATTATAGACAAGCACTGAGCCAGTGCCTATACAGTATACAGGACACTTGGCAATGAGCAGGTGTATATACTATACATATGCGTACATAGGCAAATGAGCAAGAACTCTATGCAGTAACACTGTCCCTGAGCAAGGTAGCCTATACAGTTGCGTACACTGGCAAATGATCAAGGTGCCTATACAGTATAGAGTCCACTGGCATGAGCAAGGTTGCCTATAACGTAAGACGAACACTGGCAATGAGCAAGGTGCTATACTTATACAGAAAACTGGCATGAGCAAGGTGCATCGACATGATACAGTACACGGCAATGAGCAAAGGTGCCTAATCCGTATACCGTACACGGGCAAATGCCAAGGTGATATACAGTATACAGAACACTTGCATGAGCAGGTGCATATAACAGTATACAGAACACTGGCAACGATCAAGGTGCTCTACATGATACAGTACACGGCAATGAGCAAGGTGCCTATACAGTCTACGAACACACTGGCAATGAGCAATGGTGCATATACAGGTTACAAAACTGGCATGAGCAAGGTGCATCTACATTGATACAAGTACCTGGCAATGATCAAGGTCATCTACATGATCATACACGGCTGAGCAAGGTGCAGATCCAATACACAGTACACTGGCAATAAGCAAGACAGCAAACAGCATTTACTGTATTATAGCATGTGTGGAGATTAGTTAGTTAGATGGTTAGGGTTACAGGCTTTTTGTACGATGGTTCCTAAGATCTTAAATCTGCCCTGTTTAATTATGAATTATATGAGTTTAGTTGTTTATATTAATCGAATTGTTGCCTAGTCACTAACGTTACCTAATTATACATAATTTTGTAGGTAGTTGCTTACTTAGCCCTCCTGGATCCCTAGTTTTTTTTATTATTACTGCACATATGTCTAGCCATATGGTTCATGGGGGCAAATCCTTTATTACAGTTCACAGGGGAAGAACATAAACAGTGCACTTAAGTACATTCTATTGGTTCGATGCCACTATCCAGCCAAATTAGTGTAAAACCAAGATACGTGAATATATTATTGGATTAGCCGCGAGTTTTGCACAAATGTTTCTGTGGCAGTGCATTTCCAAATTGGAAAATACTACGCACAGCCTTTCAATATGGGCTTACGTTCAGTTTTGTACTATACTGTAGTGCAAACTTAACAAAAATTGCATGGATGCACAAACTTTGAGCCTTACCTGACCAGGACCAGATACCTTAATTTTTATGGAGCCGAGCACTGGGATCACCCATACACTTACCAAAGTTGCACAGTTTCTTGTCTTCCATAAGTATTAAACACCAACTAATAGCTAGCGTAAATAGTTTAACGTGGGTTGAGATTTACCCTCATTGAAATTCGTAGGAATCTTTGGTATTATTAATTTTTTATTTTCTACACTCGCACATTTTTTTCTTGAACCGAATTTTTTTAGCTGTATTTTTTAGGCTTTTGGTTCACATATGCTTTATTTCTTTGGTTCAGTTTGCATTTGCCTGCAACATGTGTTATAAAAGCAAGACTTGATCCCATAACCCATTCTTCAATGAGAGCCTGTCAGCGTCAGGAACTGGGAGTTATCACGATCCATTTGAGTGACCACACATGTTGTTTATATGCATATGCAATAAATCTCTTACTCTAAAAAAAAAGAAAAACTGCTACTAGTGTTGCTCTACTTAATTCCTCACAGTTGTCCACAGGCCCACCAGGAACATCAGATCATGTGGCCCAGGTACAAGGGAATTAGGGGTCAACTCAACGTTTATTTTTGCTTTTTTCAATCATTTAAGAATCTGTCTCACTCCTACTGACCGGGTGCTTTGCACTTTCATATAGAGGTGCTTTACATGGGGAACAGTAGCTGTGTTTCTAACCAGATTATTTATTCCATTTTGAGTAAGGAAATTTTAAGTGAAACTGTTTGAAGTTCCTGAATGGTTGTTCTAAGTTAACAAATGGCTTAGCTGCTAAGGACATTAGGAGCAAACCCTCAGAAAAAACCAAATGCCATAAATCAGTCCCACCAGAAGTATAGATTACCACACAAAAACCTGTGATATTTGGATAGATATATCTGTCCAAACTTGGCCACTGGGCTCAATACAGTATTGATTTTGTACTGGCTAAATCTTGTAGTTTCCTTCTCTAAATCTTGTTTGTTTCTCTCATAGGCCATGCAAGGTCCTCTGTGTGCATTACAAACATTAAATGGAGTTAACATCGCACCAAAACGCTTTTGCTCTTAGGGTGAAACATTAAGCGATATTTCAGCAGTTTGCTGCATTATCGCATAGTGTTGCCATAGATATGTGTGTGTACCCAGCTTAATGCAAAAGTTTGCTAATGGGAATTGAAGTAAAAGAACATTTAAAAAGGTTTAGAAGTTAGGACCTTCCATACTGGTTACCATGACTTGGTTTGGAAGGCTTTTTCATTCATGTGAGCACAGTAAATGTATATTACAACCCATTGTTTATAAATATGCCAGTGGGCAAATACTTTGATATTGTATGGGCCTAGGAATGTCATTGATTATCTTTTCTATGTTTTTACCCAGCTTAAGGGAACTGTGGTCTCCAACAAGTTAAGCTTAAGCCTACCTTTAAAACGAGCCAGCAACCACCCTCTCTTTCTCCACAGCCCAAGATATACAGAAATGACTGACCAGAAGTTAATGGGTGGGAGCGGACTTGTGACATTCTGAGGTTTTCTCTTCCACAGTGCCGCCGGCGAGCAAAGCCTCAGACTCTCGTGTGTGAGGGAGACAAGGCCGTCCCCTCCCCCTCCCTGCGGTGTGAAGTCCTACAGAGAAGTTAGAGTTCTCACTCTGCCTGAAAGGCTGGTTTCCAGGGTGGTGGTGGTTCTTAGTAACCCATGGCACCCGCGATTGGGCGGAGCTTAGACACCCGTGATGGGCAGGCTTAGATACACATGAGTTGGTGGGAACCACAACAACCCACGAGTGGGCGGGGCCACACACCCGAGTGGCGGGCCACATGGGGCTGTAAGATAATAGGCAATGGGGGCCTGCAACTGGCGGGAACCATTGGTCCATGGTGAGAGGATCAGGGGGCTGCAAAGGGGAGGAGGGGACAAACGTACATGATTGACTGAACAGTTTCCAGAGCAGGAAGCAGGAGAGTGCAGGGGACCTGGTGATGCTGCTGCTATCTCACACACAAAATGTAAATATCTTTCAAAACTATGCAAAATAAACAATGGCAATAAATTTCACACAAATTCTATCATTTACCTCAATTTACCCCTAAAGTCATTTTGGGACACCGTTTCCCCTTTTATACCTCGGCTTTCTAACCCCATTACCCAGTGATGAGGACAATAACGGGCAGTTGTAACATGTATCTAACAGTGGTTAGACCGCAAAGGGAATTGGGATAGGGCCAAACCCGAAACATAGGATGATTGGCGTTGTTTTTGGGCAAGCGTTCATTTAGTACACTGAATCAAAGAAATTAAGATTAGACAAACTCCTTCACATTGAAGGTTCCATCTATACAACCCTATCATTTTTAAAAACGTTGCCAGAGAATAGATTTATTACTGTAGAGAAAATGTGTATATGGCAGTTATACTATTGTCCAATGTTTTTTCCACAAGTCTTACTGTACAAAATGACACATTCATTGCTCTGTTTTCAGGAATAGAAAAAAACCCTCAATAGAATGGGCCAATAAAATGTTTGTGCTATATCTGCTCCTTGCCTCAATTTCTAATAGATGCCCCTATTTTCTCCCTCTTATAACCAAATTTTCTTGGGGGAATTAGCTTGTTACACATCGGTTGCTCATGGCTGGTGGAAGCACCTTAGCAAATGTAGAGAGTTATGCACCTTTTAATTTTAATAATCAAATGCATAATTCAGGTGTGCCCAACAGGAAGTCTTTCTAGACTTTTGCACTGAGACAACCACCCACCCACCCACAAAACCCACTAGCATTGATATGGGGTGAATAAATAAAACCACTACTCTTATTTGCAGTGAATTTTGGCAAGTGATTATTTATAGTGTATAAGGGAAAATTAGTAACACAAAGGGAATTTAATACAGTCTACTCAAACAATGTGAATTATGGGGCTGATGCTATAAAAGTACAAACATTTGTCCTGTGCTATTATTTGCAGCAACTGCTGTTTTAATGGGTCATTGCATTTAGATGACCATCTGATTGTTTGCTGTAGATTAATAACACAGGTAAACATTTTTGCCACCTTTAGTGCACCCGTCCTGTGTGCCTTCTATATTTTGATTGATTTTTTGCTGGTCAGCCTGCTGTCCCCCTCTACCAGGCACCTGCTACCCTGAAACAAATGTTTCCACCTTGCCTCCATTGAGAGAAGTCAATAACACAAGATGGAGAAGAATTCGTCATTTTACTTTATTCTTGGTTTATTTTTTATTTATAACAAACATAATATTGGAATTTTTTCAGTAAATCTGAGAAGACTAAATGTTTATGAATTTGGATAATGTTTTCCTTAAACAGTATATCTTTACTGAAACATTTTAAGTATTGCATGAATATGAACGAATGTAACTTTATTACCCCACTTGTATGTTTTAGTTGCGCTTTGTTTAACATATGGCTGATAAAACATTAAAAAATATAAGGAGATTAGAAGTTGGGCTTGGAGTTTCAATAGACCTAATAATACCATGATTGTGGCCTTGTACTTTTTTATGGTCATGAAATGCATTGACGTCCTAATATCCTGATATTTTTAATGGAATGTGCATTGTTTCCACTATTTTATCTAAAAAGTATGTAAGATTTTTTACCAACTAAAAATATTTGGTTAAATATTTATTTTCCGTTTTCAGTTTTTATTACATTAATTACATTCATTAAAACTTGCCCTTCCAATACATGAACTGTCCAAGATATGGCAAGTTAATCCATTCCTATGAAACAGTCACAGACAGATTAAGGGGTCCTAGAAGTCTTTAATGCTTAGATCCTAATCCTTTATTTTAACATGTGGCCTGTATTATTATTGAACTGATTAAGGGGTTTTCTATTCTTTTCTACACCCTGTTTATTTTTTTCAGAATCTGTAGAAATTTTTGATTACCCTTTACGGATACTTAAGTGTAATAGTGATGAAATTTAAGATTTTCTATTGTCCCGAAATAAAGGGCGGTTATCTGCATTATCCTTAAAATCACCATACGCAAAATGTGTATTAAATCTATCTTAACATAGTCATGTTTTCTAATGTTTGGACTTGTGAGTGCAGAAAGTTTCCCCTGTGTGCCTGTGTGTCATGCTAAGCCTGGTATACGCGTACAGTCTACTCAGTTCACCAATCTATAACTGATTGGTAGCCTCAAGTCATAAAAAAGTGGAAAGTCCAAGCTTAAATTGTATCTCCATTTCATAATTTGACTTAAAGGGTAATCTCATAAACTGACTAGAGTGCAATCTGGTATAATCTAACTTCCCATTCTGCTCCTGACATTTCATTTATGAATGGGAAGGTAGCCGCTCCCCTTTAAATCCCCGTTCCTAAATTACTCTGAAAAAATCTAAGTCAGGTTTTTTGCTGAGATACCCCTTTAACCATTCATGGAATTACCATGCCATTCAATTTAGGATGAATACTAAACAGTGTTTAAAAAGTTTCTATGCATTGTACAGGGCTTGTTAAATTTCACTTCCCATACTCCCCCTCTCTGTGTCTTTGTGACAGGCATGTTTTTAAGCTGTGTCACAAGCCCCACCCCCAAAATCATTTTATTCTGAAGCCTAGTTCCAGAACCTTCAACCATTCTTTGCCTTTACTCTACATATGTATGACCCTTAGGTAGGGACATGGTTTTTTTTTCTTCCTTGTGGTTGCCTTTAAAATTATTAAAAGATTGGGGGTTAGGCCTTTGATTGCATGCTGATTGCGCCAACCTTAAACTTGGGGACAGACCATTCGTGTTTGTAATGTTAAAGTACTAGCAGAAAAAAAATACCCTTTGTACTGATGTATAGATAGACTGCATCTAGAAGCATGAGGCGAAGTCATTTTAAAGGCATGAGTATGCCCTTTTTAATAAGGACCACTTATTTGAGACCACAGTTCCCCTTTAATGCGATTAAAATGCACCAGTCCTGCAAGTAGTGCAGCCGTGCACCGTAGACACTAAGAGTGAGATTTACCCAGATCCAATATCACCTGGGTAAATCTCCTTTCGGTGATTCAATATCGCTTTTGCGCTCGTGAGTAAATCCCAAAAGCGATAGCGAATCGTTTAGCGTGCTTTTAACTCCATAAACTGCCCAGCGGCACTAGGCAAATTATATTCTTCCCATGTCAGTTTCCCATCTTGGCACTTTCCCTGCTGTTAAAACCAGCTTCACCACCCTCCTGCCACAACTACACCCGCAAGCCACAATACCAAGTAAAAAAATCATAACTTTAATTGCACTCACAGCAACACATGGGTGGGAAAAATGACCTACCTCATGAGGGTAGGGAACTTAATTTGCAAGCACCTATTTTTGCATTTATTCCCTGCTGCCAAACCATAGCGCAAAACATGTATAAAATATAGCAACATGTGGGGGATATCTCATTACATAAAAATTAAATAGCAACAGGTTGTGACATTTGATCAACACTGCTGCAAGACATCAGGAGCCCCAGACTTTGGTACAATTCTGCAGCGACTGTGTAAATGTGGACACAGGGACAATACTAAAAGGTGTAGGTGAATTGCAGGTGGTGGGATTCTGGGGAAACACTATAGCTGAGGGGCTCTAGCCTAGTTTAGCAGCAATGTGGGGTTAGACCCCCCCCCCCATGATCTATTTCAGTGGCTTTTTACAGATTGTGAAATACCTGAATGTTGGTCTAAAGATTGAAAGCTAGATAAAATCATTTGTTTTTACAATCTGGGGGAGTGGCTTCCCATCTCATTTTCCTGTGCTGCATCCATTCTGGCATTCTAACATTCCCCCTCTTTTCTTTATCAACAGAATTCCAAAAGATCATGTTTTCTTCTCACAATATGCAATGTAAGGACAAGCTCCTGTTTTACGAAGAAATCTGTACATGACTAGAAAACGCTACTTTTCAATACGCTATGATCAATATTTATTGCTTTGACCATCCTTGGTTAATGCCAATATTTGAATTTCCTCTCAGTTTTTGCTTAATAGTTTTTAGTTCAATTTAAACAGTTGTTGATACCTTTGGGCACCAGGGCACATTTTTTTACTCACACTGTGTATGTGTCATCATAAGAAGTATTCAAATCATCTAACGATGACCCTAAAGTAATTGGTCAGGAACACTCCCAGAGCCCATGTTACACAGAGCAGAACGTTACTCTTTTTACTTTGTGGTTGAATCATTATAGTGCTTTGTACAAGTAACATTTGGTTAATTGTCCCCTATAGATCGCTCATCTAATTAAGATGGACAAACTTCCAAATCTGGTCTTTGAACTTTTTTGAAAAAGTTGAAATTCGAAAATCAGACCCTTAAAGTAATTGGGGGCAAAATAGTTTGGAAAGTTTGATAAAATAAGAGTTTAAATAGAAATGGTAACTACTGTACATGGCTCTGGGACCTGAAAAATGTCTCCGGACCTTACAATACCCAGAAACTTAATAAGTACTTCATGCGTGCCCTACTTTTGTTCTTCAACATTCGACACTTATCCCTGGAAATTAGATATTTTGTGGAACTGGGAATAAGGACATCTTATCTGTACATTTCTTGATGAGCTGGGCATAATGGCATCTTATATTTTTACCAATCTGTGTGAGCTGTGCCGAGGTTGACTTAATATTTACCTATAAGTTTTCAGCCAAGTCAAGCCTTCCAGTGTCACCACCTGTCAAGTCAGGCTCCAGTTTAACCAATCAGTTTTAAATCAGACCTCCTTTTCCACCAGACATTGTTAAAGTCACCCTCTAGTCCACCCTCCAGTGGAAGTCAGTCCTCAGTCACCAGACAGTTTTATGTCATCCTCCTCCACTAGCCGGGTTTCAGCCCTCTAGGCCACCAGCCCAATGTTAAATCAGCCATCCATTTACCATTCAGTGGTTAAATCATTCCTCCAGTTCACCATCCATGTTAATTCTTCCTCTTCCAGTCCACTAGCCAGTGTTTAACCCAGCCTCCAATTCACTCGCTAGTTTAAGTAGCCCTTTAGTCACCACCATTAAAAACCGCTGTTTAGTTCACCAATCTGTGTCTACGTGACCCCTCAGTTCACCAGTCCAGTTTTTACATCAATCCTCCAGTCCCAACCGTTGTTAAGCCTGCCCTCACTCCATCTGCCATGTTATATCAGTCACCCAGTCCTCTAGCCAGTGTTAAGTAAGCCCTCCCGTTCAACTAGTCAGTGTTAAATCAGCCCTCCAGTTCATCATCCAGTGTTGTCAGCCTCCAGTTCCACTAACCCTGTTAAGTTAACCCTCCAGTAAACCAGGCAGTGTTAAGTCAGCCCTCCATTCCACCAGCCAGTGTCAAGTCAGCCCTCCACAAAACCAATGTGGATTGAAGCACAAGAGGGGCCCCCATCATAGATTTGCTGGTGCCCAGTGCATTCCTATTATGCCACTTCACCACACCCACCTCCACAGCCTCCTCACCCCCAAATCCCTCCCATGTTACCAAAAAGCCACACCCCACTTTAGGCACCACCCTCAGCTGCCGTAGGCGGCAGTCAAATTTTGTTTGAGGTTGCCAAAAACCCTAGAACACACTTAATCAGCATTCCATTTGTGGCACAATATCAAATTGTTCACCCACAGACCTGAATATCCACAGCATTGTGAGCCTGCCCCATACGCAGCAGTGACTTGTCCACCGAATTCTTTTAATGTTAACGGTGACTTTCCTGCTTTTGTTTATGGCCCTAGGCTGCAGTCACTGGGAAAACATGAACTTATGGAAGTTTGATTAGTGTCAATATCTGTCTGTGTGAGAGAATGTGCATGTGTGAGAGAATTGTGTGTGTTTGTGTCTGAGAAAGTTTTGGGTGAGTGTGTATGAAAGTGTGTGAGTGTGTGTGGAAAGTTTCATGTGTGTATCGAGAGAGCATGTGTTGTGAGAGTGTGTGTAGAGAGAAGTGTGTGTAGAGAGTGGTGTATGTGTGAGAACTGTGGTCTGTGTGCGAAATGTGTGTGCCGCCGCGTGTTTCTGTGTGCGCGCGTGTGTCTGTGTGGCGCGACCTGTGTGGGCGCGCGCCTTTGTGCGTGGGAGTGCGTGTTTGTGCAGCAGCGTGGTCCGCGCGTGTGTTGTGAGTGTGTTTAATAGATGTGTGTGTAGAGCAAGTCTTCTAGGGGACTACAATTGGCTCGCAACATCCCTGTTCTGGCTACCCCCCTCTGGGTATGTATAGTCTAAAGTATCGCAAAAATCATTACGAACTGCCACGGATTCGCCCTATACTTCCTACCAGGGCCTGACTGCGATCAATTGAAATTTTTCGGAGGTAACCTCTTTTCTGAGGCTGTGAGAATCATTTTCATGTGTACACTCTTTAAACCACCAACAGGGTCATTTCACAAAATCCGTGGAATCGCCTTTATTGTTAATGCGTGTACCCGCTTTACAGTGTCCTAGTTTTCAAAACTAGGTTAGGAATTTTAGGGACAAACAATAGGGTGGTGAACAGTATTTGTTGACAGTGACAGCTGAACATGTGAAAGCCAATAAAGGAATCCATTTGCAGGTCATGGGCATGCTGCAAACAACATTTATGTACCGAGTTAAGGCAAACAATATGTCATCTGCCTTTACATTTCCTGTTGACAGTCCACCATTGAAGGCTTTTGGCTGTGATTTGATTATTGCGATTAACGCCTATAGTATTGTTTCTTATAGTACAGTTTATACCAATATTCCTTACACAAACGATGAAGCATCATCGTTTTTCAAGACATTTTGGCACAATACTTATATCCCGGAGCAGGAGAAATCTTAGAATTTTTGCATCTCTTTTCCTTCTTTCCAAAGCTAACTGTCTTACATGGCTCAGATTAACGGGTTTTTCCTTTTCAACTCTACTTCCTTTTTCCCCACCCCAAATTAACTCAAATCATCTTTTGTCCAACCACATTGGATACTCACATTGCATCCATGATGCATCCTGATTTCTAACTACCACAAGAGACAATTGCTTATCAAAGAATATAACTGGCATGAAACATCAGACATCATGACTCTTGGTTTGTAACAATTACAAAAACACAAAGAGACTATTGTCCTGTTGTATTTATTAGGAATTTTAAAAATGGTTCATCTTGAATCTTGTCTTCTCCTAGGTGTTCATTCAGTAAAGGTTATTGTGGTTTTATATGAATGTACATTTACCACTTTGCCAAATTACTTATATTGGCACAGTTTCCTGCATAAATAGGAATTCATATGGTTTGTTGAATTAAACACTATCCCTGCTGCCCTTACACATGCTTTCACAGTGAGCTGTGAGAAATACAGCTCCATCAAGCCCATGGTTTGAGCGCCTGTATCCTACAGCTCGGACAGAGATTAATCTGCTGCACTCATAAGTCCTGCCTGAACATCTTTATCATTTTAAACCAGCCCCAATCAATGAAATATTTTTCCTCTTTCCCGAATCGATCTTTTCATTTTACATTTTTTCAATTTGTGGGGGTAAGGGCTTTGGTTTTTAAAAACATAAGGAGCCTGCATGATAGCTTACAATATATGTCAGTAGGCAAATAGGGTGCAAATGATGGTAGTTCTAAGAGAGGATTATTTGTTTCCAGTATCCTCCCCCAAGAATTAATTATTCTATGAGTGTAATGCTCTTCAGGGAAAGGCTAATGAAATGAATAGACTAATTGAAAGTGTTGTGTAATCATTGTGTAATATTCAGTGCGTATATAAAAAATAAATAAAATAAAAAAACAGTTATTAAATGGAGTGTTTGCCATTTTTGGAACTAAATAGTGACCATAGACATAGCAATTTTATTGCCCCATGTGTTGTGTCCATCAATGAAAATAAATGGTTTGATTTTGTTTTTTGACTTGCTGAAATTAATGTGATTTGATATGTATCAGTCTATGTATGGCCATTCTAAAGGTGATATATTTGCCCCTACTGAACTGAAAATACATAGCAATTTGCACACACAATTTATTATTGGTCCAAATGAGCAACAATTTGTATGGGATAAGTTAGTAATATGTGCAGTTTATAAATAGGACACGAGATTTCGGCAGTGCCGTTTTTTGGATTCAATGGCTTTGCCAGTTTATTGTGCATTTGCCGGTCAAAAGGCAATAATAGAAAAGTAAAAACTGCAACAAGTCAAACGTGAATTGACCCTTGGAAATTGTGGTGTTTACTTGTTTATTCAAATAAATAAGTTTGACTTTTCTCATTGTTTGATGGCACAAATATGACAAACAGACTCGCAAATAACAGATTGGACCTTTAGACAAGATAAAAAAATAACTTTTAAGATACATTGATGATCTTAATATTTATATATGGACTGGGGGCATATTACTGATGTAGGAATATGTGGAGTTCATTTTTTACCCATTCTTTACCGCCTGTTTTTTATCACTAAAATTGCCATCACCACAATTTATAAGCAGCGGAAAAAAAAAGCTTTTTGCTACAATTTGCCAAATTTTACAAAAAGCCACTACCTATTGCCATGTCCAAGGTGGTGGAAATGTGAAGTTTTTATGCCATACTATCATTATTATTATTGGTGATTTTTATAGCCCCCACATCTTCTGTAGCGCTTTACAATTACATGGAATACAATAAAACAGGATGTACCACTGCCTTGTGTACAATAGAACTGGATGTACCACTGCCCTGTGTACATAGAACAGCATGTACCATTTCCCTGTGTACAACAAACAGCATGTACCATTGCCATGTTACAATAGAACTGGATGTGCCACTGCCTGTGTAACACAAATCGGATGTACCATTGCCGCTGTGTGTACAATAAAACAGGATGTACCACTGCCCTGTTTACAATAGATCTGCATGTACCACTAACCTGGGTATAGTTTCTGTGTACAATAGATCTGGATGTACCACTGCCCTGCTAACTATGCTAACTACACTGTGGTAACTACACTAACTACACTGTGCTAACTACACTAACTACACTGTGCTAACTACACTGTGCTAACTACGCTGTCCTAACTACACTGTGCTAGCTACACTGTGCTAACTACACTGTGCTGTCTACACTGTGCTAACTATACTTACTACACTGTGCTAACTACACTAACTACACTGTACTAGCTACACTGTGCTAACTACACTTACTACACTGTGCTAACTACACTAACAACACTATGCTAACTACACTGTGCTATCTACACTAACTACACTATGCTGAGAGTAACTACACTAACTACACTATGTTGAGAGTAACTACACTTACTGCATTGTGCTATCTACACTAACTACACTATGCTGAGAGTAACAACACTGACACCACTGTGCTAAGAGTAACTACTCTAACTACACTGTGCTATCTACACTGTGTGGACATTAACTACATTAACTACACCGTGCTGAGAGTAACTACACTAACTACACTCTGCTATCTACACTGTTCTGACATTAACTATGCTAACTACACCGTGCTGAGAGTAACTACACTAACTACACTGTGCTGACTGTAACTACACTAACTACACTGTGCTAACTACACTTTGTTGAATGTAACTACACTAACTACCCTGTGCTGGCTGTAACGACACTACTACGACTCAACACTGTGCTAACTACACTGTAATAACTTCACTGAGTTGACTATAATTACACTAACTATACTGTACTGGCTGTAACAACACTGACTATGCTGTAATAACTACACTTTGCTGACTAACTACACTAACTACACTGTGCTGATAGTAACTACACTAAATACACTGTGCTAACTACACTTTGCTGAATGTAACTAAACTAACTACATTGTGATGGCTGTAACAACACTAACTACACTGTGCTACCTGTAACTACACTAACCACACTGTACTGGCTGTAATGACACTAACTACACTGTGCTAACTGTAACTACACTTACTACACTGTGCTGACTGTATCTACACTTACTACACTGTGCTGACTGCAACTACACCAACTACACTGTGCTGACATTAACTACACTGTGCTGACTGTAACTCCAATAACTACACCATGCTGGCTATAACACTAACTACACCATGCTGACATTAACTACACTGTGCTGACTGTAACTACACTAATGCCACTGTGCTGACATTAACTACAATAACTACACTGTGCTGACTGTAACTACACTAACTAAACCGTGCTGACTGTAACTACACTAACTACACTGTGCTGACAGTAACCAACTAACTACACTGTGCTGACAGTAACTACACTTACTACACTGTGCTGACATTAACTACACTAACTACACAGCGCTATCTACACTAACTACACTGTGCTAACTACACTAACTACACTGTGCTGACATTAACTACACTAACTACACTGTACTATCTACACTAACTGCACTGTGCTAACTACGCTAACAACACTGTGCTGACAGTAACGACACTAACTGCACTGTGCTAACTACACGGTGCTGACTAACTACATTGTGCTGGCTGTAACTACACTAACTACACTGTGCTGATAGTAACTATACTAACTACACTGTACTAACTACACTTTGCTGAATGTAACTACACTAACAATACTGTGCTGGCTGTAATGACACTAACTACACTGTACTAACTACACTGTAATAACTACACTGTGCTGATTGTAATGACACTAAATCCACTGTAATAACTACACTGTGCTGACTGTAATGACACTAACTACACTGTGATAACTCTACTGTAATAACTACACTGTGCTGAATAACTACACTAACTACACTGTGCTGAATGTAACTTCACTAACTACACTGTGCTGAATGTAACAACACTTACTACACTGTGCTAACTACACTGTAATAACTGTACTGTGCTCACTGTAACTACACTAACTACACTGTGCTGTCTGTAACGACACTAACTACACTGTGATAACTGTAACTACACTAACTACACCGTGCTGGCTGTAACAACACTAACTACACTGTGCTAACTACACTGTAATAACTACACTGTGCTGACTGTAACTACACTAACTTCACTGTGCTGACTGTAACTACACTGTGCTAACTGTAACTCCACCAACTACAATGTGCTGACTGCAATTACACTAACTATACTGTGCTGACTGTAACTGCACTAAATACACTGTGCCAACTGTAACTGCACTAAATACAATGTGCTAACAGTAACTACACTAAATACACTGTGCTAACTTTAACTTCGCTAGCTACACTGTGCTGTCTGTAACTACACTGTGCTAACTACAATGACACTGAGTCTTACAGACTTAACATTAGTTTGAACACTGGGAAAAGTAATAATGGTTTCACTGATTTCTTATATAATCAGTTATAGTGCAACCTAATATAGTGGCCCGACTGTAATAACAATATATTTAAAGGGATTTATAGACACACACTTTCTGGGATGTTACTGTCATATCAGAAATGCCCCACCTTCACAGCAACTCTACGGGACTGATCAGTGCAGTAATAGTAATCCAGTGTCCTCAAATATGTTACTTCTTCTATAGATCCCCTGTGTATTATTTGATATCATTTAATTCATGCCTGGCAGTTGGCAAACAGTATTACAGCACACTCACTTTGGCAAATTGGTATGGTTGTACCAGGGAGTTCCTCTATTGCAAATAAAAACAAAAAAAACTCCCTACAGAAAATTGGTCAAATTGAAGTTATCTTTGTAATAATTTGCATGTATTTAATAGCAATTTGTGGGTGTTTTTGCCAAGTGAGCATAAGATATAAACCTTTATGTTTGATTACTGCATATGCAAGCTGTTGAAGTAAAATTTAAGCCAAAGATAAGAGATTGAGACATTGCTGTATATAGGGGGTGCTATTGCTATTTACGTGTTACCATAAAATAACGAATGATTATAGCGTAAAATAAGAATACTAATCAGTGTTTTATAAGCACATAGATGATTTTACAAAATATAAATATGGCAAATATACCTATTACTGTATAGATGAGAGCCACAAATTCTTAACCCATCCTAAAGGCTTGCTAACCCATTTGCAGTAATATTCCAAGGATTGTTGGGAGTTACCCAAATCAGTTCTTAAACACATGTAAAATCTAAGCAGAACAGGACTGTAATGCATGGCTTTAATGCATTTTGTTTCAAAGTAGGTCACATTAGGAATATACAGTAAACAACCTTTAAATAAGTTTTTTTTTTTTTTTAAGTTTACATTCAGAATAGGAAATCCTTGATTCCAGCCTTGTGTATATTTCATACAATCCCTGTTTGGGGTCAGTGTTCTGGAAAACAATGTGCCTCACAGACCATCTTCCAAAATAGACAAACGAAGTAAGGATTTCTGGAAAACTGACAAGTCAAAATTTGAAACTTAAGAATTTCCAGATCAACAGTGGAATGTTTCCTCATATTTAGAAATTACTAAAAATATTTTTATTTCCCCATTCCACCTAAGCCTTGATAATGTCTATTTATGTTTTTTTTTTTTTTTTAACACTGATCGTGGGCTGTAGCCCTTTATTTAGTAATTATTTATTCTTACATTGGATAGGAACCTTTGGCTTAAATAGTTTTTTATTAGAATGTTTTTTAATAATGTGAATTACAGATGAACTCTCATGTGTTAGAAATAAGTTTTTAAAGTTTGCTATTCAGACCTCATCACTACAACTATAAGCTGGTCTCTTATTTGCAAAGGCTGCAGGTAATTATCAATTTACACCATTCTGCACCATCTATCTGGGACATAATAGCTTAAAGGGTACGCAGGATAGTATGGGATCATCAGAAAATGTTAGACTCATCCAATACTCTTCTGATCGATAGACTGCCCAATGTCACTAAGGGCTATGCCACACTAGCGCCTTTTGAGCGCATTTGCCCCCCCGTTTTGCGCTCGCGATTGCGCCGGTGATTTTTGCTAAAATGGAAATCACGGGAACGCGAAAATTGCCGTGATTTGCGATGTGAATGCAATTGCTCGTTCCTTCACGTTTTGGTAACGATTGCGTTCACCATTTATGGTGCGTTAACACATGCGTTTCCACAACGGAAAACGGCAAAATCACATTCGCAAAACACACACACGCAAACATAAAAAGCACAAGAATCGCATAGCTCCTTTACCTCCCATTCTTCAATAAAAGTGAATAGCAAAAAGTAATTTTAACCACTAGAGATACCCTATAAATGTAAATAAAAAAAATTATAAATGTAAATAAAAAATTTAACTGAAAGAAAAAAGTCAACAGCACATCTCCCCAGATCACTGCTTTTTACTTAATAATCTTCCAGAGCAGAGAAATGTCTTGTTTAAAATACATTTCAGGCTGGAGAGTTGATGTCACCCAGACCATTAAGCTTTTCTCTGCCCTCGTGTGTGGCCTACCAGGGGAGCTGACATTTACACAGCTCCAGCACCAGCTCCCCATTTTAAACCTACCTAAATTCTGCTTTAGTAGGGATGGCTGACAAAAGCACTCCAGCCCCATAGGCTGAAAAAGAGAAGACACTCAAATTCAGTTAAGTTCTTGTTTTAAGTAATTATTTAACTGTTTCAACTGAAACATTTTTTATTGCAGAGAGTTGGAAATTCCCTGCTTCCAGGTGGCATGTCAATTCTTCCCAAAACAGCCTTCATACACGATCGTGCTATTGGTTATAGTTATATCATGGCAAGACCAGGAATTGCTATTCTACTGATTGTGACAAATAGGGTCAAGTCCTTATATTGACACTTATATGTTCTGTAAAATATAGAAGTTTTTACCAGTAAAATATACTTAAATATATAAATATACTGCAATATTTTCTATAGGCCCATCCTACAGATAATAGTATGTGACAGACAAGGTAATACATTGCTTTTCCATATCATACACTGCTATTATTTGCACTCATCTATTCCATCACAAATCACATAATACACGACTTTCACACTGTACCATCATCAGACAAGCTAAAGTGTTGTAGGGGAGGTGAGTTTCTGGTAATTACTGATAAACAAGACACTTGAGATCTCAACTGTAGAAAACCCTCCTGCCTCCTTCCAGAAGCCTATCCTGCAACCCTGACAGCAAAGTGTATGATATGCACTGGTTTGTTGCACTCCATAATTCTCTGCCATACACACACATACACATATCAAACAATCTGCATAAAATAATAAAGTAACAGCTAGATAATAAAATGCACAACCATGAAGTCTATTTGCAAGTTCATCAACAAATGTCTTGAAAGATTAGAGAACAGGTTAAAAGGTGAACATCAAGCGAGCTGTCGGCCGGATCATTGACTCATTGACAGTCTCAGCAAAAATCGTTGCGACCGTCAGTTTGCCGTGAACGATAATGTGGTCCATTGGCAACTGCATGATTGCCGGTAATTTACCAACACGCCTGATTGCCTGTTCATCCAATATGGAGGAACGGGTGACAGACATCTGTTGCTGGCAACTGCACACACACTGGCAATTTTTGCCCTGACCGACCAATATATGAAAATATCAGTTGGTTTGGACAAAAAAAGCCTTGTGTGTACCCAGACTTTTAAAAACAATGGTTCCCAAAGCCATCAAATATTCACCATCCTCCTCAGGAATGATTGGTACTGACCCAAATATCCATTGGCCATGGTTGGCTCCCTGTATTTTAGTATAAGGTAGTATAGCTGTGGTACTAGGGTGTGTGGCATTACCAAACAATAGTTAATATCGAAAGACCGTTCATTACTGTGCCTAGCCACATCTTTATCAGATGAGAGACATCTGATAAAGATGAGAGAGATTGGCCGTGATGTCATTGTCACAGCTTAACTGGAAGTGCAGAGCCACGTCAGTGGGTCGAAGAGGAGCTTGTAAGTATAAAATCTCAGCCTGGGTTTTTTTTGTAGTCTAAAGCTGGGTACACACAGTAACGATAAAGCCCCGATACCATCGGATCCGACAGTATCGGGGCCTTATCGTTATGTGTGTACCTTCATTTCCCGAATGGGCACGCGGCCGTTCGGGAAAGACCGAAAATTTCCATTGGCCGCACTAGACTCCCTATAGAGGAGTCTAGCATGGCCGATGGAAACACACAGCCCGAGAGTTCTCCCTAGCTATGATGCTCATAGGGTGAACGCTCAGGACTGTGTGTATGCAGATCTTTAAAAGATGGCAGACAGGATCTTGCAGATCCTGTCAGTCATCTTTCAGAAATCTGTACTGTGTGTACCTAGCTTAAGTCCTCATCTCTCCGCAGATTTGAATGGAATATCTGCGCAAAGATCAGTGGCTCAAAGTGGGGAACTTCAGAATTCCTAAGTATGGCTAGCTTTACAGAATGATTTTCATCTGTCATCTATCTCTAAAGATTGGTATTGTGTGTAATTATTACCAGTAGGCATGGGTTAACTCATATATTGTCTGCAATGGTAGCAGGACAGTGATAATAGTTAAGTTCCATTCATGGTTCTCTTCACACCTACAATATACAAAGCAAAGGCTTTTTGTACAAATATTGCTGGCCATAAATTTGAATCAATCCTTAAGCCTAATACAGACATCCAATCTTGGCATCAACACACGACTGCATAGCGCATTGATGTTCATGAAGTAAGGGCGTTTCCACCAATAATCGTACGTGTATATGCGTTCGATCGGGAGTTATTTGTTGATCTCCAACCGAACGCATACACACATGCGGTTATTGGGCGAAATGGCTATTTGTCATGGGTGTGTTGTTGTCAGGGGTTGTGGGTTGGTGCCAAGATCGGACGTGTGTGTAAGAGCCAACTGATCATTGTTTCCGTGTATCGGTCAGTTGGCCCTAAAATTCTGCTGTGTTTTCATGGGCGGACAGGTGTGATGAACAGGTGATTGGACAAGACTGAATCTCCGGTGATCTCCTATGGACCACACAATCAGTTGCTGAAAACTGTTGGCCATGGCTACTTTTGCTGCTACCAACAATGATTCTCTATGTTTATTGTATGAGTGGTAACCGTACATTGGGCCTCAGTCATGAGCCCCTATATACAAAGAGCATTTATAGTAAAAAGTACTCATGATTGTTCAACCAAGCATGATTCCTGAATACTGTAAATGCTAATTGTATGTAGGGGCTCATGAGTGCCCAATCTAGGGTTGTGACCCAGACAATATTTTACCTGGGCCAGTTTTTTTGTGTGAAAGTGACAAGCCCATGTTTTTGAACATTTACTGTGTTTATTGCATACTCATATGCTAAATGTTTGTGTTCCCATTAATGTATTAGATTCATTTGTGTACGATGAGTCATAGTGAGGCATAGTACCCTGATGTTCATTATAAAGCAAATGTCCTAGCAAATTAATCAGAGAGGCAAATGCAGCGAGGCCATCTATCTGCTGGCGTTAAAATTCTGCGCTAAAATGAGCACAAACGTGATATTAAATTGGATGCGTTGGAGCGTAGGATGTGTGGCCCCCCCAGACACTAATATGGAGCTAAAGTCACGCTAACTGGTAGCGAACCGGCTAGCGCGACTTTAACTCCATATATTTGCCCAGCGAGTCCGGGTAAATGAGGCCCATAGTCATTTTCATTCAAAATAAATTGGTTTAAAGCTGCAAAACAAAACAGAAGTTGAACCATACAACTTCCAAAGAATCTAAGCAGCCACCCAGCATTGGACCAGCAGAGCCATAATAATCTGTACAACTCCCCAGGTTCTGTGTGGAGACAAACTATCATTTTATTACAAAATTAGTTTTGCAACACTATTTCAAGTTTCATGGCAACTTCTAAGGAAATTGTTTAAAAAACTTAAATTATGTGACAGTAAATATCAGTAACAAAAGTTTGACTTTAATATTTATTTTTGCAATTCAGCCAGGTTAATTCCAGAAACATTTCAGAAAAATAATGCTGTAAGTCAGGCCCCCTTTCATTTAAAGTCCACAATGACCCTTTTTGCACATAATGAGCATTCTTTTTATATCACAGTATCTTACCCACACGCATCATCCATTCCACATCTGCAGGATTTACATATCATGTGCATATCTAAGTGGCTTACGTTACATCCACACCAAGACTTGTTGGGAATGTGCACTACCACCTACAAGCCTAGATAAGTCATCCAATAAGTCCTGACTGGACATTTTCACATGTGGTGAAGGTTTGTTTATCCTTCTCTATTCCCAAAATGGTTCAGTATACGGTATGTTTACAAATCCTTAACTGTTTCTGGCTGCGTGATCCTCCTCTCCCGTGTGTATTTGGTATAGTTAAATAGCATAAAAGGCTAAAAATATAAAAATGTGTGGATTTAGTCACTTGCCAGTTTATATCTTTTACATTCCATATATAAAATAAATATTAAAAACACTTACGTTTGGTCTCCAATGTTTTTATTGTCTTGAATCAACATAAAAATTGGCATAAAAATTACATACAAGTATTAAAATCCTGCTTAAGCCAAACTCCACATTTTGGAATATTTTCTTCAATCAGCATAAAAATTGGCATAAATATGACATAAAATTGGCAGTGAACTCAGCACGTGATGACATTATTATCAATGGATGGTGGCCACTACTGAAGCAGACACTCCTGCTGCTACTGTATGTGAGCTCATAACCAGCTTGCAACAGAAGCAAGGGAGACTGAACCTGGGATCAAGGTCTGTAAATATTCTTAGGAGTGTTGGATGAATCAGTAGGTATAATTAAAACTAGGTTTGGGTGGGGGTGCTGCATATGAATCTAATTCTTATTATGAGGCTGGACTAGGCAGATTATAAGAAGCAGGCCATACACGTGATTGATTCTTCAGCTGATTCGACCAATTGGGTTGACGAGCAGTTTATCGATTTTTCATCTACCATAACTTCTAATCCATATCTCCAGCATATTTCACCGGCACAAGCTGGTATATTTAGACAGGTTCTTTGAGACAAATTGATCGAAAATTTGACCGAGAATAATTGTCCTGTGTATGGCCTGTTTAAAAGAATGGCAATGAAATTGATTGTTGTAATTGTTCCTTATTAGTAAACTGTAGGGGGTTCATAGGATATCTAAACCTCTCAAGGTTATATGATTATGTAATTGTGTGTGGGTCTTTTTTACATGTAAATTAAAGAATAAAAGCAAATTGTAACAAGATGTCATTGAATAACTTTCCATCTGCCATATCATTCTCTTTTGGAATTAAACCAGATTTTTTGCCATCTTCCAAAACTGATTCCAATAACCACATGTCCATCAAGATTAGCACCACGTGGAATAGTTGCCTTGTTATTCCTAATCCTGTTAAGTGATTTTGTATCTTCTCCTCTGTTTTACAAGTGATTTCCATGGCTAGCAGGGCTGGGCAAATTGGATTTATCCTTTGTACCCGACTTTCAAATACTGAATAAAGGAATGTGTTGCACGTTTATTAGCTCCTTGTTTGCTGTGTAATGCCATTTACTAGGCCTGTCTACCATTTCCATTTTTCACACTTTAGTTATCTTTTTTTTAAAGGATTTCTTGTACTACATCACTTAAAGGAACTGTAAACCGAAAAAATAAGTGTTTGCCAATCGTTTCTATTATTCACAGGGAGGTGGGAACGCTTATTCTCACCTCCCTGTGAATAATAGTTTGCTCAGGGGACACAGCGGCACTTACCTTACCTGGCGCTCCACTCGCTCCTTCTGATCTGACAGCCGCGTTGCACCTGTCTCCCGACCACGCGCCTATCTTTGGGCGCATACGCGCCAATACAAAAGATAAGCGTGCGATCGGGAGAGCAGGACAGCGCGGCTGTCAGATCAGAAGGAGCGAGCGGAGCGCCAGGTAAGGTAAGTGCCGCTGTGTCCCCTGAGCAAACTATTATTCACAGGGAGGTGAGAATAAGCTTTTTCACCTCCCTGTGAATAATACAAACGATTGGCAAACACTTATTTTTTGAAGTTTACAGTTCCTTTAATGACTATTCCATTGCTTCTATATGTACGTAACAACGCTCTGCTTAAGGATGTTGTGTCTACGTGTAACTTTATCATATAGCTCTTTTTTTATTATTATTATTATTGTGGATTTATATAGCGCCAACATCTTCCGTATCACTTTACAATTACATGTACACATTCACACCAGGCCCTTCCCCCGAAGAGCTTACAATCTAAGCACATTTATTTGACACAGACAACCTATCAGTATGTCTTTATGATTGGAAATCGGAGTGCACGGAGGAAACCCACGCAAGCACGGAGAGAAAATACAAACTCCTTTCAGATGTGTCCAAGGGTGGAATCAAACTCAAGACTTCAGCACTGCAATGCATCAGTGCTAACCACTGAGCCACCGTGCTGCCCACGGAGTGGAGTTTTCATTATTTCACTGTTTTACCCATAACCACCTGAAAGAGGTGGATTAATTCTTCATCAACCCCTTCCACATACACCACCAATAGCCACATGCATTGCATCTTGATCAAACAAAAGGATATTCATTAACATATGCACACATCTGCATACATTTACTTCTACTATTTATAGATATTCTGACAGTCCAAGCCCCAACAACAAGCAAACATGTAGGAATTACATTACCAGATGTAGCATTTCACACCATGGCTTACTATCGCAGTAAAAAAACAACATTGCATCAGTTGACATTGCTTTTCCAATAGGAGTGCCCTCTTGTCTTTTGTTCGCCCAGTTTATAAAAAGATCTCGTGCTAGTTGTTGAAAGCTGTAGAATTATGCCTTCCTACACAAACTTAGGGTTGCAAGTGTGAATCAGCTCCTAATATGATTGCATTTGCACTACCCCTACATTGCATGTTCTTTCTGCCCAAATATTTACCAATATTAAATGGTATATTACATGACATCCTGCACTAAACTCGTTCTTCTCTACAATTGATATACTTGCCTTCCCTACACCTGAAAAGCCAGGAGTTTGCAATACAGCCGTACCTGCCTGGCATACCTGAAGTAAGATGATCACCCTGCACTCTGCCATCCTCTCTCACTCATCCCCTCATTCTCTTAAAGCTGTGCAAGCCAGAAGAGGTTGCCTGATCAGCAGACAGTCAATAACAGGGACATCATCTGTCATCGCCATAATTGACTGATGGGATAGGGAGAAGTTGAGGAGAAGACCAGCAAGGAGGTCAACGAAATGCAGGGTGAATATCTTACTTCAGGAATGATGGAGAAGTAAGTAAGTATTGCTAGGTCAGGGTATTTTTGTGGAGGTTGTATGTGTGTGGGAAAGTATAAAATAAAATACAGGTAATGTTGAAGGGGTGGACATGACTTTTGAAGTACCAACAAATTCACAGACAGTACTTTCCTTTACCTCAAGATCAATTATGAATAAATTAAAAATGCACTTGACACCTCATGTATCATGGTTTACAACACTGGGACAATTATACAATATAGTGGTCTAGTAACCACAGAACTAAAAGGAGAAATTCAGCAACAAAATGCCTTCTACATCAAAGGGCTTGTCCACACTTAGAACAAAATACAGGTCCATTACCTGCCCCCAACCCCAACTGAAATATTCATATGCATTATAAGATGCAATACTAACCAGATAATTAAAGGACAATTATACTCACCTTCCCTCCGCTCCTCTTCTTTGTTCATTACCTTTTACCCAGTGTGAGGACCTGAACCGGTAGGTCCTCACCCCTGGGTTCGCGTAACTTAAAGCACAGTCTTAGTGCAACACTGCTCTGGTAGGCTCCGCCCCCTCCTCCCCATTTAATTGCGGTGGCTAACGCAAAAGATAACCACACAGCCACCTTGAGCGATGTTATACACTGGGATACTCCAATACAGAGGGAGTTTTGTAACAGCCCAGTTGTGACATTAAAAGGTATCAACAGCGTTTTAGTTCTCCTTAAAGGTAGCTACATATCTATCATATGGACAAATCCCAGGATTTGTTAATTATCATCTGTATATATGGCAGGAAAACACCTGATCCCATGAGAAAATTGTTATAAATTCACAGTAGAGAATGTGTCAAGAAAGTCACATGTGTATGGATACCTTACGCTCTTTTAGAATGCTGGAATGAATACCATCTGGACTTGCACCCTTGTTTTGATGAAGGCCATACATGTGACCCCATTGCATATTTACTGCAGATTCCATTGGAGTTGATAATGAATTTGTGTCAATTTGCCAATACACATTAGTGATCTTCCTTATAGGCCACACACACTTTTCAATGTTATGACCTTCTACTTTAATAAAGGGAGCTGATAATGATGCAATGGAAATTTTTGCATCTGGCCACATAGCTCTCGATGATGTCGGTAGTTGGTTGGAACAAAAAATGTAGGGGAAGCAGGGAAAAAGAAATAAGAAATATTCCTTTAATACAATAAATATAATCCTATAATAAGATATATAATACAAACAAAGTGCATATGTATAATATGTATTACAGTATATAGCTTATTGGAGGATTATATTTATTGTAATAAAGGAATATTTCTTATTTCTTTTTCCCTGCTTCCCCTACATTTTTTGTTTCATATTGTATGTTATTGAGGTGTCTTAGGCACGTCATTTTATCCAGGAATTGGAACCCATCCTGGGTAGGGGCAGTAGAGTGGGGGCATGGGGACTTTCCACATTTTTTATTTTTATTGGTTTGTTGGCACTGGGATCTATAGTTTTTGTGCCACATATGTTTCCGATATTGAGCAAATTCAGTAATTTATGTTTGCGGTAAGCTTAAAGGTCACATAAACTGGGAAATATATATATTTTTTTAAATGCCAATAACTGGAAACTATAATTCTTCCCAACTATCACTGTACCATTTTTTTTTGTTGATTTGTCCCCTATTTCTTTAGATTTCCCATCTGAAGCTTCGTCGGAAGAATCAAGTACCTTATGTTCATAGACTGCTTCTGTGTGCAGTTTTGCTGTAACTGGAATGCTGAATCTCTCCCAGTGATTACTGAGCATGCTTTCCCTCACAGATAATCAGGCTATTTAAGTAGGGGGATACTGAGTCTGAGCAAAACTGGATCCATACCACAGAGTAAATGCTACATACATGTATTTATTTATAGATTATTTTTTCTGTTTAAATATCCTTTAAGTCAGGTAGTCCCCTATATTCATATAGCCTTATTTACTCCGAGCCACAGCCCTATTATAGGTGGTTAAAAGTCACCTAACCAAGTGATATTGGTTAGCAGATTTTAAATTAAATTGTGCCATGCAGCTGGCACAATTTTTATTATTGTGCCAGTTGCATGGGTATTGCAACAAATTCAGTTTAAGTTTTTAGCTAGTTTTAGCACGACTATTTAATGCCAGCTAATAGCTGGCATTAAATAGTTACTCCATGGGTAAATCCCGAAAGGCTGCAAACACAGACATGAACCCAATTTGACTTGACCAGCAAGGGTCCTACCTGCACAGCACTGCACTACGCAGCTGGCGCAAGCTCTATTTTCTGCTACGGCCACAGTGACAGCACACGACAACACACATGAAATGTGCAATCGCAATGTAGCGTGTTTCATCTGGGTTATAGTTCATTTGCACTGCAGTTCCATCAAGAATCTGTTATCAGAACTCATGCCATTTGCAAATGTTAATCACATGTGCTCATCCCAAAGCAGATTGCAACTCAGAGCATTTAATGTGACCACCCACATTGCAATGCACTGGAATGCAATACTCATGCACGAACGGTTCGCAAAACACAATGATAAGCATGCAAGAAATGTTCCAGTGTCCTTAAAGTCATACTAGCCATTTGTAAATGGGTTGCGAAATTTGCAGTTGTGGTTCTCAGTATCTTCCTCTATATGTGTATTCGCTGCATAGTTTCTAACCAAGCTAAAATTGCTTCTTAAAATTCTTAATTAGGAAGTGTTTTTCCTAATAAATCTGAAGTTCACTCCCAATTTTTTACTGTATTTATAAGGTTTTTCTAATGTTATTATAGACCTGCTTTTGTATTTACGGTTGGAGGAAATCCATTCCTTTATGTGAAAAGATTTCTTAAAACAAACCAAATCAAGATACTTTGGAATTTAGCCCAGCCAATTTAACCACATACCTGCCATTTTAAAATCTTTTTTTATATTCATCTGGCAACAGGCAATCAAATATTGTACTACTTATCCATATACATGAGTGGTATAAGTATGAGATTTTGTATGTTATATGGATGATCCACGAATTTGCAGGGCCTTTCAGTTGTAAAATGATGGATGACCCTACATACATGTACAAGTTAAAGTAAGGTCATAGGTCATTGGGAGTTTTTTGTTGTGCTTGTTCAACTCTGTGCAAACTTTGTTTTAACTAGCTGATAGTAGGGTGGAGGGTCTCAACCCCACCGATAAACACCAATGTGATTAATCACAAGAAAATGTTGGTGCATTTGTTTATAAAAACTAAATTAGTAAAAATAAAAAGAGAAATAATACAGTATACACTGCAATAGTTTGCACAGGACGCCATATTAGTTAAACTCCAAAGTGAAAAGTTACATTCATTTCAACTATATGTACTGTAAATATCTACTACGGTACTTACCGATAAATTGAAGGAAATTGTTCCTACCACTTCCCGGCATTCCAATTTGATTGTAAATGCTTTTACCTGATGTGTCTCTGGCATCTCCCTACATGTGTATAGTTTAATGTAGCCAGTTGCAGTGGGTATTTGAAACCGAAAGAGAATCAGAAAATTGGAATAACCAGAGCAGCTCAGGTGAAGTGAAAGTCTGGCCTGTACATTATGGAATAATATGAACTATGGTTTACCATTACCAATACATTTCAAATTTACTTTTACACAATATCTCTATTTGGGAGAGATTACTTTGTATGGATATTATTTCTAATCAATGTTAAGTGTATGTCTAGCACTTTCAACCTGTATGTTGTGTGGGGATAAACAAAAAAACCTACTGTTGCCACATAGATTACAAAATAAATGAAAAACCCTGGGTTAGATGGATAGCCTTTAAAGGGACAGTTCAGTGGAAATTATCAATATTTTTAAATTGTTAGTTTGTGTAATGCCTTCTTAGTTATTCTACATAATTTGAAAAATCAGTTGATTTCATACCCTTTGCTGTTCCCTGTCATGACATTTCAGGTTCTAACGGTCCTTCTTCTTCCCAGGATGCACCACATCCTTGGAATGTTCCTAACAGTAATTTCTACTGATTGGCTGTTGGATGGGTCAAACATGCTCAGATCTCTACTGAGCAACGGAATCAACCCAGGTGCTGGGTCAAGGGCAAGACCATAACGGTCTCTACTAGGGGTCCTGCAAACAGGAAGTCAGTATTTCGGTTGCAGTTATTTATACACAGACACAATGCTGAATGGGCAGATTACGGTCATTGTTATGGAAAAATACTGCTCTTTTTTCTGAAAAGCATATATATTTGCACTGAACTTCCCCTTTAATGTGCTAGTCTAATCAGTCCAATAAATTGTGTTATTGATTTGGCTCTAGTCAACCCGTGTTTGCCTAGCCAAAGTAAGATCTGGTCACTGTAAACCATGGCCTACTGACAAAAGGAATGTTGCACTTATTTTGTTTTAAATAAATTCCTTGAATTTAAATCTGTGGAATATTTTGCAATAATAACCACAGGCGTTTTCCTTCAGTACTCATCTGCCACGGAAATCTGCAGACTATTGGTAAAAACAATAAAAAAAAATCAGTTCAAGGAAATTGAATTTGAGAAAAAGGATAAAATGCTTCTCCTCTGTTATGAGTGCTGAGCATATACAGTACACTGGCAATGAGAAAGGTGCCTATTCAGTATACAGTACACAGGCAATGAGAAAGGTGCTTATACAGTATACAGTACTCTGGCAATGAGAAAGGTGCCTATACAGTATACAGTACACAGGCAATGAGAAAGGTGCTTATACAGTATACAGTACACTGGCAATGAGAAAGGTGCCTATACAGTACACAGTACACTGGCAATGAGAAAGGTGCCTATACAGTATAAAGTTCGCTGGCAATGAGAAAGGTGTCTATACAGTATACAGTACGCTGGCAATGAGAAAGGTGCCTATACAGTTTACAGTATACAGTATACCTTCCCAAGAAAATGCAACCAAGCAGGGAGTGTCAGCTCAGAAAAATGACCCAAGGTAAACTGTTAGAACCTTCCATACTGGGGTTACCTTGACGTGGTTGGAAGGCTTTTCACTTTTATGCATAAAATTGTAACTAAAAACCCCCATGTTTTTACTGTTTGCACTAGCATAGATATTGTGATATATGGGGCCCAGGAATGTGCATTGATCATCTCTTTTCTTGTTTGTTCTAATGTTTTGGTCAGATCAGTTGCACTTCCACTATTTGTTATAAAGTAATTTTGCCACAGGAGTGCTCCCACAGCCCCCCCCCCTTTTGTGTATATACAGTATACAGTACGCTGGCAATGAGAAAAATGCCTATACATTATACAGTACGCTGGCAATGAGAAAGGTGCCTATACAGTATACAGTACGCTGGCAATGAGAAAGGTGCCTATACAGTATACAGTACGCTGGCAATGAGAAAGGTGCCTATACAGTATACAGTACGCTGGCAATGAGAAAGGTGCCTATACAGTATACAGTACGTCTGGCAATGAGAAAGTGCCTATACAGTATACAGTACGCTGGCAGAGAAAGGTGCCTATACAGTATACTGTACCTGGCAATGAGAAAGCTGCCTATACAGTATACATACGCTGGCATGAGAAAGCTGCCTATACAGTATACCGTAATGCTGGCATGAGAAAGATGCCTATACGTATACAGTACGCTGGCAATGAGAAAGGTGCCTATCAGTATAACAGTACGCTGGCAATGAGAAAGGTGCCTATATAGTTACAGTACCTGGCAATGAAAAGGTGCCTATACGCCTATACAGTATACAGTACACTGACAATGAGAAAGGTGCCTATACGTATAGAGTACACTGGCAATGAGAAAGGTGCCTATACAGTATACATCACTGGCAATGAGCAAAGTACCTATACAAGTACTGTACACTGGCAATGAGAAAAGTACCTATACAGTATACAGTAAACTAGCAAGGAGCAAGGTAGCATAAGGTTAAATATACAGTCAATGAGCAAAGTACTTACACAGTATACAGTACACTGGTAATGAGCAGTACCATAAAGTCAAGTATACAGTCAATGAGCAAAGTACCTACACAGTAAACAGTACACTGGCAATGAGCAAAGTGCCTATACATTATACAGTACACTGTCATGAGCAAGGTGCATATACATAATACAGTACACTGGCAATGAGCAAGGTGCCTATACAGTATACAGTACACTGGCAATGAGCAAGGTGCATATACATAATACAGTACACTGGCAATGAGCAAGGTGCCTATATAGATACAGTACACTTGCAATGAGCAAGATGCATATAGATTATAGACAAGCAATGAGCCAGGTGCCTATACAGTATACAGGACACTGGCAATGAGCAAGGTGTATATACTATACAATATGCAGTACATAGCAATGAGAAAGAACTCTATGCATACACTGTCAATGAGCAAGGTGTATATACAGTATCAGAGTACGCTGGCAATGAGAAAGGTGCCTATACAGTATACAGTACTCTGGCAATGAGAAAGGTGCCTATACAGTATACAGTACGCTGGCAATGAGAAAGGTGCCTATACAGTATACAGTACGCTGGCAATGAGAAAGGTGCCTATACAGTATACAGTACACTGGCAATGAGAAAGGTGCCTATATAATATACAGTACACTGGCAATAAGAAAGGTGCCTATACGCCATATACATATACAGTACACTGGCAATGAGAAAGGTGCCTATACAATCAGAGAGTAGAGACGAGATAGGTCAAGAGGACAGAGAGAATAGGAGGATGAGAGCAAGGCTTGATATAGAGAAAGAGGAGAGCACAGAATAGACAGAGAGAGAAAAGATACACCAAAAAGAGAGCAATATAAAGAGAGAGATCAGTAGCGGAGATAGAAGAGAGCTAGGAGAGAGGAGAAGAGAGGCAGAGAGAACTATAAGGAAGGGAGGAGAGAAAGAAGAGAGAGCAATGAAGGAGATCAGAAGAGAGAGGGAGAGAGATCAAGAGCAGAACAGAGATATATAGAAGCAGCCAGATAGAAGTAAGAGAAGATATAGAGATATAAGAGAGAGATAGAGAGAGAAGAGAGAAGAAGAGAAAAGAGAGTAGGAGAAGATAGCAGGATAAGATAGAGAGAAGAGGAAGAGAGAGAGCATAGAGAGACGAGATCAGAGGGAGAGAGAGAGAGCAGTAGGAGATAGGGGCATGAGAGAGGAACGAAAGAAATAAGGACGAGAGAGATAAGCTAGAGGAGATAGAGTACAAGACAGTAGAGATAGATAGAGATAGAGACAGAGGATAGGAGATAGAGAAGCGAATAGAATAGAAGATAGAAAGGTGAAGGCGAAGACATACAGAAGTAGAGCTCGATAGAAGCAGAACAAGAGAAGCAGAGAAGAGAAGAGGAGAGGAGAGAGAGAGGGAGAGAGAGCAAGATAGAGAGAGAAGAGAAGAACAGCGCATGAGAAGAAAGAAGAGCAGATAGAGCATTATAGAGACAAGACGAGAGAGATAGAAGTACAGAGAGATAGAGATAGAAGCAGCGGCAGGAGTGAGGGTATGACCATTATATATAGTATGATACTATAGGCATGCATATTATCATAGCTTAGTTCGATGATCTGACGATATAGAGAGGATGCAGATTCAATATCTCCTACCTCCCAGCTCCGTGGCTGGCGCTCTTAACACATGCCTACTCAATTTATAGGTATATATGTCATCCTAATCTAATTATATGTGCTGATATATTCCTTTTCTTCGGATCCACCTATGCTCTATCATTACTATCATCATCTCGCCTTATCTTTCATATTCTCCCTATTCTCCCTAGTGTCCTCATCTCTTCTACTATCCCATAATCCTATGCATTCTCTTCTCTTCAATCCCCTATCCTAATCATCAGTATCAAGATCAGGAGATTCGCAGGCCAGAGAAAGGTATGATAGTCTAGATATATATCATTATACTAAAATAGCGCTACTTGCGATAGACCAGCTATAAAGTAGATCATCATCTCCGTCGCTCATATATAAGGAATCTCTCTATCTATTAATTTAATAGCTAGAGACTCGCATATGAAACTTATAGAGCATTTTATGGCACTCTTTGTATAGAGCGAGTATTTATATATAGTCGAGTATCATTTATCATTTATGATTCAGACATTAATTTACTATTTCTACTATTAAAGATTCATCATTCGCTATTACATTGTATGAATATCATGTAGAACAAGATGCAAATATAATAATCATACTGTACATAAATCATTAAAAGTTAAGTATTCAGACACTATTATTATAATTATAATTCTCTCTCCTATGCTTTATTTATATATGTCTGCCCCTCTCTCCTCTCTCCCTGCGCTCCTACTCTTCTGTCATGCCTCTCTCCCCTCTCGCTCCTCTTTCTCACCTTTCTCTTCATCCCTCTCCTTCTCTCCCGTTTTCCTGCTCCTCTCTCCCTCCTATCTTTCCTCTCCTCCTCTCTCCGATCTCGTCCTTCTCTTTCTCTCTCATCTTCTACCTCTCTCCTCTCTATCTTCCTGCCGTTCTCCTCTTGTCCCCTTCTCCTCTTCTATATCTTCTTCCTCCTAATACTCTTCTCCTAGTTCCTATTTTGCTCCATCTCTTATCCTCCTCTCTCCCCCTCCTCTATTCATTCTCCTGCCCTTTCTATAGCCCTATCTTCTCTATCTCCTTTATACTCATCCTTTTCTCCCTCCCTCTTTCTCCCTCTCTCCTCTTCACTCCTCTCCCATCAGATATAAATCGCTATGATACATATCTTACATACTATCTATTATTATCATTATATAATAGCATATATTGATCATTCTTAATTCTTATCATAGATATCATAAGTTCTCATTATTAATATATCTTTTTGCTATATACTTCTCATAGTACATCCTATTAATAATATAATTAATAAATTAATCTATTATTCATTATCTCTAGTATAGTCTCCATCAATTATATCATTCTTCATTATATATAATCACATCATATAATTATAATTATTATTTCCTATACATATGTCGATTGACTATAAATGCCTATATAGTATCATATTATATATAATATTTTAATTTTCAATCATATATTTAAATCATTACTATTAATAGTTTAGGATATAATAAATTTCATTCATCAGATTATTCTATTATATATAATGATAAAATCCTATTTCATATCTATTGCTTTGCTATATTTTTAAACATACATAATGGTCATTTATTATATTTTATCATTATATATTATCATATTGCATCTATTCTTCATATATTCATGATGTACTTATCTTCTTTAATTATATATTCGATCATATAATTATTCATGATAGTATTACATATCCCTATTTTCTGTCTATTGCTCCGACTTATCTCTCTTACCCTGCGCTCCTATGCTCCTCCATCGCTCAGCGCCGCGGCCCTCCGATCAGCTTCTTCTCCTATCTCTACTCCGCCTCCCTCCCTTACCCTGTCGACTCCCTGTCTGCTCGCTTCCTTCTCTTATCTAATATTCGCTCTTCAATAAACCATTCTCCTCCTCCAGTCTTTGTCCTATCGTGCCTTCCCTCTCTCTCCTGCTCCCCGTCTCCCTCGTTTCTCTCTTCCCCTCTCCCCATTTCCCTTGCTCTCGCCGTTTCCTACGTGGCTGCCTCCCTTGCTCTCCTCCTTCCTTCTCTCCTTCCCTCCTCCCCTGCCGACGGTGCCTCTCTACTTCTCCGCTGCCTCTGCTCCAGACTCCTAGCCCCATACCTGCACCGGATACATATATAAACCAGCCGATAGAGGCGTACTTTCGCCGATGTCAGACCGCTACAGCCTATCGGATATTCACCGGATAGGACAGAGATCATAGATAGTTCGTATAGATTAGGTGCAAAATCAGATAGATGATAGCCTCATATATCCTTATATATATAGGAGATTAGCAAATCCCTATCACTTTAAGAGATCGCTAGCGAATGTTCACGTGACTTATTATGATGATTGTATTAGAGAGAGAAGACAGAGAAGGAGGTAAGCAATCGCATAAGTTATAGTATTGGTTTGATATCACTAAGATCGAGATATCGAGTGCCGAGAGAGGTCTGTTGCAGAGTCGAGCGCCGGAAAAGTAGAATTTGGATAGCCATGAGGAGAGAACAGTGTGATCATCTTTCTTTACACTTTAAAGCAGTATAAGGATAGAGGGAACAAGTCACAAATCCATAGAGCATACTGCATATCTACAATAAATATCAATGAGTCAAGGAGCAGTAGAGAGGAAGATAGAGCTCTCCCCTCTCCCTCTCCTCCTTTCTCATCTCCGCGCTTCTCTCTTGATTCCATTCCCTCTCCTTCATCTTCTCTTCCGTTCTGCCCCTCTTATCATCTCCCTCCCTCTCTCTCTCATTCGTCTCTGCTCTCTTCCACCTCTTCTCCTCTCTCTCTACTCCTCTTCTTCTGCCTATCATCGAATCTCTTAGACGTATATCATATCACATTATTTTCAACTTCCGTCTCTCCCTCCCTCTCTTCTTCGTTTCTCCTTCTGTCCTCTCCTCTCTTACTCACCATCCCTCCCCTTACTCTCCCTATTATAACCTTCTCCTCCTCATCTGCCATGGAATGCCACCGTGCTCTCCTCATCTTATGCTCTACCCTCCTTTATCTTCCTACCTCCTCCTACCCTATCCACTTTTCTCCTGTTCTCCTACTAGCGTTCTCCTCTACATTGCTGACTTCTGCCCTATGGCTCTGTGACTCTTCTACCTGATTTATATCAATCCATATCTTTATCCTCTATTCTCCACTACCTCCGACTATCTTCCTACTCTCCTATTTTCTCCATCTTCTAATGCTATATTCTTCTTATCTATCCATATTGATACACTTCTCCCCTCTCTATATAATGATAAAAGGAAGAGAGAGTAGGTAACTGAAGGGTAGAGGAGATAACCATGAAAGCAGGTAGCAGATAGAGCTAGTACAAAGTTAGAGGATCAAAAGAGAGGCAGTGAAGAGCACGCGTCATATGAGGACCTAGAATAGGACACTGTGTAGATAATCTTTCCAAGATTATTGCTCGGCCTAAGTCTCGTGACATGATAATACCACTCTCTGATCTTTTTTAGAGATACTCGAGAGACTCGCTATCATATCGACCATAGATAAACTTCATTACTACGTTACAGGCATAAGGCGAGAGTGCCACTAGGATATGTTATATCCCCTGACCCTTATATACAATTCTATCCTCGCAGCGCCATCACCGCATCCTCCCTCTTGAGGGACCGCTATTCTCTCCGCTATAGAGAGTATATGAACAATCAGGGATGCAGTATCCAAGCAGAAGAAAGTAGAGAACAAGCAGAGATGCAGTAGAGGAAGCTAGAAAAGGAGAGATGCCATATAAGAGCGGAGACCGGAATAGAAGCTCCCTCCCTTCGGCTGCTTTCTCTCCGCTTCTCCTCTCTTTCTTACTCTGCTCTCCCGTCTGCTCCCTCCCGTAGCTTCGCCTCACCTATTGCCCTCTCTTCTACTCCCTATCCTTCTCTTTCTTTCTCCGCCTTCTCCTCTTCCTCCTTCTCTCTCTCCGGCTCCCTCTTCAACTCCTCCCATCCTCTCTCTCTTACCTCCCCTCGCTGGTTACTTCCCCTCTCTCGCCTCATTCTTGATCTCCGTGGCCACCTCTTCGTTCCCTCTCGATCCTCTTCTCTCGCCTTCTTCTTCATCTCGCCTCTCCCCCCCTCCTGCTAGCGGGCTCTCTCGTCCCTCTACATGGTGCTCCTCATTCCTTTCTCTCCGCCCCCTTCTCCCTTGCGTCTCTCCTACTCCCTCGGGTTGTCCTCCCTTGGTCCTGGGGTGTCGTGGCGTCAAGATTTATACTTACTTCTTACATAACAGCATCCCCTTCTTACAAGCTCGAAAACCTCTTTTATCTAGTATCTTTGATAGCTCTTTCCTTCTTGAGTAACTAATATACTATACGATGATATATATTACTTTGCACCACTCCTATTCATCTTCTCTTTCCCACTTTTCATACCTAAGTCATATACTACAATCTATATCCTCATATATCTCCTATAATACCACGTCATTCCTTCCCCCGTGTATCCTCTTCCTTCTTCTCCTTCTGATCTCCGAGTCTCTTCCTCTTTCCTCTCCTCGCCTGCTACTCCTTCTCTCGCCTCCCTTCTTCCTAATCAAGATGCAGAGTAGATCATCTAGGGAGAGCATAGACTGATTAAGTATCGGAGATTAATTTATGTTATGAGAGAAATCAAGGGTCAATAGCATAATATTCAGTTAGAGGCTAAGAGTCAGGATAGCATCAAGTTCAATTATATTCGTAAGAATAAAGAGGCCTATCGAATGTGGTAGACATGCATGATAGCAGATTCATATCTATATCCACATAGAAGAATAGTTCAATCGCCCATAATCAGCCATTAATCATATAAGAGCTCGTATTATCAGCATAGCAGTATAGATAGGCATACCATACAGACAGTCGGATAGAATTACTCGATATTACCATTATAGAAGACATAGATACTAGTTAGATAAATGATGCTTTCCTACCATCCTCTCTCTCATCCCTCCTCCTCCTATCCTCTCCATCTCTTGCCCTCTCCATTTATCTCTTTCTTCTCTCTCAGTTCCTTCTCCCTAGCCTTCCTGTCCATTCTTCTCCATTCCCTATCTATCCGGCTCCCCCGTTCTTCTCCTCTCCCTTTCTTTCCTCCCCTCCTTATATCCATCATCCCTTCTCTCTCCTGTTTCCCCTTCTCTCTCTGCCACGCTTCTTTATTCTATCCCTCCGCTATCAATCTACTCTCTTTCTACTCTCCTCTCTTTCTCGCTTTCTCTCTCTCTATCTATACTTTCTTTCACTTCTTCCTTACGGTCCTGTCTCCTCTTCCTGCATTATAATCTCATTATCTCTTTCTGCTAATCTATTCCTCCTATTGATTACTGCGATTATATTGTCAGTTCTCACTCACTATACTGCTACCAATCTCTACTTAAATCTTATAACTATCAATACCCCCTCATAGCCTCTCGCTTTCTTTTCTAGTATCGTATTTAATATATTTTCATATATTATGAGATTATTATACTCTTGTCGTTGATATTCCTATATATATACTCGACTGACCAATTTAATTATCCTCTCTCTCACCATTACCTGCACTCCTTCTTATTAGTATTTCGCTTCGCTATATCTGTGCCTTCTCATTATTCACCCTCTACAGTCGCATCGTTGTCGACATTCTTATTGCTATATAAGGCCTAATCATCAGTCTTCATCTCATCCCTCATCTCCGTCCTTTCTTCCGGTCCACTTATATCTACCTCTAAATACCATATTTCTCATATATACTATATACATACTAGTTAATATAGAATAATAATAGCCAAATCAATGGAGATCTTATGATATATATATCAATATTTAATGATATTGCATAATTATCATTGAATAGTTATATCCTATAGATACTATATGATGCATAACATAGATTTATCATTAGCATATACATATATATATATTTACATTATACTAAGGCATCACTATTATATATTAAGGCAACTAATTCTCTTTCCCTGCTCTCTCCCTATATAAACTAGTATATATGAAAGATACATACCATTATAGTAAGCATAAAGAATATTAATGTCATATATATAATTAATCTAAATTAGAACTTTTCATTAGTACTACTTGTATCTTTCTTTCCTCATACCTGCGCCACACTCTTTCTACGTACCTCCTCCTCATCTCCTCATCCTCCTCCTCCCTCGCCCCCGTTCCCTCTTCCTACATTCACATCATTAGACTCAGGTAGGATAACAAATCTAGGAAGAGTTAAGCATAACGCAATAAGTGCAGTAGCAGACGTAGATATACTATATATATAAATATATCCATCCATTATCATTATATAGCTTTATGCTATCTATATCTTCATCTTTGATTTATGTAGCACTTCTTCTTCCCCCCTTCGTCCTCTTTCTCTCCCTGCTCAGACAATCTATACAGTACGCTGGCAATGAGAAAGGTGCCTATACAGTATACAGTACGCTGGCAATGGAGAAAGGTGCCTATACAGTATACAGTACGTGGCAATGAGAAGGTGCCTATACAGTATACAGTACGCTGGCAATGAGAAAGGTGCCTATACAGTATACAGTACGCTGGCAATGAGAAAGGGTGCCTATACAGTATACGTACGCTGGCAATGAGAAAGCTGCCTATACAGTATACAGTACGCTGGCAATGAGAAAGCTGCCTATACAGATACAGATATGCTGGCAATGAGAAAAGATGCCTATACAGTATACAGTACGCTGGAATGAGAAGGTGCCTATACAGTATACAGTACGCTGGCAATGAGAAAGGTGCCTATATAGTATACAGAACTGGCAATGAGAAAGTGCCTATGCCTATACAGTATACAGTACACTGGCAATGAGAAGGTGCCTATACGTATAGAGTACACTGGCAATGAGAAAGGTGCCTATACAGTATACAGTACACTGGCAATGAGCAAAAGTACCTATACAGTATACTGTACACTGGCAATGAGAAAAGTACCTATACAGTATACAGTAAACTAGCAATGAGCAAGGTAGCATAAGGTTAAATATACAGTCAATGAGCAAAGTACTAACAGTATACAGTACACTGGTATGAGCAAGGTACCAAAGTCAAGTATACAGTCAATGAGCAAAGTACCTACACAGTAAACAGTACACTGGCAATGAGCAAAGTGCCTATACATTATACAGTACACTGTCAATGAGCAAGGTGCATATACATAATACAGTACATGGCAATGAGCAAGGTGCCTATAAAGTATACAGTACACTGGCAATGAGCAAGGTGCATATACATAATACAGTACACTGGCAATGAGCAAGGTGCCTATATAGTATACAGTACACTTGCAATGAGCAAGATGCATATGATTATAGACAAGCAATGAGCCAGGTGCCTATACAGTATACAGGACACTGGCAATGAGCAAGGTGTATATACTAACAATATGCAGTACATAGGCAATGAGAAAGAACTCTATGCAGTACACTGTCAATGAGCAAGGTGTATATACAGTATACAGTACGCTGGCAATGAGAAAGGTGCCTATACAGTATACAGTACTCTGGCAATGAGAAAGGTGCCTATACAGTATACAGTACGCTGGCAATGAGAAAGCTGCCTATACAGTATACAGTACGCTGGCAATGAGAAAGGTGCCTATATAGTATACAGTACACTGGCAATGAGAAAGGTGCCTATACGCCTATACAGTATACAGTACACTGACAATGAGAAAGGTGCCTATACAGTATAGAGTACACTGGCAATGAGAAAGGTGCCTATACAGTATACAGTACACTGGCAATGAGCAAAGTACCTATACAGTATACTGTACACTGGCAATGAGAAAAGTACCTATACAGTATACAGTAAACTAGCAATGAGCAAGGTAGCATAAGGTTAAATATACAGTCAATGAGCAAAGTACTTACACAGTATACAGTACACTGGTAATGAGCAAGGTACCATAAAGTCAAGTATACAGTCAATGAGCAAAGTACCTACACAGTAAACAGTACACTGGCAATGAGCAAAGTGCCTATACATTATACAGTACACTGTCAATGAGCAAGGTGCATATACATAATACAGTACACTGGCAATGAGCAAGGTGCCTATACAGTATACAGTACACTGGCAATGAGCAAGGTGCATATACATAATACAGTACACTGGCAATGAGCAAGGTGCCTATATAGTATACAGTACACTTGCAATGAGCAAGATGCATATAGATTATAGACAAGCAATGAGCCAGGTGCCTATACAGTATACAGGACACTGGCAATGAGCAAGGTGTATATACTATACAATATGCAGTACATAGGCAATGAGAAAGAACTCTATGCAGTACACTGTCAATGAGCAAGGTGTATATACAGTATACAGTACGCTGGCAATGAGAAAGGTGCCTATACAGTAAACTCTGGCAATGAGAAAGGTCCTATACAGTATACAGTACGCTGGCAATGAGAAAGGTGCCTATACAGTATACAGTACACTGGCAATGAGAAAGGTGCCTATATAATATACAGTACACTGGCAATAAGAAAGTGCCTATACGCCTATACAGTATACAGTCACTGGCAATGAAAAGGTGCCTAACAGTATACAGTACACTGGCAATGAGAAGGTGCCTATACAGTATACAGTACACTGGCAATGAGCAAAGTACCTATACAGTATACTGTACACTGGCAATGAGAAAAGTACCTATACAGTATACAGTAAACTAGCAATGAGCAAGGTAGCATAAGGTTAAATATACAGTCAATGAGCAAAGTACTTACACAGTACACAGTACACTGGTAATGAGCAAGGTACCATAAAGTTAAGTATACAGTCAATGAGCAAAGTACCTACATAGTAAACAGTACACTGGCAATGAGCAAAGTGCCTATACATTATACAGTACACTGTCAATGAGCAAGGTGCATATACATAATACAGTACACTTGCAATGAGCAAGATGCATATAGATTATAGACAAGCAATGAGCCAGGTGCCTATACAGTATACAGGACACTGGCAATGAGCAAGGTGTATATACTATACAATATGCAGTACATAGGCAATGAGCAAGAACTCTATGCAGTACACTGTCAATGAGCAAGGTAGCTATACAGTATAGAGTACACTGGCAATGAGCAAGGTGCCTATACAGTATAGAGTACACTGGCAATGAGCAAGGTGCCTATACAGTATACAGAACACTGGCAATGAGCAAGGTGCTATACATATACAAGAAAACTGGCAATGAGCAAGTGCATCTCCTGATCAGTACACTGGCAATGAGCAAGGTGCCTATACAGTATACAGTACACTGGCAATGAGCAAGGTGCATATACAGTATACAGAACACTGGCAATGAGCAAGGTGCATATACAGTATACAGAACACTGGCAACGAGCAAGGTGCATCTACATGATACAGTACACTGGCAATGAGCAAGGTGCCTATACAGTATACAGAACACTGGCAATGAGCAAGGTGCATATACATTATACAGAAAACTGGCAATGAGCAAGGTGCATCTACATGATACAGTACACTGGCAATGATCAAGGTGCATCTACATGATACAGTACACTGGCAATGAGCAAGGTGCATATACAATACACAGTACACTGGCAATAAGCAAGGACAGCAAACAGCATTTACTGTATATAGCATGTGTGTAGATTAGGTTAGGTTAGATGGTTAGGGTGACAGGCTTTTTGTACATATTGGTTCCTAAGATCTAAATCTGGCCCTGTTTATTATTATTATTATTATTTTAGTTGTTTTATTATTAATCGAATTGTTGCCTATGTTCACTAACAGTTACCTAATTATAATAATTTTGTAGGTAGTTGCTTTACTTTAGCCTCCTGGACCCAAGTTTTTTTTTATTATTACTGCACATATGTCTAGCATATGGTTCAGTGGGGCAAAACCTTTATGACAGTTCACAGGTGAAGAAAATAAACAGTGCAATTATTACATTCTATTAGGTCGATGCCACTATCCAGCCAAATTAGTGTAAAACCTAAGATACCTGATATATTATTGGATTAGCGCGAGTTTTGCACAAATTTTTCTGTGGCAGTGTCATTTCCAAATTGGAAATAGCTACGCACAGCCTATTCAATATGGGCTACGTTAAGTTTTGTACTATAAGGTAGTGCAAAACTTAACAAAAATTGAATGGAGGCACAAACTGTGAGCCTTACCTGACCAGGACCAGATACCTTAATTTATGGAGCCCGAGCCACTGGGATCACCTCATACAATTCACCAAAGGTTGCACAGTTCTGCTTCCATAAGTATTAAACACCAACTAATAGCTAGCGTAAAATAGTTTAACGTGGGTTGAGATTTACCTCATTGAAATTCAGTATATCTTGGTATTATTATTTTTATATTTTCTTACACTAGCACATTTTTTCTTGAACCAGAATTTTTTTTAGCTGTATTTTTTAGGCTTTGTTCACATATGATTTATTTTCTTGTGTTTCAGTGCATTTTGCCTGCAACATGTGTTAGTAAAAGCAATGACATTGATCCCATAACCCATTCTCAATGAGAGCTGTCAGCGTCAGGACTGGGGTTAGTCACTATCCAGTTGAGTGACCAGCACATGTGTTTATATGCATATGCAATAAATCTCTACTATAGACTTTCTAGACTAGTGTGGCTCTACTTAATTCCTCAACAGTTGTCACAGGGCCCACCAGGAAACATCAGATCAGGGGCCCACAAGGAATTAGGGGTCAACTCAACGTTTATTTTTGCTTTTTTCAATCATTTAAGAATCTGTCTCACTCCTACTGACCGTGCTTTGCACTTTATATAGAGGTGCTTTACATGGGGAAAGGTAGGCTGTGTCTAACCAGATTATTTATTCATTTTGAGTAAGGAAATTTTAAGTGAAACTGTTTGAAGTTCCTGAATGGTTGTTCTAAGTTAACAAATGGCTTAGCTTGCTAAGGACATTAGGAGCAAACCCTCAAACCAAATGCCATAAAATCATTCCCACCAGAATGTATAGATACCACACAAAAACCTGTGTATATTTGATTAGATATATCTTGTCCAAACTTGGCCACTGAGGCTAAATACAGTATTGATGTTGTACTGGGCCTAAATCTTGTAGTTTCTCTCTAAATCTTGTTGTTTCTCTCATAGGCCATGCAGGTCTCTGTGTGCATTACAAACAATTAAAATGGAGTTAACATCGCACCAAAACGCTTTGCTCTTAGGGGTGAACAGTAAAGCGATATTTGCAGCAGTTTGCTGCATTATCGCATAGTGGTGCCATAGATATGTGTGTGTACCCAGCTTAATGCAAAAGTTTGCTAATGGTAATTGAAGTAAAAGAAATTTAAAAAGGTTAGAAGTTAGGACCTTCCAGACTGGGGTTACCATGACGTGGTTGGAAGGCTTTTCATTCATGTGATCACAGTAATGTATATTAAAACCCCATTGTTTATAAAGTATGCCAGTGGGCAAATAATTTGATATTGTATGGGGCCTAGGAATGTGCATTGATTATCTTTTCTATGTTTGTACCCAGCTTAAAGGGGAACTGTGGTCTCCAAACAAGTTAAGCTTAAGCCTACCTTTAAAACGAGCCATCAACCACCTCTCTGTTCTCCACAGCCCAAGATATACAGAAATGACTGACCAGAAAGTTAATGGGTGGGAGGCTGACTTGTGACATTCCTGAGGTTTCTCCTGCACAGTGCCGCCGGCGAGCAAAGCCTCAGACTCCCTCAGTGTGTGAGGGAGACAGGAAGTCCCTCCCCCTCCCTGCTGTGTGAAGTCCTGACAGAGAAGTTAGAGTTCTCACTCTGCCTGAAAAGGCTGTTTCCAGGGGTGGTGGTGGTTCTGAGTAACCCATGGCACCCGCGATTGGGCGGAGCTTAGACACCCGTGAGTGGGCAGGGCTTAGATACACATGAGTGGGTGGGACCACAACACCCACGAGTGGGCGGGGCCACAACACCCACGAGTGGGCGGGGCCACATGGGGCTGTAAGATAATAGGCAATGGGGGGCCTGCAACTGGAGGGACCATGGGGTCCATGAGTGAGAGGGATCAGGGGGGCTGCAAAGGGGAGGAGGGGACACAGGACAGATTGACTGACAGTTTCAGAGCAGGAAGCAGGAAGTGCAGGGGACCTGGTGATGCTGCTGCTATATCACACACAAAAATGTAAATATCTTCAAAACTATGCAAAATAAACAATGGAAATAAATTGCAAAAATTCCTATCAATTTACCTCAATTTACCTAAAGTCATTTTTGGACCACAGTTCCCCTTTTATACCTCTGCTTTCTTAAACCCCTATGACCCAAATTGATGAGGACAATAAAGGGCAAGTTTAACATTTGTAGATAACAGTTTAGACCCAAAGGGAAATATGGGATAGGCAAAACAAGAACAGAGGATGATTGGCGTTGTTTTTGGGCAAGCGTTCATTTAGTACAATGATAAAGAAAATGAAAGATTAGACAAACTCCTTTCACATTGAAGGTTACATCTATACAACCCTATCATTTTAAAAACTGTTGCCAGAGAATAGATTTATTACTGTAGAGAAAATGTGTAATGGCAGTTATACTATTGTCAATAGTTTTCACAAGTCTTACTGTACAAAATGACACATTCATTGCTCTGTTTGTCAGGATAGAAAAAACCCTCAATAGAATGGGCAATAAATGTTTGTGCTATATCTGCTCCTTGCCTCAATTTCTAATAGATGCCACTTTTCTCCCTCTTATAAACAATTTCTTGGGTGGAATTAGCTTGTTACACATGACAGGTTGCTCTGGCTGGTGGGAAGCACCTTAGCAATGTAGAGAGTATATGCACCTTGTAATTTATAACAAATGCATAATTCAGGGGTGCCCAACAGGAGTATTTCTAGACTTTTTACCACCTGAGACAACCACCCACCCACCCACAAAAACCCACTAGCAGTGATAGGGGTGAATAAATAAAACACACTACTCTGAAGTTGCAGTGAATTTTGCAAGTGGATATTTATAGTGTATAAGGGAAAATTAGTACACAAAGGTATTTATACAGTTACTCAAACAATGTGATTATGGGGCTGATGCTATAAAAGGACAAACATTTGTCTGTGCTATTAATTTGCAGCAAACTGCTGTTTAATGGGTCATTGCATTTAGATGACATCTGATTGTTTGCTGTAGATTAATAACACAGGTAAACATTTGCACCTTTTATTGCACCCGGTCCTTTGTGCCTTCTTATTTTGATTGATTTTTTGCTGGTCAGCCTGCTGTCCCTCTACCAGGGCACCTGCTACCCTGAAACAAATGTTTCACCTTGCCTCATTTGAGAGAAGTCAATACACAAAGATGAGAAGATTCAGTCATTTTACTTTATTTCTTGTTTATTTTTTATTTATAACAAACATAATATTGGAATTTTTCAGTAAATCTGAGAAGACTATAATGTTATGATATTTGATAATGTATTTCCTTAAACAGTATATTCTTTACTGAAACATTTTAAGTATGCATGACAGATGAACGAAATGTAACTTTTATTACCCCACTGTATGTTTAGTTGCTCTTTGTTAACATATGGCTGATAAAATCATTAATAAAAATATAAGGATATTAGAAGTTGGCTTGGAGTTCAATGACCTTAATAAAATAACAATGAGTGTGGCCTTGTACTTTATTTATGGTCATGAAATGCCTTGACGTCTAATATCCGTATATTTTTGAATGGAATGTGCATTGTTCACTATTTATCTAAAAAGTATGTAAGATTTTACCAACTAAAAATATTTTGGTTAAATAATTTATTTTCGTTCAGTTTTTATTACATTAACTGACATTTCATTAAAACTTGCCCCTTCCAATACATGAACTGTCAAGCATATGGAGTTAATCAATTCCATATGAAAAGTCACAGACAGATTAAGGGTGACTAGAAGTCTTTAATGCTTAGATCCCTAAATCCTTTATTTTAACATGTGGCCTGTATTATTATTGAACTGAATTAAGGGGTTTTCTATTCTATTTCTACACCTCTGTTTATTTTTTATCAGGAATCTGTAGAAATTTTTGATTACCCTTTAAGGATATTAAGGTAATAGTGATGAATTTAAGATTTTCTATTGTCCTAAATAAAGGGCGGTTATCTGCCATTATCCTTAAAATCACCATACCAAAATGTGTATTAAATCTATCTTAACATAGTCATGTTTCTAATGTGTGGGACTTGTGAGTGCAGAAAGTTTCTCCACTGTGTGCCTGTGTGCAATGCTAAGGCCTGGTATACGCAGTACAGTCTATCAGTTCACCAATCTATAAACTGATTGGTAGCCTCTAAGTCATAAAAAAGTGGAAAGTCAAGCTTAAAGTGTATCTCCATTCAGAATTGACTTAAAAGGGTATCTCAGAAAACTGACTTAGAGTGCAATCGTGAGTAAGTAATCTAACTTCCATGTCTGCTCCTGATCATTTCATTTATGAATGGGAGGTAAGACATAGCCCCTTTAAATCCCGTTCCTAAATTACTCTGAAAAAATCTAAGTCAGTTTTCTGAGATACCCTTTAACCCAGTCAATGGAATTACCATGCCATTCATTTAGGATGAAATACTAAACAGTTAAAAAGTTCTATGCTTGTAAAGGGCTTGTAAAGTTGCACTTCCCATACTTCCCCCTCTCTGTGTCTTTGTGACAGGCATGTTTTAGAAGCTGTGTCACAAGCCCCACCCCCAAAATCATTTTATTCTGAAGCTAGTTACAGACCTGCAACCATTCTTTGTCCTTTACTCTACATATGTATGCCTTAGGTAGGGAAAATGGTTTTTTTTCTTCCTTGTGGTTAGCTTTAAAATTATTAAGAAGATTGGGGGTTAGGCTTATGATGCAGCTGATTGCGCCAACCTTAAACTTGGGGACAGACCATTCGTGTTTGTAATGTTACAGTACTAGCAGAAAAAAATACCCTTTGTACTGATGTATAGATAGACTGCAGCTAGAAGCATGACGGCGAAGTCATTTTAAAGGCATGAGTATGCCCTTTTTAATAAAGACCACTTATTTTGAGACCACAGTTCCCCTTTAATGCAGATTAAATGCAACCAGTCTGCAAGTAGTGCAGCCAGTGGCACAGTTAGACACTAAGAGGGAGATTTACCCAGAGCAACTATCACTCTGGGTAAATCTCCTTTCGGTGATTCAATATCGCTTTTGCTCTCGTGAGTAAATCCCAAAAGCGATAGCGAATCGGTTAGCGTGACTTTAACTCCATATAACTGCCCAGCGGCACTAGGCAAATTATATTCTTCCCATGTCAGTATCCAGACTTGGCAGCATTTCCCTGCTGTTAAAACCAGGCTTCACCAACCCTCCTGCCACAACTACCACCCTGCAAGCCAAAATACCAAGTAAAAAAATAAATAACTTTAATTGCACTCACAGCAACACATGGTGTGGGAAAAATGAACCTACTCATGAGGGTAGGGAACTTAATTTGCAAGCACCTATTTTGCATTTATTCTGCTGCAAACAATAGCAGCAAAACATGTATAAATATTAGCAACATATATATGCATATACATAAAAATTAAATAAGCAAAACAGGTGTGACATTTGATCAACACTGCTGCAAGACATCCAGGAGCCCAGAGCTTTGGTAACAATTCTGCAGCGACTGTGTAAATGTGGTACACAGGGACAATACTAAAAGGTGTAGGGGAATTGCAGGTGGTGGGAGTCTGGGGAACAACTATAGCTGAAGGGGCTCTAACTAGTTTAGCAGCAATGAGGGGGTAGACCCCCCCCCCCATGATCTATTCAGGGGCTTTTACAGAATTGTGAAATACACTGAATGGTGTCTAAAGTTGAAAGCTAGATAAAAATCATTTGTTTTTACAAGCATGGGGGAGTGCTCCCATTCTCATGTTCCTGCTGCTGCATCCATTCTGGCATTCTAACATTCCCTCTTTTCTTATACAACAGGAATTCCAAAAGATCATGTTTCTCACAATATGCAATGTAAGGAAAATGCTCCTGTTTTAAGAAAGAAATCTGTACATGACTAGAAACGCTATTTTAATACTCTAGGATCATATTTATTGCTTGATTCATCCTTGGTTAAATTGGCCAATATTTGATTCCTCTCAGTTTTTGCATTAATAGATTTTAGTTCAATTTAAAACAGTTTGTTGATACCTTTGGCACAGGGCACATTTTTGTACAACACTGTGATAGGTGTCATCATAAGCAAGTATTCAAATCAATCTAACGATGAACCTAAAGTAATTGGTCATGAACACTTCCCAGAGCCATAGTTACAGAGCAGAACGTTACTCTTTTTTTACTTTGTGGTAGGAATCCATTATAGTGCTTTGTACAAGTAACATTTGGTTACATTGTCCCCTATAGATAGCCTCATCTAAATTAGAGATGGACAAACTTCCAAAAATCTGGTCTTTGAACTTTTGAAAAAGTTAGAAAATTCGAAAATCAGACCCATTAAAGTAATTGGGGGCAAATAGTTGGAAAAGTTTGAATAAAATAAGGTTTAAATAGAAATGGTAACTTACTGTACATGGCTCTGGGACCTGAAAAATGGTCTACGGGACACTTACAAATACCCAGAACTTAAAATAAAGTAACTTTCATGCGTGCACTACTTTTGTGCTTCAACATTCGACAATTATCCCTGGAAATTAGATATTTGTGAACTGGGAATAAGGACATCTTATATGTACATTTCTGGATGAGCTGGGCATAATGGCATCTTATATTTACCAATCTGTGTGAGCTGGGCATGAGGTTGACTTATATTTACCTATAAGTTTAACAGCCAAGTCAGCCTTCCAGTTCACCAACCAGTGTAAAGTCAGTCTTCCAGTTAACCAATCAGTTTTAAATCAGACCTCCTTTTCACCAGACATTGTTAAGTCAGCCCTCTAGTCCACCAGCCAGTGTGAAGTCAGTCCTTCAGTTCACCAGACAGTTTTATGTCAGTCCTCCAGTCCACTAGCCAGTGTTGTCAGCCCTCTAGTCCACCAGCCAATGTTAAATCAGCCATCCAGTTTACCAGTCAGTGTTAAATCATTCCTCCAGTTCACCAGCCAGTGTTAAGTCTCCTCTCCAGTCCACTAGCCAGTGTTAAACCAGTCCTCCAGTTCACTAGCTATTGTTAAGTTAGCCCTTTAGTCCACCAGCCAGTGTAAAACCAGCTGTTTAGTTCACCAATCTGTGCTAAGTGACCCCTTCAGTTCACCAGTCAGTGTTACATCAATCCTCCAGTCCACTAACCAGTGTTAAGCCTGCCCTCAACTCCATCTGCCAGTGTTATATCAGTCACCCAGTCCTCTAGCCAGTGTTAAGTAAGCCATCCAGTTCACTAGTCAGTGTTAAATCAGCCCTCCAGTTCATCATCCAGTGTTGTCAGCCCTCCAGTCCACTAACCAGTGTTAAGTTAACCCTCCAGTAAACCAGGCAGTGTTAAGTCAGCCCTCCAGTCCACCAGCCAGTGTCAAGTCAGCCCTCCACAAAACCAATGTGGATGAAGCACAGAGAGGGGCCCCATCATAGATTTGCTGGGGGCCCAGTGATTCCTAGTTATGCCACTGCACCACACCCACCTCCACAAGCCATCCTCACCCCCAAAAGCCACTCCCATGTTACCCAAAAAAGCCACACCCACTTTAGGCACCACCCTCAGCTGCCTGTAGGCGGCATTCAAAAGTTGTTTGAGGTGCCAAAAACCCTAGAAGCACAACTGAATCAGCATTCCATTTGTGGCACAATATCAAATTGTTCACCCACAGAAACCTGAATATCCACAGCATTGGAGCCTGCCAGACAGCAGCAGTGTACTCTGTCACCAATGTCTTTTAATGTGAAGGTGACTTTACTGCTTGTTTAATGGCCCTAGGCCTGCAGTCACTGGGAACATTAACTTATGGAAGTTTGATATAGTGTCAAATATCTGTCTGTGTGAGAGAATGTGCATGTGTGAGAGAATGTGTGTGTGTGTGTGTCTGAGAAAGTGTGTGAGTGTGTATGAGAGTGTGTGAGTGTGTGTGAAAGTGTATGTGTGTATAAGAGAGAGAATGTGTGTGAGAGTGTGTGAGAGAGAGTGTGTGTGAGAGAGTGTGTATGTGTGAGAAAGTGTGTATGTGTGAGAGAATGTGTGTGAGAGAGTGTGTATGTGTGAGAGAGTGTGTATGTGTGAGAGAATGTGTGTGAGAGAGAATGTGTGAGTGGGAGTGAGTGTGTGTGAGAGAGTGTGTAAGAGAGTGTGTGTGTGAGTGTGTGTAATAGAGTGTGTGTGAGAGAAAGTCTTCTAGGGAACTAAAATGGCTAGAAACATCCCTGTATCTGGCTACACACAGTCCTGGGTATGTATAGTATAAAGTATAGAAAAATCATTAAGAACTGCCACGGATGTCTCCCTATACTTCAGTACAGGGGCTGACTGCGATCAATTGAAATTTTCGGAAGGTAACCATCTTTTCTGAGGCCTTGTGAGAAATCATTTTCATGGTACACGCTTTACCACCAAAAGGGGCAATTTCACAAAATCCGATGGAATCGTCTCTTTATTGTTAATGCGTGTACCCAGCTTACGTGTCTAGATTTCAAAACTAGGTAGGATTGTTAGGGACAAACAATAGAGGTGGTGAACATGATTGTTGACAGTGACAGCTGAACATTGTGAAAAGCCAATAAAAGGAAATCCATTTGCAGGTCATGGGCATGCTGCAAACATACATTTATGTACAGAGTGAAGGCAAACAATATGTCAGTCTGCATTTACATTTCTGTTTTGACAGTCCACCATTGAAGGCTTTTGCTGTGATGTGTATTATTTGCAGAGTAACGCTATAGTATTGTTCTTATTAGTACAGTTTACATATTCCATTACACAAACAGATGAAGCATCGTTTTCAGACATTTTGGCCACATACTGTATATCCAGTGAGCAGGAGAAATTCATTAGAATTTTTGCATCTAATTTTCCTTCTTTCCAAAGCTACTGTATTACATGGCTCAGATTAAAGGGTTTTTCCTTTTCAAGTATATATGAGTGTCCCATATGCACACTAATCCCCAGGTGGGTGCAAAAATGTCCAAATTCCCTTACTCCACAGGGAAATAAATCAGTAATATAAATGCAAGGTGGACTGCACTCCAAAAAAGAACGTGTTTAGTTTAAAGCCAAACATCAAAACAACAAAATGCGACTTTTCGAGGGATACCCCCTTCATCAGGTGTGTGAGCAACCAATGTGGGTTTAAATAGCCAAGTGTAATGTAAACACACCCCCTGGGGGTTGTACAACACAAGTCCAAAATTCATGTGATAATAAATACTAAATATGAATAAAAGTGTAAAAATACAATATTGCATGGGCTCATTAAAAGCCCTAATAAAGTGTGAAGTGCATACTGTAATACATGACTAAAAGTGATAAAAATCATCTAGATGCCCCATAAAATACATAAGATGTATCAGAGATATAACAATGTGGAAAGTGCCGACATAGTGCATTAAGAATATAATACATAAATAAAACAAATATAAAAATCAGGCATGAAGAAGTTCTTATCTGATGTCATTGTTTCAACTACAGGAAAGTCCCAAAGGCATAAGTGTCTGCTGGCAATGTTGCAAGTCCATCATTCATTTAGAAACAATCCACTAGATGGCGTAGAAAGGCAACAGAGAAATGAAACAATGGCATAACTGTGTTGCAAGACCACAAGTAATGTAACAATAATGAATGAACCGATTGTCCAGAAAACAAAGCTGTTCAAAATCTAATTACAGAAAAGCTGACCAATTTATTTCCTCATTTAGCCCATGGGGAGACAATGTTTGAAGCTTATGGGTCCAGAAACATTCCCTTTGTAGGAGTTTAAGTTCTGGTCTCCACCCCTTGTTCTTTATTAACTACTTCTTTAATACAACCATCTCAGTTGCGAGGCTCTATTCTGTTGGTATGAAGTGCTTACTCACTGATGTTTCATATCTTTTCGTTCCCTCTGTGCCATCATAATTAGTGATGTCACGTTTGTGTTCCCCAATCCTGAGCCGTGCCTCTCTTTTAGTTTTACCTCACTATGCCTTGCCGCATGGGCATTTCAAGAGTGTAAATAACATTATTAGTTCGCAGGTAGCATAATCCCTAAGTTTAATTCATTCTCCTTTCAGGGATGTGAGTGCTTTTGCCTGTATAATGGCATTGCAGCCTGACAGTTACGCAGGGATATGTTCCTATTTGAGACTCCCTATAAAATGATTGGGTACTGGTTTTGGATACATTAAGTCAGTGTGGTCAATTCATTACCAATGGTTTTACTTCTCTTGTATGAGAATAGAGGGGGATTTTTAAATAGGATTCCATGTTCCGGATCAATTGCAGATCCGCCAGTTATTTCTAACAATTTTCTGGATACTTTTAGACAGGGTGTGGTAAGTGGACACAATGGAATCCTATCTGTGTCAGAGCAGTTTTTTTCTTTTCTTCTAAGCAGGGAATCTCTATCGGACGATAAAGCCCTAGCCATATCCTGGATAGTTTAGTTCGTCATAGCCTCGTGCGAGGAATTTCTTTTTTCATCTCTTCCATTCTAAGCTCACATCGGCTATCCTCCTGTACAATTCTACGAACTCTCAAAAACTGACTTAGTGGTAATCCCTTCTTTACACTACTCTCGGCATGATGGCTTGTAGCAGTAGCATGTTTATCCTATCTGTGTCCTTAATATACAGGTCTGTGACTATGCTGTTACCTTTTTTAGAAACTGATACATCCAGGTAATTAACACAGTGAAAATCATACTGTATGTGAATTTCAGAGTAGGGTGCACATTATTAATGTACTGGACAAAGTCAAGGAGTAATGCAGGTTCACCATCCATATGAAACACATCATCATATATCTTACGTAGTGCTGTATATGGTTTTTAAAATGTCATTAGTAAACATAAATTGAGTTTCAAAGTAGGTGACAAACAAGTTAGCATAAGCTGGCGCAAATTTGCGCCCATACTGGTTCCCTGAGCCGGTAGGTACCATAAATCGTTGAATCTGAAGAAATTGTTTTTGAGACAAATGGTAAGCAGGTCCAGAATAAATACACTTTCTTATGGTCATACCCAAAATCAAGAAGTGCATGTTCCATGGCTTGTAATCCTTCATCATGTGGAATAGAGGTATATAATGCCTCTATGTCCAATCGTATAATAATTTTGCTTTCTGTAAAATCCGTGTGTTATTCAAATGATTGGACGCTGTAGTGTCCTTCAGCATTTTTCAATGCGACTATGGGCTGAAGGAATGAATCCACATATATACCCGCGGCTGTAACAGGGATCAACACCTGATACAATTGGACGGCCTGGGGGGAGTAGTACTCTTATGGATTTTCGGTAGGAAGTAAAGCACGGGGCCCGTGGATTATCACATATAAGAAAATCCTTCACATGTTTGTCAATAATCCCCATGTTAAATGCTTCCAAAATGATGGTATCTATCTCCTTTTTAATTTTAAGTGTGGGATCCCCTTTAATTTAACTAAGAAAGAGTTTGGGACTTTACAGAAATTAAAAAAAACTAAAGGGATTATTATTAAAAAGGCTGATAAGGGAGGGGCCACGGTTATCATGATTACAAAGACTATTTATTGGAAGCGGAAAAACAACTTAATAAGCAGAACATTATACTCCACTACAAGGGATATCCCACACTTAAAATTAAAAAGGAGATAGATACCATCATTTTGGAAGCATTTACATGGATTTTGACAAACTGTGAAGGATTTTCTTATATGTGATAATCCACGGGCCCCCGTGCTTTACCTCCTACCGAAAATCCATAAGAGTACTACCTCCCCCCCCAGGCCGTCCAATTGTATCAGGTGTTGATTCCCTGTTACACCGCTGGGTATATATGGGGATTCATTCTCAGCCCATAGTACGCATTGAAAAAAATGCCTGAAGGACACTACAGCGTTCCTTAATCATTTGAATAACATCACGGATTTTACAGAAGAGACACATTATTATGTACTATGGACATATAGGCATTATACCTCTATTCCACATGATGAAGATTACAAGCCATGGAACATGCACTTCTTGTTTTGGGTATGACCAAAGAAAGTGATTTTATTCTGGACCTTCTTACCATTTGTTCTCAAAAACAATTTCTTCAGATTCAACGATTTATGGTACCTACAGGCTCAGGTGACCAGTATGGGCGCAAATTTTGCGCCACTTATGCTAACTTGTTTGTCACCTACTTTGAAACTCATTTATGTTTACTAATGACAGTTTTAAAACCAATATACAGCACTACCGTAAGAATATTGATGTGTGTTTTTCATATGGGATGGTAACCTGCATAATACTCCTTGACTTTGTCCATACATTAATAATGTGCACCCTACTCTGAAATTCACTATACAGTATGATTTTCACTGGTTAATACCTGGATGTACCAGTTTCTAAAAAAAGGTAACAGCATAGTCACAACCTGTATATTAGGACACAGATAGGAATAACATGTACTACTACAACCATCATGCCGAGAGTGTAAAGAGGGATTATACCACTAAGTAGTTTTTGAAGTTCGTAGAAAATTGTCAGAGGATAGCCGTGGGAGCTTAGAATGGAGAGATGAAAAAGAAATTCCTAGCACGAGGCTATGACGAACTACAACTATCCAGAGATATGGCTAGGGCTTTATCGTCCGATAGAGATTCCCTGCTTAGAAAGAAAAAACGCTCTGACCCAGATAGGATTCCATTTGTATCCCTTACCACACCCGTCTAAAAGTATCCAGAAAATTGTTAGAAATACTGGCGGATCTTGCAAATCTGATCGGAACATGGAATCCTATTTAAAAATCCCCCTATTCTCATAAAGAGAAGTAAAACCATGGTAATGAATTGACACACACGCTTAATGTTATCCAAAACCAGTACCCAATCATTTATAGGGAGTCCTCAAATAGGAACATATCCCTGCCGTAACTGTCAGGCCTGCAATGCCATTATACAGGCAAAAGCATCTCACATCCCTGAAGGGAAGTGAATTAACTTAGGGATTATGCTACCTGCAGAACTAATAAGTTATTTTACCTCTTGAAATGCCCATGCGCAAGGCATATGTAGGTAAAACTAAAAGAGAGGCACGGCTCAGATTGGGAACACAAACGTGACATCACTACTTATGATGGCACAGATGGGAACAAAAGATATAAACATCAGTGAGTAAGCACTTTCACCAACACATAGAGCCTCGCAACTGAGATGGCTTGTATTAAGTAGTTATAAAGAACAAGGGTGGAGACCAGAACTTAAACTCTACAAAGGGAATGTTTTCTGGACCCATAGCTTCAAACATTGTCTCCCCATGGGCTAAATGAGGAAATAAATTGGTCAGCTTTTCTGTAATTATGATTTTGATACATGCTGTTTCTTGGACAGTTTTCATTCATTATTTGGTTACATTCTTGTGGTCTTGCACCAGTTATGCTCCATTGTTTCATTTCCTGTCTGCCTTTCTACGCCATCTAGTGGATTGTTTTCTAATATGAATATGGACTTGCAACATTGCCAGCAACGCACTTATGCCTTTGGGACTTTCCTGTAGTTGAAACAATGACATCAGATAAAACTTCTTCATGTCCTGATTTTATATTTGTATTTTTATATGTCTATATATTCTTAATGCACTAATGTCGGCACTTTCCCACATTGTTATATCTCTGATACATCTTATGTATTTTAATGGGGCATCTAGATGATTTTTATCACTTTTAGTCATGTATTACAGTATGCACTTCACCTTTATTGGGCTTTTTAATGAGCCCATGCAATATTTGTATTTTTACACTTTTATTCATATTAAGTATTTTTATATCAACTGACTTTTGGACTTGTGTTTGTACACACCCCCCAAGGGGGTGTGTCTTTACATTTCACTTGGCTATTTAAACCCACATTGTGTTGCTCACACCACCTGATGAGGGGGTGTATCCCTCGAAACGTCGCATTTTGTTGTTTTTGATGTTTGGCTTTAAATAAACCGTTCTTTTTTGGGTGCAGTCCACCTTTGCATTTTGTTTTTCCACTTTCAACAACTCTACTTCCTTTTCCCCACCCAAAAAAAGTAACTCAAATCATCTTTTGTCCAAACCACATTGGATTTATTCACATTTTGCATCCATGATGCATGCCTGATTTCTAAACTTAACAAAGAGACAATTGACTATCAAAGAATATACTGGCAGGAAACAGTCAGACATCATGACTCTTGGTTTGTAAAATAAAACACAAAGAGAATATTGTCTGTTTTATTTTATTAGGAATATTTAGAAAATGTTCAGCTTGAATCTTGTCTTCTCTAGGTTTCATGTCAGTAAAATGTATTGTGTTTTATATGATGTAAATTTACACTTGCAAATTACTTATATTGGCACAGTTCCTGAATAAAATATGAATTCATATGTTTGTTTAATTATAACACTATCCTGCTGCCCATTACACTGCTTTCACAGTGAGCTGTGAGAATACAAGCTCCATCAAGCCCCTGGTTTGAGCGCCTGTATCCTACAGCTCGGACAGAGATTAATCTGCTGCATCATAAGTCCTGCCCCTGAACATCTTTATCATTTTTAAAACCAGCCACAATCATGAAAATATTGTTTCTCTTTCCCTAAATCGATCTTTTCATATTTACATTTTTTCAATTTGTGGGGGTAGGGCTTATGAGTTTAAAAACATAAGGAGCCTGCCATGAAGAGCTTACAATATATGTCAGTAGGCAAATAGGGTGCAAATGATGGTAGTTCTAAGAGAGGATTATGTGTTTTCCAGTATCCTCCCCCAAGAATTATTAATTCTATGATTGTATGCTCTTCAGGGAAAGGGCCTAATGTAAATGAATAGACTAATTGAAAAGTGTTGTGTAATCATTGTGTAATATTCAGTGCTATATAAAAAAATAAATAAAATACAAAACAGTATTAAATGGAGTGTTTGCCATTTTGGAAACTAATAGTGACCATAGACATAGCAATATTATTGCCCCATGTGTGGTGTCCATCAATGAAAATAAATGGGTTTGATTTTGTTTTTGAGCTTGCTGAAATTAATGTGATTGATATAGTATCAGTCTATGTATGGCCATCTAAAGGTGATATATATTGCCCCATACTGATACTGAAAAATACATAGCAATTTGCACCACAATTTATTAATGGTCCAAATTGAGCAACAATTTGTATGGATAAGTTAGTAAATTGTGCAGTTTATAAATAGGACACGAGATTTCGGCAGTGCCGTTTTTTTGGATTCAATGGATTTGCCAGTTATTGTGCATGTGCCGGTCAAGGCATAATAGAAATGTAAAAACTGCACAAGTCAACGTGAATGACCCTTGAAATTGTTGTGTTACTTGTTTATTCAAAGTAAATAAAGTTTGACTTTTTCTCATTGTTTGATTGCACAAATATGACAAACAGACTCGCAAATAACAGAGTGGACCTTTTAGACAAGATAAAAAAATAACTTTTAAGATACATTGATGATCTTAATATTGTATAATATGGACTAGGGGGCATATTACTGAAGGTAGGATATGTGGAGTTCATTTTTTACCATTCTTTACCGACTGTTTTATCACTAAAATTGCCATCACCACAATTTATAAAGCAGCGGAAAAAAAAACTGTTTGCTACAATTTGCCAAAATTTTACAAAAAGCCACTAAATATTGCCATGTCCAAGGTGGTGAAATGTGAAGTTTTTTATGCCATAATATCATTATTATTATTGGTGATTTTTATAGCCCCAACATCTTCTGTAGCGCTTTACAATTACATGGATACATTCACATTAGGCCCTGCCCTGAAGAGCTTACAATCTAAGCACATTTATTTGACACATACAACCTATCAGTATGTCTTTATGATTGTGGGGGAAACCGGAGTGAATGGAGGAAACCCACGCAAGCACGGGGAGAAGATACAAACTTCTTGCAGATGTGTCCAAGGGTGGAATCGAACTCAGGACTTCAGTGCGGCAAGACATCAAGGCTAACCACTGAGCCACCATGCTAATATTATTATTCATTAATATTCACACGGGAAATTATTATAATTTTTCAAGTTAATTAACTTTTTTGGAAATGTTAATAATGATAAACAATATCTTGGACCATTTATAATATCTCATAATGGCAATTTTGGATAAAAAATACATTGTGATAAAATGTACATTAGTCATTATTTCATTACTTGCTTAGGATTACATTATGCTGACTTGACTTGTCCTTTAAATTGGATTAAGAGGATCTTTAAATTGCCATTTGCATTGACATTCAATTTAACCATGCTAATTTCTTTTCACTTGTAAATGTTTTGCTGCTTTATAAATACATACAGCAAGAAAAAACGGTAAAAGGTGAAATAAACACTGCAATCACGGTCATTCAGTAATGACTGAAAATTTCCCCTGGCCACAGTCATCTCACTGTACTAAATTATAGCGAGTTGCCCATTGCCATGGGGAACATGCAGCCCCAAACGTTCTCCCTATGCTGTGTATAGGGAGAATGCTTGGGACTGTGTTTACCCTGATGTTTGAGAAATGACCTTGCAGATTCTGCCTGTCATCTTTCAAAGATCTGTCATTTGTGTATCCAGCTTAAAAGCTCATACACACATACAATGTTTGTAGCAACCCATGCGCGTGAATGCGCTCTTGGGTCATGGGTCGCTGCAAACATAGCACAAGTATCCAACTAGGTATCCCAATTGCACAGCTACTGAGCTAAGCTGTTGTGCAACACCTGTGAGGTGGTGCTCCCAGTGTATATACTACTAACCCGACCAAAATTGGAAGACCCCAGGGTCCTCAAAGTACACTAAACAGGGCACAAGCACTGTTAAACAGCAGATTGATTCATTTTATTTTTACCATACACAATACATACTACACAATATATTCCTTAAGATTAAATACAATAAACCGACAATAAAACTAGATACACTGTACAGGGCGTCCCCCGGACCAACAATAAAAATTTGTGACCAAGAATCCCCCACATACGACCTCCCCAAAAAGGATATATAAAAGCGTGGAGTCCTAATGTCCCGGACTTGAGAATAAACTGTAGTCAAGACCAAGCCGACACACTGCTACTTAATTAGAGTACTATTATACTCCCAACCCCCGGGTTTACAGCTGTGTTGGACAGGATAGTACAAGTGTACAAGGCTTGAGACTCTGGGCTTTTTGGACTACTGCAAGAACAATTTGTAGGAGCATTAGTTCTAGGGCTCTTTTTCTACTGCTCTACCTGTAAGTGATGTAATCACTTACAGGCAGAGCAAAAAAAAAGGATATAAAAAGGTTGTAGGTTTGCTTAATACAGGCATGTGGTATTAATGTACTTATGCTAAATTCACACAGGGAAAAAAAAAACATAGGGACAGATTTCAGGTTAATTTAGCAATTTGCTGATGCACATTTGAGAGATTGTCTCCTCCACTGCAGACCACAGAACATCCTGCTGAATTGAGGGAGAGAGAAGGGATTGTTAATGTCCCAAACTGTCACACAGAATGTGGGACCCTAGGGGTAGATTAACCCAATGCAGCTATCGATCTGCCGAACGCAGTTCAATATCATGTTTGTGTAAGTGGGTAAATGCCAAAAGTGATTTACCCACAGCATGATTTATACACCGGCTATAAATATGGAGTTAAAGTCGTGCTAACCGGTAGCGTAACTCCATATTATTGCCCAGCGCAGCTAGGTGTATGGCCGTACAGTGTATGGACGCACAGACAATTGATCCACATACTGGGGATCGGTCGGATCCCTGTGTGTTGTTCCCACAGCATGTGTGCTAACAGATACCAATATGATCTGTCTGCACACATGCTGTGGAATTGCATGTGTATGGCCAGCTTTATCAATAGATAAGTATTTGGAGTTCAGTTTTTGCTAATACTGGTAATAAGAAAATAGCCATAAATGTGACAAATTAGTCCAATTGTGAGGGCTAAGTTATTGTCTATATGGACAATTTCACATCTGTACCTAAACTATTTTCACTTTCACCTGACACCCCTCAACAGACAGTGCCAGGTTCTGCAACCTCCTAGCAGGGAGATTCGGGGCTAAGCAAGAAATTCTAAAGTGCCAGAACAGACAGCAGGTAACTATGTACCTTTTGTACATAAGTTATACTGAAAGATTTGCAATATGCTTGTGAAGGTTCTCATTCATCCCGATTCCAGGTCATGGTATATCTGTTGTATTCAGTTAGATCAACTGGACTTAAAGTTCTTGAAGACATTTCGCTAGTCATCCAACTGGCTTTCTCAATTCAGAATGACTTGTACAAGAATCTGTTGGCAATATAAGTACCCTTAAACTAAACTTAAAGTCCAGTTGATCTAACTGAATACAACAGATATACTGAAAGATCTGAGTTGTCTTTAAAAATTGAAAACTTGCATCAATGTACACGCTACTTCTAAAAAAAAAAGTGTCCCTCAGAAATGTTGGCAGGCCGGCACACACACACACACACACACACATTGTGCAGTGTGCAAAATTTGATTTTGTGTATACAGAGATGAAATATACTCAGGACTCCCATAGTGCACTCTGAGAGTCTTTATATTTCCTTTACTTTTCTCCCATCACCCCTTCATATATCTTATCTTATCAAGATAACGGACATGAATAGCAAACATCTGAAAAGCCCAATAGATAGCATTTGTGTACATGATATACATTACTAACAGTGATACATGTGTATGCATCCCAGTCCCATACTTAAATGATGATCTGGGCATGTGAAATATGCACAGTTCATATAATAACTCTAGTCGTGTTTTGTCTATTTGAGTTAAAATGGACTTTAATACTATTATATTATACTGATATATTTGTCACTAAACCTTTATACTCCCTTAACCACATGCCAGGAGACCTTTTGATTTGCTCGGCAGGATGAGTAAGGAAAGCTGGTTTATCGCCTGGAAATGGATGTGTTAAAATCAGTGCACATTCCAGCTACATTTTTAGAATTTACACATAGACACATGTGTTTCCATCAGGATATGCAATCATGCATAACAATGCATAAATAAATCTGCGCTATTACGCAATCACTCATAAAATAAACAGCGTTTTAATCAGCTGCACTTCTATATCTTTGTCAGTATAGAAAGCCAATACAAACACAGATTTGACTGCCTTTGTAACATCCATTTATAGATAAGGCAGCCACAAATGACATGGTAAACAAAATTGGGTTTTTACTGGTAGAAAATTCTATTATCTGTTGAAAAATGCAAAGCCAATGATAGCCTGCAATTATATAAAACCTGTTAAACAAAGCATAGCATGGAAAACTATTTTCAGCTTAGGGTCACCCTGTTATATAGAATAAAGCATGTAAACTGTACCTTTACAATGAAAAATATTCTTCTATATTCTCTTTGTTCCTCCCAGTGTCTTGCTTCTGTTTGTAATGTCTCAGTTGGTCACAGTAAGATGTTTTTTGGGGGTAATAGGAATAACATGGATCACGATGTTTGTCTCTTACAGATCATTTACATACACCCTCCCTCTTGTGCTGATTGGCTCTTTCAATTGATAGGAAGGAATATTAACAAGGTGAAATGCCAGCGTGGTTCATGATGCCAGGGTTTGCGACAGTGGGCAAAGATGGTTAGTGGCAGCTCAGAAGGCCAGTAAGTGGGGAAAATGTTGTCCAGTGATATATAATTGGATATTCATAGAGTTTCCATAGAAACAGTATCTATAAAGCTAGAATACTGTATGAAGGAATGAAATATGGATATTCCCAAAGTATTGTTTGCTGTTAATGGCATGGTTAACAGAATTCTTCCATTTATATGTGGTTCTGTCACAACATGTAACATTTAAAAGCTCTGCATATGGGTTTTTAGAACTATGCAAATTCTAATTTCTTAAGCATACCAGAGATATAGATTTTAGGCACAGGCCAAACTGTATAAGAGAGTAGTTCATATAGTGGTCTATGGGCCAGTCAGCACAGAGGGGCCCCTTCCCAACAATGACATGATCTGGACCAGCCTTATCTGCAACAGCTTCCTGAAAATGAAAAGAGGGTGTTCTGGAAGGTTTGGCCATTCAACGGACTCCAGGACATACTCAGGGAGATTCAATAAAAGTTCTTATCGTTTAAAATGGTGCTAATTTTGCCCCAACCAATCAGAAAATGTAACATTTGAAAGCAAACATCTGATTGGTTGGGGCAAAATTATCACCATTTAAATGATAAGAACTTTTATTGAATAACCCCCACTGTATTTTATGCACCTGAAGAAGGGGGACACCCTGAAATGTTGTGCAAACACAATGTCACAATAAAGTTGATCTTAATAAAGTTTGATCTTAAATAGTGTGTGCATTCCTCACTACTTACTGTACCTTTAACCATACGGTATTTTAATTTGAGGGAAGGAAATTATAGACAATGTCCACCAAAAAGTATGCCTTTATATACATCTATGCAGATGTGTTACTGTAATAAAATGGTAGATCTTTCTATTTACTGCATTTAAAATTCTCAATTCCCAATTGTTAAAGGGTAACTGTGGTTTCCTACCTTTAAAACGAGCTATCAACCTGCTCCACAGTCCAAGATATAAAGAAATGACTGACCAGAAAGTTAATGGGTGGGAGGCTGACATGTTACATTCCTGAAGCTTCTCCTGCACAGTGCCGCCAGCAAGCACATCCTCAGACTCCCTCAGTGTGTGAGGGAGACAGGAAGTCCCTCCTCCTCTCTGCTGTGTGAAGTCCTGTAAGAGAATCTGAGTGGCCCACGGCACCCGCAAGTGGGCAGGGCTTGTGCACCCGCGAGTGGGCATGGTTTGTGCACCTGCGAGTGGGTGGGGCTTATGCAGGGCAGAGTCACGGCATGTGCGGGTGGGTGGGGCCACATGGGGCTGTAAGAGAATGGGCCGAGGGGGGCCTGCAACTGGAGGGACCATGGGGTCCATGAGTGGGAGGGACCAGGGGGGCTGCAAAGGGGAGGAGGAGACACAGGGCAGATTGACTGACATGGTTTCAGAGCAGGAAGCAGGAAGTGCAGGACGGTCCAAAAAAGCGGAAAAATAAAACGGAAGAAGAAAAAGAAGAAATAGAAAGAACAGTAATTTGGCTTTTCCAAGCCAAATTAATTAAGCCTTATGAATGAGGTTGCTTCATATTTCTGTATTTTCATATTTTCATGGTGACTGCAATGTCTTCTTTTTTGATTACATTTAGAGCAATGCACAAGCTGGGTGCAGAACTAAAGAACCACTGTAAAACCATAGGCTACTGCAGTGCATAGTTTAGTTATGTTTATACTTATAGGGCTCCGGGTAAATGCTCTGGGCAAATGTCCCATATGGGATTCAACATTGCATTTAAATTGGGAAACAGCATTGCTATTTGCAGTCTAAGATCATGGTACTAAGATCTTCCTATGTAAAGTATAGAGAGAACACTTGGGACTGCAGATTTCCCTCAGCTGCTGCTGACTCCCTATTCTTTAACAGGAAGATGACCATGGGCGAGGAAATTCTACGGACATTTCTGAACGATCCTGAGTCCGAGAAAGTACTCAGAAATGCGCTTCACATAGAACAGAATTGTCCCTTTCTCGTTTTTGTGTGTATACACCTTTACTGATATTAAATAAAAATTGCCCAGCGGCTCAGAGTAAATGAGGCTAATACAATTTACAGCTTCAGCTCCCCTGCTTCATATGCAAATAAGCATAGTGGCAGCTAAGCAAATTATTCTGGATATTTAAAGCAACCATGAGAGTGTAGCTCTAAATCTTCTCTATCTCTAATTCATGCATGCACATATGTTGGGAGGAGGGAGGCAAACTGAAAAACAAGTAGGACAGCTGTCAGCTGAGGCCAACATGGCTGTTGGATAGCTTATTGTTTAGATTAGCAATCAGAATAGGAGGTAGGAGTACATTTTCCTACCTCTCTGAGAAGTATAGATTTTTGGGAGAAACTGTGGTTTTGCCCACTATACTTGCTTTTGCTTGGTAATGGCAAGTTCATTGAATAGCTTTTTTGTTTTAACTTAGTTACCCTTTAAGTATAGCTGCCACAGTAATGGTAATAGATTGAGTAGGTGTGTACCTGGGTCTGGTTGAGGGGGTATGTCTTTTTTTGTGTTTACCATAAAACTATCTTTTATTGAGAATAATCTATATAGTTTTTTTGACTTTAGTTACCCTTTAAAAATGGCTTCCATGGGAATGCAAAGGTAGGTCAGTAGGTGGGTGTACCTGTGTCTTGTGGGGGTGTTGGGGGTATCACCATTTGTATTTATGTTTGTGAAATATTCATATTTGAGGACTTTCCATTTAGTCTATGGGAAAATGTCCGGAAATTCGCCGATAACGCCGTAACGCTTCCGAGGATTCCTTAGCTAGAAGATAGCACACTTCTCCTATATGCCCTGCACGTCTGTACCAAATTTCATGTCTCTAGCTCAAAAACTGGGGGAGAGATCGGTCCAAAAAAGCGGAAAAATAAAACGAAGAAGAAAAGAAGAAATAGAAAGAACAGTAATTTGGCTTTTCCAAGCCAAATTAATTAAGCCTTTGGATTGCTTCATATTTCTGTATTTTCATATTTTCATGGTTGACTGCAATGTCTTCTTTTTGATTACATTTAGAGCAATGCACAACTGGGTGCAGAACTAAAGAACCACTGTAAAACCATAGGCTACTGCAGTGCATAGTTTATTTATGTTTATACTTATAGGGCTCCGGGTAAATGCTCTGGCAAATGTCCCATATGGGATTCAACATTGCATTTAAATTGGGAAACAGCATGCTATTTGCAGTCTAAGATCATGGTACTAATAGATCTTCCTATGTAAAGTATAGAAGAACACTTGGGACTGCAGATTTCCCGTGTTGCAGTAAAAAAATGGATTGGAAACACATCAAATTATGCCAATTTGTGGAGAAAATACACCAGTGAAAACATAACTAGACCTTACAACCATTAACTATGCTTCAAATGAAAATTTTGTTTGTACATCTCTCTGAATTTTGTTTTGGTATTGTATGTTGGTAAATAGAAATAATTCATCCAACAACAATATCTTCAATAATATACTACTAAAGCATCCCTATTTAGGTGAGGCAGTCAATGATTGCAGATACTTTATCCACTTAATTCAGGGCAGGTGATTTTTATAGATTGCTCTGTGGGATTAAGAACAGCCTACAGAGGACAAATCACTGAACAACCTACATTGCTTCAAACAAAATAAATCATCTACAGTATAACAATAACTGTTTTAGAGCAGACAAGAATCATAGACTTAAATCATCATCATAAATATCATCTTTGTTGAAACAAAACAGAGAAGGAATAAAATAAAATGGTTGTGAATTTTGAAACTCTTCTTTCCATGTATCCTATGGATTATAGGGCCCAACATGCAGGCCGATAAAATAATTCACGCAACCTCCAGTAACAAAAGAACTGGGGGCATGTAAAGAATGGGTGGAGTTAAGGAAAAACAAGGTAATGGCCAGGAGCAAAGCTTCACAGAGTGGTTAGTCTCAGGTGGAAGTGCCGCTAGTGAGTTGGGCACCACTTCTTTGGATTCTAATACTGTTTTTGCCCCCTAAATTTTTATGGTCCCTAGGTATAAGCCTATGTTCACTTGTGGATGTAAAAACACATGATTGTTAAAGGGGAACTGTGGTCTCCAACAAGTTGAGTTTAAATGAAAGGCCAGTTTCCTACCTTTAAAACAAGCCATCAACCACCTCTCTATGTGCTCCACAGCCCAAGATATAAAGAAATGACTGACCAGAAGTTAATGGGTGGGAGGCTGACATGTGACATTCCTAAGGCTTCTCCTGCACAGGCCGCCGGCGAGCACAGCCTTAGACTCCCTCAGTGTGTGAGGAACAGAAGTCCCTCCTCCTCTCTGCTGTTGATGGACCTGCAGCTGCAGAGAAGGTAAGGGAATCTACAGCCCTTCTCTGTCACTATGTGAAAACACCCTTTTCAGGCGAGTTCTCACTCTGCCTGAAAAGGCTGTTTCTACAGAGTTTTAGGGGGAGTCAGAGTGGTCCACAGCACCTGTGAGGCTTAGGCACCCGTGAGTGGGCGGGGCTTATGCACCTGTGAGTGGGTGGGGCTTATACACCTGCGAGTGGGCAGGGCCACGGTGCCCATGAGTGGCAGTGCCACATGGGGCTGTAAGGGAATGGGCCAAGGGGGGCCTGCAACTGGAGGGACCATGGGGTCCTGATGGGAGGGACCAGGGGGGCTGCAAAGGGGAGGAGACACAGGCAGATTGACTGACTGACAGGTTTCAGAGCAGAAAGCAGGAAGTGAAGGGGACCTGGTGTGCTGCTGCCATATCACACACAAAAATCTAAATATCTTCAAACTATGTAATAAACAATGGAAATAAATTGCAAAAACTCTCAGGAGAGCAATTCCTATAAATTTACCTCAAGTCATTTTTGGACCACAGTTCCTCTTTAAGCAAATCAATTTCTTTCTTTTGCACGCAATGCAGTTATGGGCATGTAACACAGAATTTCCCTTGAAGCAGCAGAGTGTGAACAAGGCCCCTAAGGTCTGTCCCACCAAATTCACAATTTGTACAATGTGTGCTAATCAATGTTCAATGAGATAGAAACAGATCTCTCCCTACTTATGCAGAAACTGCATAAGGTGTTAGTTTCATAGAATTATGGGCAGCCTTTGCGTTAAGGCTTAAATGATACATTTATTATAAAAACTTTATGGTATAAGATAAATATGAGAGCACAGGGTGACATTTGTAAGCATCATTTAAAAGTGTTTCTGTGGTATTCAGTTACATTAATTGGCTTGAAGTTTAGTTTTTAAAGACATTTTGCTAGTCATTTAACTGGCTTTCTTATTCTGATTTGATTGCGACGGCTAGTGAAACAGCTATATCATAACCCTAATGAATGAGAACAAAAATTATTCAAAAAGTTTTTACCAGGATGTCTACCATGGCCAAAAGATGGAATCACCAGTGGGAATTCTGTAAGTGGGTAAGCAGGATGAAAAGAATAAAGGCAACCTGTGTAATATGTACTAAGGATATAATGTGGTAGATAGAGACAAACGATACAGGTTGTGCTATGAAGGCTATATTTGTAATACTTGCAGCAATACATGTTTCGGGTTTCAGGTACTCTTTTCTTGTATTACTGTCTGTTCCAGAGATCCAGGGAGGTAATTATTACTGGTTCTGTGTAGAATTGAGAAGAGCATACAGAGAACATTTTTCTATAATGTTCCCTGGTTACACTACTTTCTCTCTGTTTTCATCTTTTACTTCATGTCCATGCATATAGTAAAGTGATTCTATCTCTTCAATTCCTGCACTTAAAATGCCCTTTACCTGCTCTCCAGGATTGCTTGTTCTACGCTTGCTGTCTTTTCTTTTGAAGAGATTTCCAGGGAATGTTGGCTCACAGCAGATAGGAACTTAAGAATGAGTTTTGTACTTTCCGTTTTTCCTGCTCCCTTTCACCACTGTAAAATATAATACCACATTGATTGATTTATATCATTCGCTTACATACCATATTTCAGCTAGTTTCAGCAACTTAAGACCCTAAACCTTACATACCATAATATATTGCATTCTAATTCCTGCACTTATTTCAGTGATTTTTCTGAAATAAGCGCTTTTCTTGATCGTCTGTAACTGCTTTTTAAGACTGCAGTTTTTTAGCATAATAACCCTTTACTTTTAGAATTGGGGTATATCAGGGCATAGCAATATTTAAAGGGACAGTTCAGTGGAAATGATCAATATTTGTTAAATTGTTAGTTTGTGTAATGCCTTCTTAGTTTTTCTACATTTTCTCTCCTATTTTGAAAAATCAGTTGATTTCATACCCTTTGCTGTTTCCTGCTGTTACATTAGTGAGCTGACATTTTTGGTTCTAACGGTTCTTCATCTTCCCAGGATGCACCACTTCCTTGGAATGTTCCTAACAGTAATTTCACTGATTGGCTGTTGGATGGGTCAAACATGCTCAGATCTCCACTGAGCATCTGAATCAACCCAGGCGCTGGGTCATGGGCAAGACAATAATGGCTCTACTAGGGGTCCTCGAACAGGAAGTCAGTATTCTGTTGTATTCATTTATACACGAACACAATGCTGAATTGAAAGATTAAGGTCATTGGGATGAGAAATACGTCTCTTTTTTCTGAAAAGTAGATGTAGTAGCACTGGATTTCCCCTTTAAACAGATTTCTAATTGGTTGGAGATATGTTAACAAAGATACTGTAAACAGGGTTATTCAATAAATTCTTCAGGAGATTCAATAAAAGTTCTTATCGTTTAAAATGGTGCTAATTTGCCCAACCAATCAGATTTTATTTACCATTTGAAGCTAACAACTGGTTGGGGCAAATCAGCACCATTTTTAATGATAATAACTTTTATTGAATACCCCTGTGAATCATTTAAAATGGTGCTAATTTTGCCCCAACCAATCAGATTTAGCTTTCAAATGTTAAATAAGATCTGATTGGTTGGGACAAAATTAGCACCATTTTAAACTATAAGAACTTTTATTGAATCTCCCTGAAAGTCTACTGATATAGTCGCTACGGTTCCCAGTAAATGTGCATTCACTCCATAAACTCACAATGCTGTAAATCAAACATCCAGTACTAAATAATACATAAAAGAATTATTGCACACAGTGTCCAAAGAAAAAGAATACAAAGAGAAATTTAACTTAATAGAAATCTCTAGTTATAATGGGAAATAAGTATAGATTATAGAATAGATACGATTAATGATACACAGGAGGCTGAGGTTACTTCAAACTATTATATTTAGGCATCTGCTTGAAAGTTACTGATTTATACCCTCATCCAAAGTAAGATCCACACAAGCCGAGCCACCTTTAACTTTGTCTCCCAGAGGACCACTTACCCCCCTCAAACATCTTTTCTCTCTGAATATACTTGTTCCTACTTTCTCTTTTGCTTTAATTCAAAAGTAATTTACTTAAAGGGACAGTTCATTGGAAATTATTAATATTTGTTAGTTTGTGTAATGCATACTTAGTTATTCTACACATTCTCTCCCATTTTAAGAAAATCATTTGATTTCATACCCTTTGCTGTTCCCTCTGTTACATTAGTGAGCTGACATTTCAGGTTCTAACGGTCCTTCTCTTCCCAGGAATCACCACCATCCTGGAATGTTCCTAACAGTAAATTTATTGATTGCTGATGGATGGGTCAAGATGCTCAGATCCCTACTGAGCAACTGAATCAACCCAGGGGCAAGTCAAGGGCAAGACCATAACGGTCTCTACTAGGGTCCTGCAAGAGGAAGTCAGTATTTCAGTTGCATTTATTTATACACAGACACAATGCTGAATGGGCAGATTAAGGTCATTGGGATGAAAAAATACTGCTCGTTTTCGGAAAAGTATATGTATTTGCACTGAACTTCCCCTTAAAGGGTCTGTTCACCCCCCCCCAAACTAAAATTTACCCACTAATGGCCTACCTTACATCTCTGCTCCAAAGGTTCTCCTGTAGTGCTTATTTGAAGTCCCAGAAAGTGAACTGTAGGAGTGTCTTCTCTGTTAAAAGGTTTCCACCTCCTCTGAGAGGACAGTGTCCTGTGCAGGGGAGCCCTTTCCTCCCCCCTCCCTCCCACCCTCCTGATCCTCCCTGGCTGCCTTGTTCTAGCATAAAATCTTTTGAATGTTAGAGGGCAACCCTTCCCACCCCCCAACCACTATTGGGGGTTAGAGTTAGAAAAAAGATCCAACTGCTACTTACAAGCCCTTCCTTCCACAGCGCCCTCTATTGCCAGCAGTTGTGATTGGCTGTATCTCAGCCAATCACAGCCGTGGCTGCTGGTCCGCCCCCTGCTTGTAGTTCCGGAAAGCAGGAAGCCGGATCAGAACACCACTGGAGCGAGGAGGTGTAAGTGGTAAGTTCTGCTACTTTTTTTAACTATCTAATATAGCGGTTGGAGGTGGTAAGGAATGCACTCTAAAATATTAAAATATCAAACTTTGTCCTATGAATTCATTACTGTATGGCTGCTATGCTTCTGGATGCTTCATGGAAACTGAGCATTTTAGAAACCTGTACTGAGCCTGTACTGAGCCTGGGCATGCTCAGAAGAGGCAACTAGGGATTAACATTCAGTCATGGCTGTGATGTCAACTGTCAAATCTATAACTGACAGTTACTAACTGGAAGAACCAGGAAGCAGAAACAGGGGCAACAGGACATTGTGATGGATTTCAGGTTAGACTTAGGGTTTTGGGGGGCGATTTACCTGTATATAAGTTTTCATTTTAGGGCTGAAATTGCCCTTTAAGTTTGTTTTTTTTTAGTGTGTAATTGTCCTTTAACAGAACTATTCTATGATCCGCACGGTCACGGAAAACTGACATCCACGCTACTTTTGCTGCAACCGACAGTGATTCATTCCAGCAACTGCACTCTATTGGAAAATGGTCAGCCAGGACCAGGCTATGTGTGAAGGGGAAGTTCAGACAAACACTTATACTTTTCAGAAAAAGAGCAGTATTTTTTTTCATCCCAATGACCTTAATCTGACATTCAGCATTTTGTCTGTTTATAATAAATGCAACCGAAATTATGACTTCCTGTTTGCAGGACCCTAATAGAGACCGTTATGGTCTTGCTCTTGACCCAGCACCTGGGTTAATTCAGTTGCTCATAGAGATATGAGCATCTTTGACCCATCCAACAGCCAATCAGTAGAATAACTGTTAGGAATATTCCAAGGAAGTGGTGCATCCTGGGAAAAGAAGGACCGTTAGAACCTGAAATGTCACCTCCCTAATGTCAACAGCAGGGACAGCAAGGGTATGAAATCAACTGATTTTTCAAAATGAAAGAGAATATGTAGAATAACTAAGTATGCATTACACAAACTAACATTTAATAAATATTGATAATGTCCACTGAACTGTCCCTTTAAGTACTATAATTTCTTACACGACATGCTTTGATGTTTAAGGCCCACCGGAGGGCACTAGTTTATTAAGATTTTTTTAGTCAATAACAGAAGTTTTAATCTTCGTGTTAGTACCAGACAGAAAAAAAAAAAAAAAGTAAAATGGTAGCAGGGATTCTGACTATAGAAGAATTATATCATCTAAGTGTTTCTTCCTGTGTTAAAAAGTGTAACTATCCGATAAAGTGGATTCCCTGCAGTTTCTTCTATAGCACTTCATATAAAGATCTGTTCTCAGTAGTGTTATCTTAGGACAAACCACTCCCACGGGCAAAGCAAGTCAGTTCTGTATGGCACGCAAACAGCAACTTCAGTCAATGTTTACTGCTTCTATTATATCTCTGAATATCATTTCAGTTTAAATAGAGTGTATATGATTGTCTTTCAGCTTGAAATTCTAATCAGCATAGAAATTCAGACCTAAACTTGCACAACCCCTACTCTCCTTTTTTTGTTATGAAATAGTAATTAATACGACTATCGATAAAACATATGATTAAGTTGCGTCAGTGAGCAGGTGTGCACATTACTTTACTTCTTCACCATTAGTTTTTTTTCTTTTTATTTACAATAACTGTCTCAGCATAGGAATAGCATCTATTCCTATGATGTTTTAGCACACACAAAGGTGACATCCAGGCCCAGATTTACCATTAGGCATAGTAATCACGCACATAGGGGTGCCTGTGGATGGAGGGGCTGCTGTCAACTTCCACACACCCACTCTACCCCTAAAAAAAAGATGTGGCTTAGGGGGTGTGGTCTGTTTGAGGGTGGGGCTTTGTTGTGCCTACAGGTGTAAATCCGCCCCCTGGTACATCACACCCTTCCAGACACATGATTTGTTTATAAATTAAGATTACAACAATTATTTTCTGTTCATGTTTTAAATAATAAATGTTTTGTATTTGCATAGATCAAAGAATTACCTGATGAGAACACTGATTGTCATGACGTTTCCACAAGCAGCGTAACACTCATTTGCTACAGCAAATATATGAGGTGGTATCTCTCCAGTAGGTGATGTCTGCTTTATAGTTCCATGTATTTCGTCATACAGCCCAGCAATCATCTTGTATGGGTTAACAGATGCAAGAATGGAGACAATGTAAGTCTAAATCAATAAAAGAAAACAAATAGGCATTACAGCACTAAAACTGTACTTGGGTCTCTGTGCAATATATTAAAGTGAAAGATCTTTGAAAATTAGAAACAAAATACATTTACAATTCTGAAATCTTGTTTTTTGTGCATATTTAATTACTTCATGTAACGTGTATTTAAAGGGTATCTCCACTCGCTTTTATAAGTTTTTGGAATCCAGTTTATTGAAGAACGGGAGGTAAGGAGCTGTGCCTTACCTTCCGTTCTTCAATAGAACACACAGGAGCCAGGAAGAAGGTAAGAAACTTACCCCGTTCGCTCGCTCCCCCGGCGCGTAGTCTGACAGGTCCCGACGGACCGGTCTTCTATGCGCGTGCGCGATCTATGCGCATAGAAGACAAGTCCTCGGGACCTGTCAGACCAAGCGCTGGGGGAGCGAGCGAGCGGGTAAGTTTCTTTAGCTTCTCTCCTGGCTCTCTGTGGTTCTATTGAAGACGGAAGGTAAGGCACAGCTCCTTACCTCCCGTTCTTCAATAGAACTGGATTCCAAAACTTATAAAGCGAGTGGAGATACCCTTTAATTATTGCAAGGCTGCATTTAAAAAGGGTTACACTACAGGGTTATTCAATAAATTTCTTATTGTTTAAAGGTGGCAATATTTGCCCAACCCATAAGATGTAAGCTACAAATGTTAATAAGATCTGATTGGTTGGGGGCAACCCGAAGGCTTCCATAATTGGACTGTGAAAAAAACAATAAGTTTGTTGCAGTAAAAAAATGGATTGGAAACACATCAAATTATGCCAATTTGTGGAGAAAATACACCCTTGCTGGGTTATTCAATAAAAGTTCTTATCGTTTAAAATGGTGCTAATTTTGCCCCAACCAATCAGATGTTAGATTTCAAATATTCTGATTGGTTGGGGCAAAATTAGCACCATTTTAAATGATAAGAACTTTTATTGAATTTCCCTTATGGGTTACAAGACAATATTAGGAATATCATAAAATTGCTAAATCCAATGTTGGATGTTAATTTAGATCTTACAGAGGCGCATAGCATGTAACAATGTGCAGTACTGTGCGGGTCTTTCTTCGTAAAAAGTTGTACAGGGAAGTTTAAAAAAAACTCTAAAAGTTAAAATAACTGTTATATTCATAACCATAAATGTTGATACAAACCTACCATACTAATAAAATATATAGCAGGGGTCTTCAAACTGCAGGCCTCCAAATGCCTGAAAACTATAACCCCTAGCATTCCCTGGTTACCTTCTGATATTGTGAGTTCTGTAGTAAAATGCTGGTAGTTGTATTTTTCAAACATGTAGATAGGTCCACATGTGAGAGATTCTTAGTATAGAGTGCAATGTACAGTACAGAGCAGGCAGGGTTATCCCCCTCCCATCAACAGCTAGTCATTTTCTTTTTTATTTCTACATAATATATCTCTGTCGTCCCCAATTCTACATGCCCAGGGGCCTCTGCTCCAACTTCTACCTAACCATGATCTCCAGATGGTTTAAAAACTACAATACACAGCAATCCTCTACAAACGCTCTATAGCCAAGGAATGCTGGGAATTATAGTTTTCAAACTTCTGGAGATCTACTGATTATTTATCTGTGGCTTTATAACTATGTCCTGCCGGTTATTCTTATTTTCTTAATTTCTCAAAGACCACTCTTACATATGGGATGACCATGTTCTGTCTCCTGTCTTGCTTTCCCCTTCACTGTTGGTATTCATGTTCCTTTCCTTCCATCTACCCCCTTTGACAAAGACCCAGTCCGGATATCCACACGTTTTAAGGGCTCCTAGTCAGGGGTGTCCCTAGGGTTTTTGGCACCTGAAACAACTTTGAATGGTGCCCCTAGACTGAGTGGCGCGCGCAGCGGGCCGCCGCCGCGGGAAATGGGCGTGACTTAGCGTGTGGGCATGGCTTGGTGTGTGGGTGTGGCTTGTTGCGTGGGCGTGGCAAATTTCATAATTTTGTTTTTGAAAATGGTTATTTATCGTTGGGAATATTAATCATTATACCTTTTAAATTATTTACATAGTAACCACGCTATAAGGACTAGGAGTCTCTATAGTTGTATACAGAAGGTGGAAACAGTGGAAATTCATCAGTTAGAGTTTCTCTATAGTGTATACAGAGTGAATATTCTCCTCATTATTACCCTTCTTATTATTACAGTCCCCGCTTTCTTATAAGGACTAGGTGCTCTATAGTGAATCGGAGTGAAAATATTATATTGATAACCTTTCAAATTATTACAGGTCCCCCGCTATATAAGGACTAGGATTCTAGGATTCTCTATATAGTGATATACAGAGTAATATCCTCATTTAGGATATCTATAGTGATACAGAGTGAATATTCCTCATTATACCCTTCATATTGTTACAGTCCCGCTATAAGGACTAGGATTCTATCTATGGAATACGGAGTGATATTACTCATTTATACTTTCAAAATTATACAGTCCCCGCTTTATATAAGGAACTAGGATTCCTTCTCTATAGTGTATACAGGAGTGAATATTCCTCAGTTAGGATTCTCTATAGTGGTTATACAGAGTCGAAATCCTCATTATACCCTTCTCTTATTACTGTCCCGTCTATAATTATTTTAAGGACTGGATTTTCTGATAGTGAATACGGAGTGAATATTAATCATTTATACCTTTCAAATATTACGTCCCCGACTATCTATAAGGACTAGGATTCTCTATGTGGATACAGAGTAATATTTCTCATTAGTTTAGGATTCTATAGTGTATACAGAGTTGAGTATTCCTCATTATACCCTATATTATTACAGTTCCCCCAGCGCTGTAAAAGGACTGGATTCTCGATAGTGAATTACAGGGAGTGAATATTACTCCATTTAACCTTTCAAATTATTACAGTCACCCGCTATTTAAGGATAGGAATTCTCTTAGTGTATACAGCGTGAATATCCTCATTGAGGAGTCTCGATAGTGTGTATATACAGAGTTGAATATTTCCTCATTTATTACCCCTGTATATTTTTTACAGTCCCCGCTATAAGGCCTAGGATTCCTATAGTGATATACAGAGCGAATATCGCATCATTTATACCCTTCAATATTACAGTCCCCGCTATAAGGACTAGGATTCTCTATAGGTATAAAGAGCGAAAAATTCCCCTCCATTTTTTTTATACCATTCATATTATTACGTCCATGCATAAGGACTAGGAATTCTCTATAGTGTATACAGAGTGAATATCCTATTTTATACCCTTTCATATATTACAGTCCCCGCGATATAAGGAATAGGCTTCTCTATAGTGATACGGAAGTGAATATTACTCAATACCTTTTCATCCTATTATTACAGTCCCGCTATAAGGACTAGATTCTATATAGTGAATACAGAAGGTGGGGATCAGGAGGAATTCCTCATTTTATACCCTTCATATTATTACAGTCCCCGCTATAAGGACTAGGATTCTCGATTATGTATACAGAGTGAATATTATGTCCTCATTATACCCTTCGTTAGTTATTACCTAGTCCCCGCTATAAGAATGGAGTCTTATAGTGTATACAGAGTGAATATTCCGCATTTATACCTTCGGTTTGTACAGTCCCGCTTAAAGGAATAGGTTCTCTATTATTGTAGACAGAGTGGAATATCCTCATTTTATACCTCGTATTATTACAGTCCCGCTATAAGGACTGGGATTCTCTATAGTGTATTACAGGAGTGAATATTCCTCATTTATATCTTCGTATTATACCGTCCCCTGATAAAGGACTAGTTCATCTATAGTGAATACGGAGTGAATATTACTCATTTATACCTTTCATATTATTACAGTCCCCGCATAAGGAATAGGATTCTACTATAGTGTATACAGAGTGAATTATTTCTCATGTAGGATTTTTAGGATTCTCTTAGTGTATACAGAGTGAAGATGCCTCATTTATTACCTTCATATTATTACAGTCCCCGCTTAAGGACAGGATTCTCTATAGTGTATACAGAGTAATTTCCTTCTTTTACCCTTCGATTATTACAGTCCCCGCATCGGACTAGGATTCTCTATAGTGTATGAACAGATGTGAATATTCCCTCATTATACCCTTGTATTATTACAGTCCCCGCATAAGGGACTAGGATTCTCTATAGGATACAGAGTGAATATTACTCCATTATACCCTTCATATTATTACAGTCATGATATACGGGACTAGGATTCTCTATAGGTATACGAGTGATATTCCCCCTCATTTATAACCTTCATATTATTACAGTCCCCGCTTAAGGGACTAGGCAAGGATTCTATATAGGTTATACAGAGTGAATAGTTCTCATTTATACCTTTCATATGTATTACAGTCCCCGCTATAAGGACAGGATTCTCTCTAGTTGTATAAGAGTGAAGATCCCTCATTAGGATTCTCTATAGTGTATACAGCGTGATATTCCTCATTTATACCCTTCGTATTATTATTAAGTCCAGCATAAGGACTAGGATTCTTATCGTGTATACAGAGTAATTTCCTATTTAACCCTTCATATTATTACAGTCCCCAGCTATAAGGACTAGGATTCTCTATAGTGTATGACAGAGGAATATTCCTCATTTATACCCGTCATATTATTACAGTCCCCGCTATAAGGATTGGATTCTGCTATAGTGTATACAGAGTGAATATCCCCTATTTATACCCTTCATATTTATTACAGTCCCGCTATAGGAACTAGGATCTTCTATAGTGAATACGGAGGTGAAATCCCTCATTTATACCCCTTATATTAGTTACAGTCCTGCTCTAAGGACTAGGATTCTCTATAGTGGATACAGAGTGAATATCCCTCATTTATACCCTTCGTATTATTTACAGTCCCCGAATAAGGACTAGGATTCGCTATAGTGTCTACAGAGTGAATCTCTCTTTTATACCCCTTCGATTATTACAGTCACGTTATAAGGGACTAGGATTCTTATAGTGTATAAGGAGTGAATATCTCAGTTCTACCATTCGATGAAATTACAGTCCCTGCTATAAGGTAGGATTCTCTATAGTAAATACCGAGTGAATATTCCATCATTTATACCTTACTATATTACAGTTCCCCGCTATAAGGACTAGGATTCTCTATAGTGTTACAGAGTGAATATTCTCATTTATACCCTTCTATTATTACAGTCCTGCTATAAGGACTAGGATTCTCTATAGTGTATACAGAGTGAATAGTCCTCATTTATACCCTTCACTTTATGACAGTCCCCGTTAAGGACTAGGAGTCTCTATAGTGTATACAGAGTGAATATCCACTCATTATACCCTTCAATAATTATTACAGTCTTGCTATAAGGACTAGGATTCTCTAAGGTATTCAAGATGTGAATATTCCCTAATTTATTACCCCGCAGAGTGGTTACAGGTCCCCGCTATAAGGACTAGGGATTTCTATAGTGAATACAGGCGTGAATATCCCTTTCTGAATATTCCTCATTTATACCATTCATATTATTACAGTCCCCGCTATAAGGACTAGGATTCTCTATAGCGTATACAGAGTGAATATTCCTCATTTATACCCTTCATATTATTACAGTCCCCGCTATAAGGACTAGGATTCTCTATAGTGAATACAGAGTGAATATCCCTCATTTATACCCTTCATATTATTACAGTCCCCGCAGGGGTGTCCCTAGGGTTTTTGGCACCTGAAACAACTTTGAATGGCGCCCCTAGACCGAGTGGCGCGCGCAGCGCGCCGCCGCCGCAGGAACATGGGCGTGGCTTGGCGTGTGGGCGTGGCTTGGTGTGTGGGTGTGGCTTGTTGTGTGGGCGTGGCACATGTCGTAATTTTGTTTTTGAAAATGGATATTTATACGCTTCTCTATTTTTAGAAAACACTAAAAACATGTTGGTGCAACTGGTACATTACATTAGAAAGCCCTACCATACTCTGTAGAATAAAAAATGTTGGCCAAAAGATTTGTAAGCCCTGCTACCACGTCAAGGTAGACTCTTTCAGCAGGGCCCTAACTATTATCTACATTATATATTTTATATATAGATTATATATAATTATATAGATTATTTATCTATCTCTGCTATCTGTCTATCTATCTATCTATCTCTGATATTTATCTATATATCTATCTCTGGTATTTATCTATCTCTGCTATCTATCTATATTATGTATCTATCTCTGCTATCTGTCTATCTCTGCTATCTGTCTATCTCTGCTATTTATCTATCTATATTATCTATCTATCTCTGCTATTTAGCTATCTATCTAACTCTGCTATCTATCTAACTCTGCTATCTATCTTAATTTAGATAGATAAATAGCAGAGATAGATAGATAATATAGATGATAAATAGCAGAGGATAGACAGATTAGCAGAGATAGACAGAGATAGCGAGAAGATAGCAGATAGCAGAGATAGACAGATAGCCAGAGATAGACAGATAGAGGATAGATATATAGACAGATAGAAGAGATAGATAAATAATCTATATTAATTATATATAATCTATATATAAAAAATATAATTAGATAATAGTTAGGGCCCTGCGTGAAAAAGAGTCTACCTTGACGTGGTAGCAGGGCTTAAAATCTTTTGGCCAACATCTTTTATTATACAGAGTATGGGAGGGCTTTCTATGTAATGTACCACGTTGCACCAACATGTTTTTAGTGTTTTCTAAAATAGAGAGAAGCGTATAAATAACCATTTTCAAAAACAAATTATGAAATTTGCCACGCACACGACAACAAGCCACACCCACACACCAAGCCTGCCCACACGCTAAGTCCCGCCCATTTCCGCGGCGGAGGCCGCTGCGCGCGCCACTCAGTCTAGGGGCACCATTCAAAGTTGGTTTCAGGTGCCAAAAACCCTAGGGACCACCCGACTAGGAGCCCATTAAACGTGTGGATTATCCGGACTGGGTCTTTGTCAAAGGAGGGGGTTAGAGGAAGGACAAGAACGTGAATACCAACAGTGAAGGGGAAGCAAGACAGGAGACAGCAGAACATGGTCATCCCATATGTAAGAGTGGATCTCTTGAGAAAATTAAGAAATAAGATAAACCGGCAGGATCATAGTATTATAAAGCCACAGATAAATATCAGTAGATCTCCAGAAGTTTGAAACACTATAATTCCCAGCATCTCTTGGCTATGAGCGTTTTGTTAGGGTTGTGAGGATTTGTCTTTTGTTGTATTGTTAGTTTTAAACATCTGGGAGAATCAATGTAGGTAGAAGAAGTTGGAGCAGAGGGCCCCCCTGGGCATGAGATTGGGGGACGAGGCAGAGATATATTATGTAGAAATAAAAAAGAAAATGACTAGCTGTTTGATGGGAGGGGGATCAACCCTGCACGCTCTGTGACTGACATTGACACTCTATACTACAGAATCTCTCACATGTGGGACCTCTCAATGTTGAAAAATACACACTACAGCATTGTTACTACAAGAAACTCACAACTATCAGAAGGGTAACCAGGGAATGCTAGGGTTATTAGTTTCAGGCATTTGGGGCTGCCGTTTGAAGACCCCTGCTATTATTTTATAGTATGGTAGGTTTGCTATCAACATTTTATGGTATGGATATAACAGTTATTTTAACTTTAGAGGTTTTTTAAACTTCCCTGTACAACTTTTACGAGAAAGAACCGCACAGTACTGACACATTGTTACATGCTATTGCGCCCTCTGAAGATCTAAATTAACATCCAACATTGGTGGATGTAGCAATTTTATTGATATCCTCATATGTCTGGTAACCCATAAGGGAAATTAAATAAAAGTTCTTATCATTTAACATGTGCTAATTTTGCCCCAACCAATCAGAATATTGAAATATAACATTGATTGGTTGGGGGCCAAAATTTTAGCACCATTTTAAACTATAAGAACTTATTGAATAAAACCCAGCAAAGTTTAATCTTTCTCTAATAGCAAAATTACCATCTGAACATACTGAACTGCTGCTTTGTCCCCAACCTGCGAATTAAATTAGGCAATAGTGACAGGTGATGTTTAAAAACACACAAAGTCCTTTTTATTTAAACTGTTTTTGATTTAATTTGCTATGAATAGGCAACATGATTACAATTAAACCATTTAATGCATACAAAATTAAATTAAAAAGACAATACTGCTCTGTGTTATCACAGAAGGACAAACTAATGCCTGCTGTTAGTTCCAACAATCATCTCAAGAAAGGTCTTCTTGGTTTACCTATTGCCAAGCCTGATATAGTTTGCTAATCCAAGCTTATTACTCGCATTTCTTGATCCTTGCCCATCAGGTTGGGTTTGTGTGGGACACACGAAATAATTTTCTGTTTTAGAATAACATAGTAATAGTAATTGAGGTGGAATATAAGACATACGTCCATCAAGATCAAACTTACACCCTCCTTTTAACATTACTAACAGCTGATGACAGAGAAGAAAAAAAAACCAGCCCCAAAAAAAATGGGGGAGGGGGAATTCCCGCCTGAATTCAAATGGCAACCAGAAAGTATCTTTGATAACCAGAACTGCAGTTTATGGATAATACCAGTAAGTCTTAAGATCTTCGTTTTAGAAACTTATCTATCTAGCTCACTTTTAAAAGCTATTCAATTGAACTTGCCATTACAAGCAAAACAAGTATAGTGGGCAAAAAACCACAGTTTCCCAAAAATCTATACTTCTCAGAGGGTAGGAACAATGTATCCTACCTCACTATTTGATGCTATCATAAACAATAAATAGCTACCAACAGCCTGTGGGCCTCAGCTGACAGTGTCCTACTTGTTTTCAGTTTGCCTCCCCTTCCTCCCATACATATGGGCATGATGCAATGCAGAGATAGAGAAGTTTAGAGTAAACTCTCCATGGTTTGCTTTAAATATCCAGAATAATTGACTTAGCTGCCACTATGCGTATTTGCATGTGAGCAGGGAGCTGAAGCTTGAAATTGTTATAGCCTCATTTACTCTGAGCCGTGGGCAATTTTTATTTAATATATCAGTAAAGGTGTATACACACAAAAACGAGAAAGGCGACAATTCTGTTCTAGTGAAGCGCATTTCTGATTACTTTCTCGGACTCAGGAATCGTTAGGAAATGTCCGAGAATTTCCTAGCCAATGAGTCATCTTCCTGTTAAGAAGAGGGAGTCAGCAGCAGCTCGGGAAATCTTGCAGTCCCAAGTGTTGCTATCTATACTTTACATAGGAAGGATTTAGTTAGTACCATGATCTTAGACTGCAGAATTAGCACTGCTGTTTCCCAATTTAAATGCAATGTTGAATCCCATATGGACATTTGACCAGAGGCATTTACCCGGAGCCCTATAAGTAAAACATAAATAAAAACTATCACTTGCAGTAGGCCTATGGTTTTACAGTGGTCTTTAGTTCTGCACCCAGATTGTGCATGCTCTAAATGTAATCAAAAAAGAAGACATTGCAGTCAAATGAAAATATGAAAATACAGAATTGAAGCAATCGGCAGAAGGCTTATTAATTTGGCTTGGAAAGCAAATATGTTCTTCTATTCTTCTTTTCTTCTTACGTTTTATTTTTCCGCTTTTTTGGACCGATCTCTCCCCCAGTTTTGAGCTAGAGACATTGAAAAATTCTGGTACAGACGTGCAGGGCATATGGAGAAGTGTGCTATTTCTAACTAAGGAATCCTCGAGCGTTACGGCGGTTATCGGCGAATATTTCGGACATGTTGCCCATAGACTAGAATGGAAAAGTCCTCAATAGAATATTTCACAAAATAAAACAAATGGTGATCCCCCAAACACCCCCACAAAGACACGGTACACCCACCTAATGACCTACCTTTGCATTTCCCATGGAAAGCCATTTTTAAGGGAACTAAATCAATAAAAAAAACTAGTAAGATTATTCTCAATAAAAGATAGTTTATGGTCGAAACACAAAAAAAGACATACCCCCTCAACCAGACCCAGGTAAACACACCTACTCATCTAATTACCATTACGGGGCCAGCATACTTAAAGGGTCAACTAAGTTAAAACAAAAACTCTGCTATCTATCTAACTCTGCTATCTATCTAACTCTGCTATCTGTGCTATCTATCATCTATCTACCTACCTACGTATCTGTCTGTCTTTCAACCGACCTACCTTTCTATCATCTATCTATCTCTGTGTGTCTATCTATCTTCCTACCTACCACCCCCACTGTAGAAAAGCAGGCCAGTCTGACCCTGCTGTCAGGAAGGAGTTTCAGCACTCCTAAAACAATTTAGCTGCCAACTTAATTTTTTTTAAAAATTTCCCTTACTGTAACCGACCGTGGATGAGACAGATGAGGAACACCCAGCATGGCAAGGAGTACAGCAAAGCTGTGTAGAAAACACACACACACACCCCGGTGCTGCTGAGTCCGAGTCGAGTCCCGCTTGCCTTACCCGAACTTCCGGCGCTGCTGAGTCTCGCGGCCGGGGGAAAATGCTGCCTTTCTTTTTCAAAAAACACAGACAGTTCCACTTACTTCCAGCGCTGCTGTGTCTCGCGGCCGGGGGAAAATGCCGCCTTTTTTTTCAAAAAACACAGACAGTACAATGCCGCCATGAGCAACTTTTTCAAGTTGCGTCATGGTAGGAGCGGCGCTGACCTAACCGAACAAACCAGCTAAAGCTAGCCTAGCCATATGAAATTCCTTTTAACAATATCCAACATATCTTTAGTCAAAGAGACTAAAGAGAAATATTTAAAAAATATCTGCAGCAAAATATATGTTTGGAAGAGCAATCTGTTAAATACTGTGTCCCCATCCCATCGTATCTGTTATTTAGGCAAAGACAACAAGTATTTAGTTATTTTTTTTGGTCAAAACCTTTCAATACCTTGAAACACGGAATTATCTGGTGCCATCTTCTCTTTTATTCAGCAAGAGGGCTGAAGTAGGTAGGTAGGTGCAGCACAAAATTAGATAGGTAGGTCCCAGCCCCCAAGTAAGTAGGTAGGCCCTAGCACACTAGTAGGTAGGTAGACCCAAGCAGACAAGTAGGTATGTAGCCAGCCCCAAGTAGGTAGATCCCAGCCCCCAAGTAGGTAGGTAAGCCCCAGCACACAAGTAGGTAGCCAGCCCCAAAGTAGGTAGGTGAACCCCAGCACACAAATAGGTAGCCCCCTGAAAATGCACTCTCACAAATCACAATAATTACGCTTACAGTATGTCCCACCCCCCTCCCTCCCAAAACCTGTTCTAGCGGCGCTGCGCTGTCTTACTTTTGTTGATCGTGGCAATTTCAAGCAGAGTGTCAGTGTCTGGACTCCGCACCAATTACATCAGGAATCAGGATGTCACTGATTGGTCCCAGTCCACAGCTGTTCCAGTGCAAGGGGCATGGTAGGAGCTGTCGGCAATTGTTATCGCTGGCTACTGTCAGGATGGGCCTTACAGACAAGATGGGCCCCTCACACACACTTTCATACACTCTCTCTCACACACACTCTCACACACACACACTCTCACACACACACACTCTCACACACACACTCTCACACACACACACACACTCTCACACACACACTCACACACACACACACACACACACACACACACACTCACACACACACACACTCTCACACACACACTCTCACACACACAC